>JAGFBZ010000023.1:0-263455 GCA_018398805.1 Hirundichthys speculiger
CGGGGGAAGGTCCATCATCAGCGGTCTGAACCTGGGGACCCCTAGGCAGGAGAAGGTCCACATCAGCGGTCTGAACCTGGGACCCCTACGGGAGAGGTCCACATCAGCGGCTGAACTGGACCCCTACGGGAGAAGGTCCACATCAGCGGTCTGAACCCTGGGACCCCTACGGGAGAAGGTCCACAGCGGTCTGAACCTGGGACCCCCGGGAGAAGGTCCACAGCAGCGGTCTGAACCATGGGTCCCCTACGGAGAAGGTCCACATCAGCGGTCTGAACCTGGGACCCCTACGGGAGAAGAAAGGTCCACATCAGCGGTCTGAACCTGGGACCCCTACGGGAGAAGGTCCACATCAGCGGTCTGAACCTGGGCCCTGGGAGAAGGTCCACATCATCTGAACCTGGGTCCCGAGAGGTCCAATGGTCTGACCCCCCCCCAGGAGAGGTCCACATCAGCGGTCTGAACCTGGGACCCTACGGGAGAAGGTCCACATCAGCGGTCTGAACCTGGGACCCCTACGGTAGAAGGTCCATCAGCGGTCGAACCTGGGACCCCTACGGGAGAAGGTCCACATCAGCGGTCTGAACCTGGGACCCCCTACAGGAGAAGGTCCACATCAGCGGTCTGAACCTGGGACCCCTGCGGGAGAAGGTCCACATCAGCGGTCTGAACCTGGGACCCCTACAGGAGAAGGTCCACATCAGCAGTCTGAACCTGGGACCCCTATGGGAAAAGGTCCACATCAGCGGTCTGAACCTGGGACCCCCCCGCGGAAGAAGGTCCATATCATCGGTCTGAACCTGGGACCCCCCTGCAGGAGAAGGTCCACATCATCAGCGGTCGGCACATGGGATGCCTACGGGAGAAGGTCCCACATCAGCGGCCTGAACCTGGGACCCCCTACGGGGAAAGGTCCACATCAGCGGTCTGAACCTGGGACCCCCGCAGAAGAAGGTCCACATCAGCGGTCTGAACCTGGGACCCCCACAGGAGAAGGTCCACATCAGCGGTCTGAACCTGGGACCCCTACGGGAGAAGGTCCACATCAGCGGTGTGAACCTGGAACCCCTGCGGGGGAAGGTCCACATCAGCGGTCTGAACCTCGGACCCCTACGGGAGAAGGTCCACATCAGCGGTTCTGAACCTGGGACCCCTACGGGAGAAGGTCCACATCAGCGGTCTAAACCTGTGACCCCTACAGGGGGAAGGTCCACATCATCGGTGTGAACCTGGAACCCCTGCGGGGAGAAGGTCCACATCAGCGGTCTTAACTTGGGACCCCTACGGGGGAAGGGTCCCACATCATCGGTGTGAACCTGGAACCCCTGCGGGGGGAAAGGTCCACATCAGCGGTCTGAACCTGGACCCCTACGGGAGAAGGTCCACATCAGCGGTCTGAACCTGGGTCCCCAAAGGGAGAAGGTCCACATCAGCGGTCTCTAAACCTGGGACCCCTACGGGAGAAGGTCCACATCAGCGGTCTAAACCTGTGACCCCTACAGGGGAAGGTCCACATCATCGGTGTGAACCTGGAACCCCTGCGGGGGGAAGGTCCACATCAGCGGTCTTAACTTGGGACCCCTACGGGGGTACGTCCACATCAGCGGTCTGAACCTCGGACCCCTACGGGAGAAGGTCCACATCAGCGGTCTGAACCTGGGACCCCTACGGGAGAAGGTCCACATCAGCGATCCGAACCTGGGTCCCCTAAGGGAAGGTCCACAGCAGCGGTCTGAACCCGGGACCCCCCGCAGGAGAAGGTCCACATCAGCGTTCTGAACCTGGGACCCCTACAGGGGGTAGGTCCACATCAGCGGTCTGAACCTGGTACCCCTACGGAGAAGGTCCACATCAGCGGTCGGTCTGAACCTGGGAGCCCTACGGGAGAAGGTCCTCATCGCGGGCTGAACCTGGGACCCCTATGGGAGAAGGTTCACATCAGCGGTCTGAACCTGGGACCCCCTATGGGAGAAGGTCCACATCATCGGTCCTGAACCTGGGACCCCTGCAGGAGAAGGTCCACATCAGCGGTCGGAACATGGGACGCCTGCGGGAGAATGTCCAAATCAGCGGCCTGAACCTGGGATCCCTACGGGGGAAGGTCCACATCAGCGGTCTGAACCTGGGACCCCTACGGGAGAAGGTCCAAATCAGAGGTCTGAACCTGGGACCCCTACGGGAGAAGGTCCACATCAGCGGTCTGAACCTGGGACCCCTACGGTAGAAGGTCCACATCAGCGGTCTGAACCTGGGACCCCTACGGGAGAAGGTCCACATCAGCGGTCTGAACCTGGGACCCCTACGGGAGAAGGTCCACATCAGCGGTCTGAACCTGGGACCTGGGACCTATGGGAGAAGGTCCACATCAGCGGTCTGAACCTGGGACCCCTACAGGAGAAGGTCCACATCAGCGGTCTGAACCTGTGGACCCCTGCAGGAGAAGGTCCACATCAGCGGTCGGAACCTGGGATCCCTACGGGAGAAGGTCCACATCAGCGGCCTGAACCTGGGACCCCTACGGGAGAAGGTCCACATCAGCAGTCTGAACCTGGGACCCCCGCAGAAGAAGGTCCACATCAGCGGTCTGAACCTGGGACCCCCGGGAGAAGGTCCACACATCAGCGGTCTAAACATGTGGACCCCTACGGGAGAAGGTCCACATCAGCGTTCTGAACCTGGGTCCCCTAAGGGAGAAGGTCCACATCAGCGGTCTGAACCTGGGACCCCTACGGGAGAAGGTCCACATCAGCGGTCTAAACCTGAGACCCCTACAGGGGAAGGTCCACATCATCGGTGTTAACCTGGAACCCGTGCGGGGGAAGGTCCACATCAGCGGTCTGAACCTCGGACCCCTACGGGAGAAGGTCCACATCAGCGGTCTGAACCTGGGACCCCTACGGGAGAAGGTCCACATCAGCGTTCTGAACCTGGGTCCCCTAAGGGAGAAGGTCCACATCAGCGGTCTGAACCTGGGACCCCTACGGAGAAGGTCCAAATCAGAGGTCTAAACCTGGGACCCCTACGGGAGAAGGTCCACATCAGCGGTCTGAACCTGGGACCCCTACGGTAGGGAAGGTCCACATCAGCGGTCTGAACCTGGGACCCCCTAACCTGGTAGAAGGTCCACATCAGCGGTCTGAAACCTGGGACCCCTACGGAGAAAGGTCCACATCAGCGGTCTGAACATGGGACCCTACGGAGAAGGTCCACATCAGCGGTCTGAACCTGGGACCCCTACGGGGGAAGGTCCGCATCAGCGGTCTGAACCTGGGACCCCCCCCGCAGAAGAAGGTCCACATCAGCGGTCTGAACCTGGGACCCCCGCAGGAGAAGGTCCACATCAGCGGTCTAAACATGTGACCCCTACGGGAGAAGGTCCACATCAGCGTTCTGAACCTGGGTCCCCTAAGGGAGAAGGTCCACATCAGCGGTCTAAACCTGAGACCCCTACAGGGGAAGGTCCCCATCATCGGTGTGAACCTGGAACCCCTGCGGGGGGAAGGTCCACATCAGCGGTCTTAACTTGGGACCCCTACGGGGGTACGTCCACATCAGCGGTCTGAACCTCGGACCCCTACGGGAGAAGGTCCACATCAGCGGTCTGAACCTGGGAACCCCTACGGGAGAAGGTCCACATCAGCGATCCGAACCTGGGTCCCCTAAGGGAGAAGGTCCACAGCAGCGGTCTGAACCCGGGACCCCCGCAGGAGAAGGTCCACATCAGCGGTCTGAACCTGGGACCCCTACAGGGGGTAGGTCCACATCAGCGGTCTGAACCTGGTACCCCTACGGGAGAAGGTCCACATCAGCGGTCTGAACCTGGGAGCCCTACGGGAGAAGGTCCTCATCGGCGGGCTGAACCTGGGACCCCTATGGGAGAAGGTTCACATCAGCGGTCTGAACCTGGGACCCCTATGGGAGAAGGTCCACATCATCGGTCTGAACCTGGGACCCCTACAGGAGAAGGTCCACATCAGCGGTCTGAACCTGGGACCCCTGCAGGAGAAGGTCCACATCAGCGGTCGGAACATGGGATGCCTACGGGAGAAGGTCCACATCAGCGGCCTGAACCTGGGACCCCTACGGGGGAAGGTCCGCATCAGCAGTCTGAACCTGGGACCCCCGCAGAAGAAGGTCCACATCAGCGGTCTGAACCTGGGACCCCCGCAGGAGAAGGTCCACATCAGCGGTCTAAACATGTGACCCCTACGGGAGAAGGTCCACATCAGCGTTCTGAACCTGGGTCCCCTAAGGGAGAAGGTCCACATCAGCGGTCTAAACCTGAGACCCCTACAGGGGAAGGTCCACATCATCGGTGTGAACCTGGGACCCGTGCGGGGGAAGGTCCACATCAGCGGTCTGAACCTCGGACCCCTACGGGAGAAGGTCCACATCAGCGGTCTGAACCTGGGACCCCCTACGGGAGAAGGGTCCACATCAGCGGTCTGAACCTGGGTCCCCTAAGGGAGAAGGTCCACATCAGCGGTCTGAACCTGGGACCCCTACGGGAGAAGGTCCACATCAGCGGTCTAAACCTGAGACCCCTACAGGGGAAGGTCCACATCAGCAGTCTTAACTTGGGACCCCTACGGGGGTAGGGCCACATCAGCGGTCTGAACCTCGGACCCCTACGGGAGAAGGTCCACATCAGCGGTCTGAACCTGGGACCCCTACGGGAGAAGGTCCACATCAGCGGTCTGAACCTGGGTCCCCTAAGGGAGAAGGTCCACATCAGCGGTCTGAACCCGGGACCCCCGCAGGAGAAGGTCCACATCAGCGGTCTGAACCTAGGACCCCTACGGGGGTAGGTCCACATCAGCGGTCTGAACCTGGGACCCCTACGGGAGAAGGTCCACATCAGCGGTCTGAACCTGGGAGCCCTACGGGAGAAGGTCCACATCAGCGGGCTGAACCTGGGACCCCTACGGGAAAAGGTTCACATCAGCGGTCTGAACCTGGGACCCCTACGGGAGAAGGTCCACATCATTGGTCTGAACCTGGGACCCCTGCAGGAGAAGGTCCACATCAGCGGTCGGAACATGGGACGCCTGCGGGAGAATGTCCACATCAGCGGCCTGAACCTGGGACCCCTACGGGGGAAGGTCCACATCAGCGGTCTGAACCCGGGACCCCCCGCAGGAGAAGGTCCACATCAGCGGTCTGAACCTGGGACCCCCTACGGGGGTAGGTCCACATCAGTGGTCTGAACTTGGGACCCCTACGGGAGTGGGTCCACATCAGCGGTCTGAACTTGGGACCCCTACGGGAGAAGGTCCACATCAGCGGTCTGAATCTGGGACCCCTATGGGAGAAGGTCCACATCAGCGGTCTGAACCTGGGACCCCTACGGGAGAAGGTCCACATCAGCGGTCTGAACCTGGGACCCCTACGGGGGAAGGTCCACATCAGTGGTCTGAATCTGGGACCCCTACGGTAGAAAGGTCCACATCAGCGGTCTGAACCTGGGACCCCTGCGGGGGAAGGTCCACATCAGCGGTCGGAACCTGTGACCCCTGCGGGCGAAGGTCCACATCAGCGGTCTGAACCTGGGACCCTTACAGAAGAAGCTCCACTTCAGCGGTCTGAACCTGGGACCCATATGGGAGAAGGTCCACATCAGCGGTCTGAACCTGGGACCCCTGCGGGGGAAGGTCCACATCAGCGGTCTGAACCTGGGACCCCTACGGGGGAAGGTCCAAATCAGCGGTCAGAAACTGGGACCCCTGCGGGGGAAGGTCCACATCAGCGGTCGGAACCTGGGACCCCTGCGGGGGAAGGTCCACATCAGCGGTCTGAACCTGGGACCCCTACGGGGGAAGGTCCAAATCAGCGGTCAGAAACTGGGACCCCTGCGGGGGAAGGTCCACATCAGCGGTCGGAACCTGGGACCCCTGCGGGCGAAGGTCCCCATCAGCGGTCTGAACCTGGTACCACCCCTGTGGGGGAGGGTCCACATCAGCGGTCGGAACCTGGGACCCCTGCGGGGGAAGGTCCATATCAGCGGTCTGAACCTGGGACCCCTGCAGGAGAAGGTCCACCTCAGCGGTCTGAACCTGGGACCCCTGCGGGGGAAGGTCCACATCAGCGGTCTGAATCTGGGACCCCTACGGGAGAAGGTCCACATCAGCGGTCTGAACCTGGGACCCCTACGGGAGAAGGTCCACAGGAGCGGTCTGAACCTGGGACCCACACGGGAGAAGGTCCACAGCAGCGGTCTGAACCAGGGTCCCCTACGGGAGAAGGTCCACATCAGCGGTCGAACCTGGGACCCCTACGGGAGAAGGTCCACATCAGCGGTCTGAACCTGGGACCCCTACAGGAGAAGGTCCATATCAGCGGTCTGAACCTACTGGGACCCCTGCGGGAGAAGGTCCACATCAGCGGTCTGAACCTGGGACCCCTACAGGGGAAGGTCCACATCATTGGTGTGAACCTGGAACCCCTGCGGGGGGGAAGGTCCACATCAGCGGTCTTAACTTGGGACCCCTACGGGAGAAGGTCCACATCAGCGGTCTGAACCTGGGACCCCTACGGGAGAAGGTCCACATCAGCGATCTGAACCTGGGTCCCCTAAGGGAGAAGGTCCACATTAGCGGTCTGAACCCGGGACCCCCGCAGGAGAAGGTCCACATCAGCGGTCTGAACCTGGGAGCCCTACGGGAGAAGGTCCACATCAGCGGTCTGAACCTGGGACCCCTACGGTAGAAGGTCCACATCAGCGGTCGAACCTGGGACCCCTACGGGAGAAGGTCCACATCAGCGGTCTGAACCTGGGACCCCTACAGGAGAAGGTCCACATCAGCGGTCTGAACCTGGGACCCCTGCGGGAGAAGGTCCACATCAGCGGTCTGAACCTGGGACCCCTACAGGAGAAGGTCCACATCAGCAGTCTGAACCTGGGACCCCTATGGGAAAAGGTCCACATCAGCGGTCTGAACCTGGGACCCCCGCGGAAGAAGGTCCATATCATCGGTCTGAACCTGGGACCCCTGCAGGAGAAGGTCCACATCAGCGGTCGGCACATGGGATGCCTACGGGAGAAGGTCCACATCAGCGGCCTGAACCTGGGACCCCTACGGGGAAAGGTCCACATCAGCGGTCTGAACCTGGGACCCCCGCAGAAGAAGGTCCACATCAGCGGTCTGAACCTGGGACCCCCGCAGGAGAAGGTCCACATCAGCGGTCTGAACCTGGGACCCCTACGGGAGAAGGTCCACATCATCGGTGTGAACCTGGAACCCCTGCGGGGGAAGGTCCACATCAGCGGTCTGAACCTCGGACCCCTACGGGAGAAGGTCCACATCAGCGGTCTGAACCTGGGACCCCTACGGGAGAAGGTCCACATCAGCGGTCTAAACCTGTGACCCCTACAGGGGAAGGTCCACATCATCGGTGTGAACCTGGAACCCCTGCGGGGAGAAGGTCCACATCAGCGGTCTTAACTTGGGACCCCTACGGGGGAAGGGTCCACATCATCGGTGTGAACCTGGAACCCCTGCGGGGGGAAAGGTCCACATCAGCGGTCTGAACCTGGGACCCCTACGGGAGAAGGTCCACATCAGCGGTCTGAACCTGGGTCCCCAAAGGGAGAAGGTCCACATCAGCGGTCTAAACCTGGGACCCCTACGGGAGAAGGTCCACATCAGCGGTCTAAACCTGTGACCCCTACAGGGGAAGGTCCACATCATCGGTGTGAACCTGGAACCCCTGCGGGGGGAAGGTCCACATCAGCGGTCTTAACTTGGGACCCCTACGGGGGTACGTCCACATCAGCGGTCTGAACCTCGGACCCCTACGGGAGAAGGTCCACATCAGCGGTCTGAACCTGGGACCCCTACGGGAGAAGGTCCACATCAGCGATCCGAACCTGGGTCCCCTAAGGGAGAAGGTCCACAGCAGCGGTCTGAACCCGGGACCCCCGCAGGAGAAGGTCCACATCAGCGGTCTGAACCTGGGACCCCTACAGGGGGTAGGTCCACATCAGCGGTCTGAACCTGGTACCCCTACGGGAGAAGGTCCACATCAGCGGTCTGAACCTGGGAGCCCTACGGGAGAAGGTCCTCATCGGCGGGCTGAACCTGGGACCCCTATGGGAGAAGGTTCACATCAGCGGTCTGAACCTGGGACCCCTATGGGAGAAGGTCCACATCAGCGGTCTGAACCTGGGACCCCTGCATGCAGAGAAGGTCCACATCAGCGGTCGGAACATGGGACGCCTGCGGGAGAATGTCCAAATCAGCGGCCTGAACCTGGGATCCCTACGGGGAAGGTCCACATCACGGTCTGAACCCCCCCTGGAAAGGTCCCAGAGTCTGAACCTGGACCCCTACGGGAAAGGTCCACATCAGCGGTCTGAACCTGGGACCTGGGACCCCTACGGGAGAAGGTCCACATCAGCGGTCTGAACCTGGGACCCCTACGGGAGAAGGTCCACATCAGCGGTCTGAACCTGGGACCCCTACGGGAGAAGGTCCACATCAGCGGTCTGAACCTGGGACCCCTACGGGAGAAGGTCCACATCAGCGGTCTGAACCTGGGACCCCTGCAGGAGAAGGTCCACATCAGCGGTCGGAACATGGGATGCCTACGGGAGAAGGTCCACATCAGCGGCCTGAACCTGGGACCCCTACGGGGGAAGGTCCACATCAGCAGTCTGAACCTGGGACCCCCCCCGAAGAAGGTCCACATCAGCGGTCTGAACCTGGGACCCCCGCAGGAGAAGGTCCACATCAGCAGTCTAAACATGTGACCCCTACGGGAGAAGGTCCACATCAGCGTTCTGAACCTGGGTCCCCTAAGGGAGAAGGTCCACATCAGCGGTCTGAACCTGGTACCCCTACGGGAGAAGGTCCACATCAGCGGTCTAAACCTGAGACCCCTACAGGGGAAGGTCCACATCATCGGTGTTAACCTGGAACCCGTGCGGGGGAAGGTCCACATCAGCGGTCTGAACCTCGGACCCCTACGGGAGAAGGTCCACATCAGCGGTCTGAACCTGGGACCCCTACGGGAGAAGGTCCACATCAGCGTTCTGAACCTGGGTCCCCTAAGGGAGAAGGTCCACATCAGCGGTCTGAACTGAACCTGGGACCCCTACGGGAGAAGGTCCACATCAGCGGTCTAAACCTGAGACCCCTACAGGGGAAGGTCCACATCATCGGTGTGAACCTGGAACCCCTGCGGGGGGAAGGTCCACATCAGCGGTCTTAACTTGGGACCCCTACGGGGGTAGGGCCACATCAGCGGTCTGACCCTCGGACCCCTACGGGAGAAGGTCCACATCAGCGGTCTGAACCTGGGACCCCTACGGGAGAAGGTCCACATCAGCGGTCTGAACCTGGGTCCCCTAAGGGAGAAGGTCCACATCAGCGGTCTGAACCCGGGACCTCCGCAGGAGAAGGTCCACATCAGCGGTCTGAACCTAGGACCCCTACGGGGGTAGGTCCACATCAGCGGTCTGAACCTGGGACCCCTACGGGAGAAGGTCCACATCAGCGGTCTGAACCTGGGAGCCCTACGGGAGAAGGTCCACATCAGCGGGCTGAACCTTGGACCCCTACGGGAAAAGGTTCACATCAGCGGTCTGAACCTGGGACCCCTACGGGAGAAGGTCCACATCATCGGTCTGAACCTGGGACCCCTGCAGGAGAAGGTCCACATCAGCGGTCGGAACATGGGACGCCTGCGGGAGAATGTCCACATCAGCGGCCTGAACCTGGGACCCCTACGGGGGAAGGTCCACATCAGCGGTCTGAACCCGGGACCCCCGCAGGAGAAGGTCCACATCAGCGGTCTGAACCTGGGACCCCTACGGGGGTAGGTCCACATCAGTGGTCTGAACTTGGGACCCCTACGGGGGGTCCCACATCAGCGGTCTGAACTTGGGACCCCTACGGGAGAAGGTCCACATCAGCGGTCTGAATCTGGGACCCCTATGGGAGAAGGTCCACATCAGCGGTCTGAACCTGGGACCCCTACGGGAGAAGGTCCACGTCAGCGGTCTGAACCTGGGACCCCTACGGGGGAAGGTCCACATCAGTGGTCTGAATCTGGGACCCCTACGGGAGAAGGTCCACATCAGCGGTCTGAACCTGGGACCCCTGCGGGGGAAGGTCCACATCAGCGGTCGGAACCTGTGACCCCTGCGGGCGAAGGTCCACATCAGCGGTCTGAACCTGGGACCCTTACAGAAGAAGCTCCACTTCAGCGGTCTGAACCTGGGACCCATATGGGAGAAGGTCCACATCAGCGGTCTGAACCTGGGACCCCTGCGGGGGAAGGTCCACATCAGCGGTCTGAACCTGGGACCCCTACGGGGGAAGGTCCAAATCAGCGGTCAGAAACTGGGACCCCTGCGGGGGAAGGTCCACATCAGCGGTCGGAACCTGGGACCCCTGCGGGCGAAGGTCCCCATCAGCGGTCTGAACCTGGTACCCCTGTGGGGGAGGGTCCACATCAGCGGTCGGAACCTGGGACCCCTGCGGGGGAAGGTCCATATCAGCGGTCTGAACCTGGGACCCCTGCAGGAGAAGGTCCACCTCAGCGGTCTGAACCTGGGACCCCTGCGGGGGAAGGTCCACATCAGCGGTCTGAATCTGGGACCCCTACGGGAGAAGGTCCACATCAGCGGTCTGAACCTGGGACCCCTACGGGAGAAGGTCCACAGGAGCGGTCTGAACCTGGGACCCACACGGGAGAAGGTCCACAGCAGCGGTCTGAACCAGGGTCCCCTACGGGAGAAGGTCCACATCAGCGGTCTCAACCTGGGACCCCCACAGGAGAAGGTCCACATTATCGGTCTGAACCTTGGACCCCTGCAGGAGAAGGTTCACATCAGCGGTCGGAACATGGGACGCCTACGGGAGAATGTCCACATCAGCGGCCTGAACCTGGGACCCCTACGGGAGAAGGCCCACATCAGCGGTCTGAACCTGGGACCCCTACGGGAGAAGGTCCACGTCAGCGGTCTGAACCTGGGACCCCTACGGGAGAAGGTCCACATCAGCGGTCTGAACCTGGGAGCCCTACGGGAGAAGGTCCACGTCAGCGGTCTGAACCTGGGAGCCCTACGGGAGAAGGTCCACATCATCGGTCTGAACCTGGGACCCCTGCAGGAGATGTTCCACATCAGCGGTCGGAACATGGGACGCCTGCGGGAGAATGTCCACATCAGCGGCCTGAACCTGGGACCCCTACGGGGTAAGGTCCACATCAGCGGTCTGAACCTGGGACCCTTACGGGGGTAGGTCCACATCAGCGGTCTGAACTTGGGACCCCTACGGGGGTCGGTCCACATCAGCGGTCTGAATCTGGGACCCCTACGGGAGAAGGTCCACATCAGCGGTCTGAACCTGGGACCCCTACGGGAGAAGGTCCACATCAGCGGTCTGAACCTGGGACCCCTACGGGAGAAGGTCCACATCAGCGGTCTGAACCTGGGACCCCTGCGGGGGAAGGGTCCACATCAGCAGTCGGAACCTGGGACCCCTGCGGGGGAAGGTCCACATCAGCGGTCGGAACCTTGGACCCCTGCGGGCGAAGGTCCACATCAGCGGTCTGAACCTGGGACCCTTACAGGAGAAGCTCCACGTCAGCGGTCTGAACCTGGGACCCCTACGGGAGAAGGTCCACATCAGCGGTCTGAACCTGGGACCCCTGCAGGAGAAGGTCCACATCAGCGGTCGGAAACTGGGACCCCTGCGGGGGAAGGTCCACATCAGCGGTCTAAACCTGAGACCCCTACAGGGGAAGGTCCACATCATCGGTGTTAACCTGGAACCCGTGCGGGGGAAGGTCCACATCAGCGGTCTGAACCTCGGACCCCTACGGGAGAAGGTCCACATCAGCGGTCTGAACCTGGGACCCCTACGGGAGAAGGTCCACATCAGCGTTCTGAACCTGGGTCCCCTAAGGGAGAAGGTCCACATCAGCGGTCTGAACCTGGGACCCCTACGGGAGAAGGTCCACATCAGCGGTCTAAACCTGAGACCCCTACAGGGGAAGGTCCACATCATCGGTGTGAACCTGGAACCCCTGCGGGGGGAAGGTCCACATCAGCGGTCTTAACTTGGGACCCCTACGGGGGTAGGGCCACATCAGCGGTCTGAACCTCGGACCCCTACGGGAGAAGGTCCACATCAGCGGTCTGAACCTGGGACCCCTACGGGAGAAGGTCCACATCAGCGGTCTGAACCTGGGTCCCCTAAGGGAGAAGGTCCACATCAGCGGTCTGAACCCGGGACCCCCGCAGGAGAAGGTCCACATCAGCGGTCTGAACCTAGGACCCCTACGGGGGTAGGTCCACATCAGCGGTCTGAACCTGGGACCCCTACGGGAGAAGGTCCACATCAGCGGTCTGAACCTGGGAGCCCTACGGGAGAAGGTCCATCAGCGGGCTGAACCTGGGACCCCTACGGGAAAAGGTTCACATCAGCGGTCTGAACCTGGGACCCCTACGGGAGAAGGTCCACATCATCGGTCTGAACCTGGGACCCCTGCAGGAGAAGGTCCACATCAGCGGTCGGAACATGGGACGCCTGCGGGAGAAATGTCCACATCATCAGCGGCCTGAACCTGGGACCCCTACGGGGGAAGGTCCACATCAGCGGTCTGAACCCGGGACCCCCGCAGGAGAAGGTCCACATCAGCGGTCTGAACCTGGGACCCCTACGGGGGTAGGTCCACATCAGTGGTCTGAACTTGGGACCCCTACGGGGGTCGGTCCACATCAGCGGTCTGAACTTGGGACCCCTACGGGAGAAGGTCCACATCAGCGGTCTGAATCTGGGACCCCTATGGGAGAAGGTCCACATCAGCGGTCTGAACCTGGGACCCCTACGGGAGAAGGTCCACGTCAGCGGTCTGAACCTGGGACCCCTACGGGGGAAGGTCCACATCAGTGGTCTGAATCTGGGACCCCTACGGGAGAAGGTCCACATCAGCGGTCTGAACCTGGGACCCCTGCGGGGGAAGGTCCACATCAGCGGTCGGAACCTGTGACCCCTGCGGGCGAAGGTCCACATCAGCGGTCTGAACCTGGGACCCTTACAGAAGAAGCTCCACTTCAGCGGTCTGAACCTTGGACCCATATGGGAGAAGGTCCACATCAGCGGTCTGAACCTGGGACCCCTGCGGGGGAAGGTCCACATCAGCGGTCTGAACCTGGGACCCCTACGGGGGAAGGTCCAAATCAGCGGTCAGAAACTGGGACCCCTGCGGGGGAAGGTCCACATCAGCGGTCGGAACCTGGGACCCCTGCGGGCGAAGGTCCCCATCAGCGGTCTGAACCTGGTATCCCTGTGGGGGAGGGTCCACATCAGCGGTCGGAACCTGGGACCCCTGCGGGGGAAGGTCCATATCAGCGGTCTGAACCTGGGACCCCTGCAGGAGAAGGTCCACCTCAGCGGTCTGAACCTGGGACCCCTGCGGGGGAAGGTCCACATCAGCAGTCTGAATCTGGGACCCCTACGGGAGAAGGTCCACATCAGCGGTCTGAACCTGGGACCCCTACGGGAGAAGGTCCACAGGAGCGGTCTGAACCTGGGACCCACACGGGAGAAGGTCCACAGCAGCGGTCTGAACCAGGGTCCCCTACGGGAGAAGGTCCACATCAGCGGTCTGAACCTGGGACCCCTACGGGAGAAGGTCCACATCAGCGGTCTCAACCTGGGACCCCCACAGGAGAAGGTCCACATTATCGGTCTGAACCTGGGACCCCTGCAGGAGAAGGTTCACATCAGCGGTCGGAACATGGGACGCCTACGGGAGAATGTCCACATCAGCGGCCTGAACCTGGGACCCCTACGGGAGAAGGCCCACATCAGCGGTCTGAACCTGGGACCCCTACGGGAGAAGGTCCACGTCAGCGGTCTGAACCTGGGACCCCTACGGGAGAAGGTCCACATCAGCGGTCTGAACCTGGGAGCCCTACGGGAGAAGGTCCACGTCAGCGGTCTGAACCTGGGAGCCCTACCGGAGAAGGTCCACATCATCGGTCTGAACCTGGGACCCCTGCAGGAGATGTTCCACATCAGCGGTCGGAACATGGGACGCCTGCGGGAGAATGTCCACATCAGCGGCCTGAACCTGGGACCCCTACGGGGTAAGGTCCACATCAGCGGTCTGAACCTGGGACCCTTACGGGGGTAGGTCCACATCAGCGGTCTGAACTTGGGACCCCTACGGGGGTCGGTCCACATCAGCGGTCTGAATCTGGGACCCCTACGGGAGAAGGTCCACATCAGCGGTCTGAACCTGGGACCCCTACGGGAGAAGGTCCACATCAGCGGTCTGAACCTGGGACCCCTACGGGAGAAGGTCCACGTCAGCGGTCTGAACCTGGGACCCCTACGGGAGAAGGTCCACATCAGCGGTCTGAACCTCGGACCCCTGCGGGGGAAGGGTCCACATCAGCAGTCGGAACCTGGGACCCCTGCGGGGGAAGGTCCACATCAGCGGTCGGAACCTTGGACCCCTGCGGGCGAAGGTCCACATCAGCGGTCTGAACCTGGGACCCTTACAGGAGAAGCTCCACGTCAGCGGTCTGAACCTGGGACCCCTACGGGAGAAGGTCCACATCAGCGGTCTGAACCTGGGACCCCTGCAGGGGAAGGTCCACATCAGCGGTCGGAAACTGGGACCCCTGCGGGGGAAGGTCCACATCAGCGGTCGGAACCTGGGACCCCTGCGGGCGAAAGTCCACATCAGCAGTCTGAACCTGGGACCCCTACGGGAGAAGGTCCACATCAGCGGTCTGAACCTGAGACCCCTGCAGGAGAAGGTCCACCTCAGCGGTCTGAACCTGGGACCACTACGGGAGAAGGTCCACATCAGCGGTCTGAACCTGGGACCCCTGCAGGAGAAGGTCCACATCAGCGGTCTGAACCTGGGAGCCCTACGGGAGAAGGTCCACATCAGCGGTCTGAACCTGGGACTCCCGCGGGAGAAGGTCCACATCAGCGGTCTGAACCTGGGATCCCCACGGGAGAAGATCCACATCAGCAGTCTTAACCTGGGACCCCTACGGGAGAAGGTCCACATCAGCGGTCTGAACCTGGGACCCCCACGGGAGAAGGTCCACATCAGCGGTCTGAACCTGGGAGCCCTACGGGAGAAGGTCCACATCAGCGGTCTGAACCTGGGACCCCCACGGGAGAAGGTCCACATCAGCTTTCTGAACCTGGGACCCCTACGGGAGAAGGTCCACATCAGCGGTCTGAACCTGGGACCCCCACGGGAGAAGGTCCAAATCAGCGGTCTGAACCTGGGACCCCTACGGGAGAAGGTCCACATCAGCGGTCTGAACTTGGGACCCCTACGGGAGAAGGTCCACATCAGCGGTCTGAACCCTGGACCCCTACAGGAGAAGGTCCTCATCAGCGGTCTGAACTTGGGACCCCCACGGGAGAAGGAGAACATCTGTAGATGAGCCGTCCAGCAGCTAACAGCTAACTATCTGATTAGCTAAAAGCTAACTATCTTATCAGCTAACAGCTAACTATCTGATCATCTAGCATGCAGTGTTTCTGAGTCACCCTCTGTCCCCTGGAGGAGTCACGGAGAAGCACATGACGGCGAGGTGTCAGCTGTTCAGAGGAACAACAGGGAGTTTCAGAGCTTTCCAGAAATTCTGCTCTAGGTTCTCCTCTTGTTTCCTGTCGTTATTTCAGATGCTGAGACCTACCTGTCAGAGTATCTACACGATCATTTCACCACATTGAGCTTTGGAGCTTTGGACAGCATAGACGGACCCTGAAAACTGGACCTGCTTGACCTCAGACCAGACTTCACCTGGTAACCATGACAGGTGACTGTCATCGGTAAAGCTACTTAGCTCTTGACTTCTGAGCTGTGAATAAAGACCTGACAGGTAATAATCAGTCTTATTTTGAGATAACATGATCTCAGAACTCTGAGACCAGTTCTGGGAAGGCTTCCAGGGTCTTTTCTCCCAGCTGAAGGGCCACTGCCTCCAGCTCTCTTCTACCTCCTGCAGATGCTGGATCCACCGGTCGAGTGAGCTTTGCAGGATTTTCAGGATTCTTCCAAGTTGACTTAAGGACTTAAGCGTCCCATTAGCCAATGCATAGCTGTTCACCCTTGGTTAGTCTCCTAGAACACTAGGCTGGTTGACGTGAGGTCAACCAGAACCAGCCTTTCCCCCAAAGACCTAGACCAGACACAGACAGACCACAGGCCCCAGCATGCTTCCCCTGTCCCCGTTTAGTTCTGGCACCAGGTATGTTGAAGGTTGTTTCAGTAGCGACCACAGACTGTAGAAGAAAAATCGGAAACCCGTTGGTGTTCCTCATAAGAGTCTTCTGAGTGATTCTGCAGGATCCATCTATCCATTCATTCTGATCAAATCTGTCCAAACTTTCTCATTTCAAGTGTCCCGACTGAAAAGATATCAAACATTACACCCACCAGAACTGAAACCAGGACTGGCAGAGCTCTGTTGGAGTCCTCCAGTCCATCAGCCAACGCTCCCCAGGACAGAAGCGTCAGACCGGGCTACCAACGAACTGCAGCCTCTAGCGATCTCTTAGTGGTCGGTAGAGGAACTGCAGCCTCTAGTGGTCGGTAGAGGAACTGCAGCCTCTAGTGGTCCATAGAGGAACTATTGCCTCTAGTGGTCGGGAAAGGAACTGCAATCTCTAGTGGTCCATAGAGGAACTGCAGCCTCTAGTGGTCAGTAGAAGAACTGCAGCCTCTAGTGGTCAGTAGAGGAACTGCAGCCTCTAGTGGTTCGTAGAGGAACTGCAGGCTCTAGTTGTCAGTAGAGGAACTGCAGCCTCAAGTGGTAGGTAGAGGAACTGCAGCCTCTAGTGGTCAGTAGAGGAACTGCAGCCTCTAGTGGTCGGTAGAGGAACTGCAGTCTCTAGTGGTCAGTGGAGGAACTGCAGCCTCCTGTGGTCCATAGACGAACTGCAGCCTCTAATGGTCCATAGAGGAACTGCAGCCTCTAGTGGTCAGAAGAGGAACTGCAGCCTCTAGTGGTCCATAGAGGAGCTGCAGCCTCTAGTGGTCGATAGAGGACCGGCACCCTCTAGTGGTCAGTAGAGGAAATGCAGCCTCTAGTGGTCAGTAGAGGAACTGCAGCCTCTTGTGGTCCATAGAAGAACTGCAGCCTCTAGTGGTCTATAGAGAAACCGCAGCCTCTAGTGGTCAGTAGAGGAACTGCAGCCTCTAGTGGTCGGTAGAGGAACTGCAGCCTCTAGTGGCCCATACAGGAACTGCAGTCTCTAGTGGTCTGTAGAGGAACTGCAGCCTCTAGCGGTCAGTAGAGGAACTGCAACCTCTAGTGGTCAGTAGAGGAACTGCAGCCTCAAGTGGTCAGTAGTGGTCGGTAGAGGAACTGCAGCCCCTAGTGGTCCATAGAGGAACTGCAGCCTCTAGTGGTCAGTAGGAGAACGGCAGCCTTTAGTGGTTGGTAGAGGAACTGCAGTCACTAGTGGTCAGTAGAGGAACTGCAGCCTCTAGTGGTCAGTAATGGTCGGTAGAGGAACTGCAGCCGCTAGTGGTCAGTAGAGGAACTGTTGCAGCCTCTTTGTGTTCGGTAGAGGAACTATAGCCTCTTGTGGTCAGTAGAGGAACTGCAACCTCTAGTTGTCGGTAGAGGAACTGCAGCCTCTAGGTGTTATTAGAGGAACTGCAGCCTCTAGTGGTCGGAAGAGAAACTGCAGCCTTTAGATGTTATTAGAGGAACTGCAGCATCTAGTTGTCGGTAGAGGAACTGCAGCCTCTACTGGTCGGTAGAGGAACCACAGCCTCTAGTGGTCGGTAGAGGAACTGCAGCCTCTCATGGTCAGTAGAGGAACTGCAGCCTCTAGTTGTCGGTAGAGGAACTGCAGCCTCTAGTGGTCGGTAGAGGAACTGCAGCCTCTAGTAGTCGGTAGAGGAACTGCAGCCTCTCGTGGTCAGTAGAGGAACTGCAGCCTCTAGTAGTCGGTAGAGGAACTGCAGCCTCTAGTGGTCGGTAGAGGAACTGCTGCAGCCTCTTTGTGTTCGGTAGAGGAACTGTAGCCTCTTGTGGTCAGTAGAGGAACTACAGCCTCTAGTGGTCAGTAGAGGAACTGCAGTCTCTAGGTGTTATTAGAGGAACTGCAGCCTCTAGTGGTCGGTAGAGGAACTGCAGCCTCTCGTGGTCAGTAGAGGAATTGCAGCCTCTAGTTGTCGG
Organism: Hirundichthys speculiger; assembly: GCA_018398805.1. Lineage (NCBI taxonomy): Eukaryota > Metazoa > Chordata > Actinopteri > Beloniformes > Exocoetidae > Hirundichthys > Hirundichthys speculiger. Next base: position 18,179 of record JAGFBZ010000023.1, read on the forward strand.
TAGAGGAACTGCAGCCTCTAGTGGTCAGTAGAGAAACTGCAGCCTCTAGTGGTCGGTAGAGAAACTGCAGTCTCTAGGTGTTATTAGAGGAACTGCAGCCTCTAGTGGTCGGTAGAGGAACTGCAGCCTCTAGTGGTCTGTAGAGGAACTGCAGCCTCTAGTGGTCAGTAGAGAAACTGCAGCCTCTAGTGGTCGGTAGAGAAACTGCAGCCTCTAGGTGTTATTAGAGGAACTGCAGCCTCTAGTGGTCAGTAGAGGAACTGCAGCCTCTAGTGGTCAGTAGAGAAACTGCAGCCTCTAGTGGTCAGTAGAGGAACTGCAGCCTCTAGTGGTCAGTAGAGAAACTGCAGCCTCTAGTGGTCGGTAGAGAAACTGCAGCCTCTAGGTGTTATTAGAGGAACTGCAGCCTCTAGTGGTCGGTAGAGGAACTGCAGCCTCTAGTGGTCTGTAGAGGAACTGCTGCAGCCTCTTTGTGTTCGGTAGAGGAACTGTAGCCTCTTGTGGTCAGTAGAGGAACTACAGCCTCTAGTGGTCAGTAGAGGAACTGCAGTCTCTAGTGGTCAGTAGAGGAACTGCAGCCTCTAGTGGTCGGTAGGGGAACTGCAGCTTCTAGTGGTCGGAAGAAAAACTGCAGCCTCTGGGTGTTATTAGAGGAACTGCAGCCTCTAGTGGTCGGAAGAGAAACTGCAGCCTCTGGGTGTTATTAGAGGAACTGCAGCCTCTAGTGGTCGGTAGAGGAACTGCAGCCTCTAGTGGTCGGTAGAGGAACTGCTGCAGCCTCTTTGTGTTCGGTAGAGGAACTGTAGCCTCTTGTGGTCAGTAGAGGAACTACAGCCTCTAGTGGTCAGTAGAGGAACTGCAGTCTCTAGTGGTCAGTAGAGGAACTGCAGCCTCCAGTGGTCGGTAGGGGAACTGCAGCTTCTAGTGGTCGGTAGAGGAACCGCAGCCTCTAGTGGTCGGTAGAGGATCTGCAGCCTCTACTGGTCGGTAGAGGAACTGCAGCCTCTAGTTGTCGGTAGAGGAACAGCAGCCTCTAGTGGTTGGTAGTGAAACTGCAGTCTCTAGTGGTCAGTAGAGGAACTGCAGTCTCTAGTGGTCAGTAGTGGAACTGCAGTCTCTAGTTGTTGGTAGAGGAACTGCAGCCTCTAGTGGTCCGTAGAGGTACTGCAGCCTCTTGTGGTCGGTAGAGGAACTGCAGCCTCTAGTTGTCGGTAAAGGAACCGCAGCCTCTAGTGGTTGGTAGAGGAACTGCAGCCTCTAGTGGTTGGTAGAGGAACTGCAGCCTCTAGTTGTCGGTAAAGGAACCGCAGCCTCTAGTGGTTGGTAGAGGAACTGCAGCCTCTAGTTGTCGGTAGAGGAACCGCAGCCTCTAGTGGTCGGTAGTGGAACTGCAGCCTCTACTGGTCGGTAGAGGAACCGCAGCCTCTAGTGGTCGGTAGAGGAACTGCAGCCTCTCGTGGTCAGTAGAGGAACTGCAGCCTCTAGTAGTCGGTAGAGGAACTGCAGCCTCTAGTGGTCGGTAGAGGAACTGCAGCCTCTAGTGGTCGGTAGAGGAACTGCAGCCTCTAGTAGTCGGTAGAGGAACTGCAGCCTCTCGTGGTCAGTAGAGGAACTGCAGCCTCTAGTAGTCGGTAGAGGAACTGCAGCCTCTCGTGGTCAGTAGAGGAACTGCAGCCTCTAGTAGTCGGTAGAGGAACTGCAGCCTCTAGTGGTCGGTAGAGGAACTGCAGCCTCTCGTGGTCAGTAGAGGAACTGCAGCCTCTAGTAGTCGGTAGAGGAACTGCAGCCTCTAGTGGTCGGTAGAGGAACTGCAGCCTCTAGTGGTCGGTAGAGGAACTGCAGCCTCTCGTGGTCAGTAGAGGAACTGCAGCCTCTAGTAGTCGGTAGAGGAACTGCAGCCTCTAGTGGTCGGTAGAGGAACTGCAGCCTCTAGTAGTCGGTAGAGGAACTGCAGCATTGGTTAGCTTTTGGATTAATCGAAGTTCCTACCAGCATGTCATCGTGCAGAGATGAATGACATCACGGGGGGTTGTTCAGATCTTTTTATACAGTGTATAAGCTGATCATTTATCATGGGGCCCCCTGAGCAGATACAGGGGCCCCCACTGTTTTTGTTTGCACATGTGCTCAGTCATACATGACGCAGACGACATCAGACCCTCAACATCCTGGATCAGACTGATCTGAGCTGTAACGAAACAAATTGGTGACACTAATAAAACCAGAATCACCACATCATGTGGTCAGTTGATGATGTCATCGGACAGTCACCCTCTGATGAAATGTTATAAATGTTTGTATTTTCCAGAGATCTTGTAGATTCACATGGTTGATTGTTGATGAAATCACAAAGTCTTCTGTGTTGGAAAACTGCGTTTTTTTTTTAATGAGCTCAACCTCATTGGTTTTAATATCAAATAAACTGTCATCATTTGTCCATCAATCACTCCAACTGTCCTGTTTCATAGATGGTGTTCACGAATATAGAGACATCAGCTTTGGTCTCCAGCTAAAAAACGTGTCCAATATCATGATATTGTGATATTGTGACAATATCTTATCGTGACCCAAGTATATCATGTTACATATCGTATTGTGAGGTCCTTGCCAATACTCACCCCTAATCATGATATATTGCAATATTCTAACCAGTTAATATCAAAATTAAAAGCAGAGATGAAAAATCAAGTTGCTGTATATGTTCATCAGATGATATTGATCATTCAGAGGACAAATTGAGTCAAAACTATTTGCTTCAAAACTACCTATTAGATATATATATATATATATATATATATATATATATATATATATATATATATATATATATGATCTGTTTTTTCACATTTAATAATAAAATAAATAGAATAAAATTTTCTTAAAGAAATCGATATTAGGAGCTGAAAAATCGATATTATATTGGGCGGCCGAAAATCGCGATATATTGCCAAATCGATTTTTTTTTCACACCCCTAATCAGCAGGGTTCTGGTGAGGCTGGAACAGACCTGGAACCTGGACCCGCCTGCTCCTCATGGTCACGGAGCCGGTTGCAGGTGCAGTACCGTTTCAGCCCACCTGGTGGCGGTAGAGCACCACTGACGTGCCAGTAAATGGTGCAACGGTGGTTTCTTCTACCGAAAATAAACGTAATTTTTAAACTCTTTTCAGCACCGAATACAGCAACAAACACATTTCGCTGGTTGAGCTGTGTTTCTTGGCCGATCTCAGTCCTGTTACCAAAACTGCTACTGTTGTGAAAAGCTGGAAACAAGCATTTGAGTGACGACTGTCATGGTTGGGTTTGGGGAGGTCATGTTTTCTGTTTCCGGGGTTTGGTTTTACTTGTCTTCAGTTCCTTGTCTTCTGTTGATCTTTAGTTCCTGTTTTACTTTGAAGGTCCGTCTGTTTCCTTGTGTTTGGTTTATTTCCTTTTGTTCGTCTCCTTGATTTTTTCCACCTGCATCTCGTTTGTTCCCTCTGTTATATCTGTCTTGTCTTTTCCCCTCATCCTCACTGGTTCATCTGTTGTCCTTATTGTGGTTCTTATAATGTCATAATAATGTCGTAATAATGTTTTCATGATATTCTACAGTGTTGAACAAGATCTCATATGAACTCATTTCTATCCGTCTCTGAGGACTTTTGCTTTTAAACGTAAATTTTGTGACCATATTTCAAGTCTGAAATGTTAAAAATCAGTCAAAGATTGAGTGTTTTTGTTGTAAGTCACATGAACAGAAGAAAGTCATCAACATAACAGCAAATTAAAACGAAGCTCTTTCAAAGAGATACGGTTTAAGATTAGATGTGTCTCTAAACTGGATCTAAACTGGGATCTGGTCCCAGACTAGTTCTGGTTTTGAACTGGAATCCTGAAATATGGAAAAGATTAAAGGCTCCTGTTCAACACGAATTAAAAGATAAATCCTGGTCAAAAGTAGCTCCAAGTAGCCTCCAGGTGATCTCCAGGTGACCTCCAGGTGACCTCTAGGTGATCTCCAGGTGACCTCCAGGTGGTCTCCAGGTGATCTCCAGGTGACCTCCAGGTGATCTCCAGGTGACCTCCAGGTGATCTCTAGGTGACCTCCAGGTGACCTCCAGGTGATCTCTAGGTGACCTCCAGGTGACCTCCAGGTGATCTCCAGGTGACCTCCAGGTGATCTCCAGGTGACCTCCAGGTGATCTCCAGGTGACCTCCAGCCACCTGGAGGTCAAAGTAAAGCCACCTTATGTAGTTCCGGAGGGACCCTGACAGGTTCACGCCCCAGAAACTATTAAACCCGTTTAGTTCTTTGGTTTCCGCAGGAGGTGGAAAAGTTCATGAGTCCGGATGTCAGAAGGAAAATTAGTTGGTGCTGCAGAACTTCAGAGGAAGGTTTCAGGGTGACGGTGAAGTGGAGGGGAAAAAACCCCTCACCTGCACTAAGATGTTACTGTGAATGTTGGAGCTCATCTCAGAAATGTTCTCTGGATCTCAACACCCTCCAGGACACCTAACCAGAAACTGAAGTCCAGAGACAGAAATGAAGAGAAGAACCTGGGAGGAACCTGGGATGGTCCATCCCGTGACCGGCCTTAACGTGAGCACATACTAGTTTCATGAAGGAACCTCTGTATGGCGGGTCAAAGGTGACCAGATGAACCAGATGTTTCAGATGGTCTTGTCCTGAGCTGCAAAGCTTGAACGTGAACATGGAGGCCGATGATGAAGACTGAAACTTTTTGTTTTGGCTTTTAGTTCCTGTTTGGTGACAGCTGTTTTCTGATTGGTTCTTCTAGAAGCGTGATGGATCTGGACTCAGACGTGTCTTCAAGCTGAGAAACTTTCCCTTCATCTGCAGCAGAAGTTCTCTGGATATGTTTTTGTTTGTCTTTGGTTTGGTTCTTCTCGCTCATCGGTTCTTCTTCTCTTTCTTGTAAAGAGGAATCTGGGGGCGTCGCCGTGACCCCGGCGGCCTCCTTCAGATCAGGAAGCGAGAGCTTCTCTGATCTCCACCGTGAGTCTGGACCTCGTGAGTCTCAGATCCTGCAGCGTGACGACTCTGGAAAAAGGAAACACCAGACTTGTGCAACTGCAGCGGGTTCATGAGGCAACGGCTCCGGTTGTGTGTCGGCTCCCTACCTGTCTGGGCAGGTCCATGGAGGCCCGCGGTGGGCGGGGCCCCGGGGTGGGCGGGGACCTCCCTGCTGTTACGTAAAGGTTGATGAAACCAGACAGAAATAAACCGGGGTTTCCTCTGCTGTCGTGTCATAAACTGGTTTTCCAGGTTGGAGGAAGACATTAGTAGTTCTGGTGAAAGTGGGTTTTATATTTACTTCTGTTGGTTTCCAGCTTGAACTGAGAGGAAACAGAGAACAGAACCGCAACTTAGCAGGGCCACTTCTGGCTCTGAAGGGTGGGGTGGGGGGAGAGCAGGAAAAAAACTAATAATGAGCAGCATGATGTAACAGCAGCTGGTTGAGAACCAGAGGGAGACTTGAGGGGACCAGGGGCCACCAGAGCACCAAATCTACATGTATTTATGTCTATATGTCTACATATATATAAATATATATATGAGTGTATTTATCTCTATATGAGCATATTTATGTATATATGAGTGTGTGTATATATATATATATATATATATATATATATATATATATATATATATAGTGTATTTATATATATATATGAGTGTATTTATCTATATATGAGTGTATTTATACATATATATGAGTGTATTTATCTATATATGAGTGTATCTATATATATATGAGTGTATTTATCTATATATGAGTGTATTTATACATATATATGAGTGTATTTATCTATATATGAGTGTATCTATATATATATATATATGAGTATATATATGTCTATGAATGTATTTATATATATATGTATATATATCTATCTATCTATATATATATATATATATATATATATATATATATATATATATATATATATATATAAATATATATGAGTGTATTTATGTTTATATAAGTGTATTTATGTATACATATATGAGTGTAAATATATATATATTAAAAAATATCCCTCCGTGTTCTTTTTATCTGGTGCCTAAATGACAGTCTAGAAGCAAAGATCAATCAGAAATTTATTACAATCATGAATACAAAGAATTATTATGTCATGCAGAATATTTTAATCGGCCGATGGTACATCTCCTAACATCTCAAAAGATGCCAGGGAATGCACCCCGATCTAACGTTTCTCTTCCTTTTTAAAGGCTGCATGAGGCGGACTCATTCCTCCTCCGACGTAATGTCTTCAAAAGTCCAAATGGTTCAGACAGATATGGTTATGTTTGCTGCAGGAATGTGTACTGCAGGAATGGGGGTGTAACTAATTTTATCACCATTGCTTCGCATACTTCTTTGGAAGAGAGCAGGTCAGGAAGGTCACGAGACCCCAGTTGTCAGGTCATAAAGCAGCCACACTGAGGCCTTTAGCTTTAACAGTTTAAAGTTATAACTGAAAATAATTCTAAATCCTAACTATATATATATATATATATATATATATATATATATATATATATATATATATATATATATATATATATATATATATATATATATATATATATATATATATATATATATATATGAGTATATTTATGTATGTCTATGTGAGTGTATTAATGTCTATATGAATGTATTTATATGAAGAGAGAGGAAGCCCAGAAACTCTGAATGTGTAAATGGTAACCATTAAAATAATCAAAAATCAATGGGTTAAAAAACTATTAACTAAATTATGACTTCATAAATTTGCAAAAGAAAACAGAAAAATATTAGAAGAAAAATTTATATATTTTGACTTGAAGAAAAAAGAAAAGAAAATGGAGGATTCTGACTTGATAAATTCACAGATTTGTGAGAAAACGTTAAATTAAAATTACATGTGAATTCAATTCAATTCAATTCAATTCATTTCAATTTTATTTGTATAGTGTCTGTTACAATGTCAATTGTCTCCAGGTCTTTACAGAGACCCAGAGCATGACCCCCGAGCAAATATCATTAATTAAAATTATAATATTAATTCCAATCTATGATAATGGCAGGTAAAAAACTCCCACATAGGGAGAAAAAAAAACCTTTAAGCCAAACAGAGGCAAGGAAAAACTACACTTAGGTGTTTGCTATTAGGAGCATAACGTGCTATCAAGTCTTGTTAATAGCGAGGAGCTAAGCCATTAAGGGCCTTATATGCGAGAAGCAGAATTTTAAACTCAATTCTAAATTTCACGGGAAGCCAATGGAGGGAGGCTAACACGGGAGAGACGTTAACGCTAACAATTCCTGTCAGCACCCTCGCTGCTGCGTTCTGGATCAATTGAAGGCTATTTAGCGAGCTTTTCGAACATCCTGCTAACAACGCATTACAATAATCCAGTCTAGAACTAACAAACGCGTGGATTAATTTTTCAGCATCACCCTGGGAAAGGATGCTCCTAATCTTGGCAATATTTCGGAGATGAAAAAAGGCAGTCTTGCAAACCTGATTAATATGCTGCTTAAATGACATATTCTGATCAAAAATGACCCCAAGGTTTTTCACAGCTGTGCTGGAAGCCACAGCTGCGTATCATCAGCGTAGCATCAGCGTATCATCAGCGTAGCAATGAAAGTTTATGCCATGGCTCTGGATAATTTTTCCCAAGGGCAACATGTATAAAGTGAAAAGGATTGGTCCCAGAACTGAACCCTGTGGGACGCCATAGCAGACCCTAGTCCGTGTAGAAGAAACATCATTAACATGGACGAACTGGAACCTGTCAGATAAGTATGACTTAAACCAGCCTAATGCTGTCCCTTTAATTCCAACAGTGTGCTCTAATCTATGCAGCAAAAGGCCGTGATCAACAGTATCAAAAGCAGCACTGAGGTCCAGCAGAACAAGGACAGAAACTAATCCATTGTCTGAGGCCATGAGGAGGTCGTTGGAGACTCTAATCAGTGCAGTTTCTGTGCTATGATGAGTTCTAAACCCTGACTGAAAGACCTCAAATAGATCATTTCTGTGCAGGTGTTCTCCTAACTGGCTGGCAACTACTTTTTCCAGAATTTTAGAGATAAATGGAAGGTTGGATATTGGTCTATAGTTTGCCAAGATGTCCGGGTCAAGGGATGGTTTCTTGAGCAAAGGTTTAATGACTGCAACTTTAAAAACCTGTGGTACATATCCTAATTGTAGAGATTAATCTGATCCAAAATTGATATACCAATAGAGGACATTACATCTTTGAGCAGCCGAGTTGGGATGGGATCCAACAGGCATGTAGATGGTTTAGCTTTACTAGTATATAAGGTCCTGAAGACTTCATAAACTGAAGAGAAAAGAAAAGAAAAGAACAAGAAAAGAAAGAAAAGGTTTCAGGAACATTTATGAGTCAAAACAAATAAACTGATTTAAATAAATCAAAATTGAATTCAATTAAAAATAAGAATCGGAGACTCAATTACCCATCATTTACAGGAACTCTGTTCATCTATGAGTCCTTATTTCAGCTCTTAAATGTCCTGATTTCAACTCTTAAATGTCCTTATTTCAGCTTTAAATGGTCTGATTTCAACTCTTAAATGTCCTGATTTCAATTCTTAAATGTTCTGATTTCAGCTCTTAGATGTCCTGATTTCAGCTCTTAAATGTTCTGATTTCAACTGTTAAATATTCTGATTTCAACTCTTAAATGTCCTTATTTCAGCTTCAAATGTTCTGATTTCAACTCTTAAATGTCCTGATTTCAGTTCTTAAATGTCCTGATTTCAGCTCTTAAATGTCCTGATTTCAGCTCTTAAATGTCCTGATTTCAGCTCTTAGATGTCCTGATTTCAACTCTTAAATGTCCTTATTTCAGCTCTTAAATGTTCTGATTTCAACTCTTAAATGTCCTTATTTCAGCTTTAAATGTTCTGATTTCAACTCTTAAATATCCTGATTTCAATTCTTAAATGTCCTGATTTCAGGTCTTAAATGTCCTGATTTTAGCTCTTAGATGTCCTGATTTCAACGCTTAAATGTCCTTATTTCAGCTCTTAAATGTTCTGATTTAAACTCTTAAATGTTCTGATTTCAACTCTTAAATGTCCTTTTTTCAACTTTAAATGTTCTGATTTCAACTCTTAAATGTCCTGATTCCAATTCTTAAATGTCCTGATTTCAGCTTTAAATGTCCTGTTTTAGCTCTAAGATGTCCTGATTTCAGCCCTTAAATGTCCTGATTTCAATTCCTAAATGTCCTGATTTCAGCTTTAAATGTTCTGATTTCAACTCTTAGATATCCTGATTTCAGCTCTTAAATGTTCTGATTTCAACTTCCTAAATGTCCCGATTTCAGCTCTGAGATGTCCTTATTTCAGCTCTTAAATGTTCTGATTTCAACTCTTAAATGTCCTCATTTCAGCTTTAAATGTTCTGATTTCAACTCTTAAATGTCCTGATTTCAATTCTTAAATGTCCTGATTTCAGGTCTTAAATGTCCTGATTTCAGTTCTTAAATGTCCTTATTTGAACTCTTAAATTTCAGCTCTTAAATGTCCTGATTTCAGCTCTTAAATGTTCTGATTTCAGGTCTTAAATGTCCTGATTTCAGCTCTTAAATGTCCTGATTTGAACTCTTAAATGTCCTGATTTCAGGTCTTATATGTCCTGATTTCAGCTCTTAAATGTCCTGATTTCAGCTCTTAAATGTCCTGATTTGAACTCTTAAATGTCCTGATTTCAGCTCTTAGATGTCACTATTTCAGCTCTTAGATGTCCTGATTTCAGCTCTTAAATGTCCTGATTTCTGAATCTGCAGATAAATATGCTCATTTTATTTCTCCAGTCATTGATGCTGATCATGTGGCTCTGGCGCCCTCTGGTGGGTGCAGCGGTCCGGTGCATCTGTGTGATCCCACAGGGCCCCACCCACCAGTTCCCCCTCCCAGTGACCCGTCCTGACGGTGATGTCAATGAAGCTTCCTTCGTTCATTGAAACAATCTTTCACACTTCCGGTTTAATTATTTCCAAAATCGAGTTCATAAACCGACACAGTTGGAGTTTAATAGATTTGAGGACGTTAACAAACGTTGCACGAGCCCCAGTGTCTGCATCGGATCAACGCCGCTCTCTTTAGGGTACGTCACAGTGACGCATTTCCGGGTCCGTTCGCTCTATCGGGCTGACCTGCCGAAGAGCGGAGTTATCTGGGTATTTTATTGGCTGTTACCCCTTTTTATTATTATTTACACCTATGAATATAGGGTTTATACGAACAAAGGGTTTTAAATGAAAAACGTGGGTGAGAGAGAGAGAGACATTAAAGCTGAAGTGAAAACGTAGCTAAAATTAGAACAGATATATTGTACCGACTCCGCCCGTTGTGACGCCGCCGGAGCGCGCCGGTAAGCGGGCGGAGCGGACCCCTCCCGGCTCGTCGACACAATGGAGCAGCGGCGTAAACCGGAGCAGCGGCTCTCTGCGGCTCTAACCGGCCGCTCCTGAGATGCTCGGCTGCAGCCGGTTCCTCTGTCGCCCGGGAGACCACGCCTGTCCGTTCCGGTCGCCGGCCCGAGCTCTGGTACCGGACCGGTGCACCGTCCCAGAGTCTCTGTGAAACATGGAGTTTCCGTTCGACATCAACCAGCTGTTCTCCGAGAGGATCTCCGTCCTGGACCAGAACCTCGTTGGAGGCCCCAGATCCGCAGGAAGGTCCGGATCCGTTCAGCTCTACCAGCAGGGGCGGTTCTAGCTGTGTTGGGGCCCGGGTGGATTCTGTCAGGGGTCCCGGGTGGGTCCTGTCAGGGTTCCAGGGTGGGTTCTGTCAGGGGTCCGGGTGGATCCTGTCAGGGGTCCGGGTGGGTCCTGTCAGGGGTCCAGGGTGGGTGCTGTCAGGGGTCCAGGGTGGGTTCTGTCAGGGGCCCCGGGTGGGTTCTGTCAGGTCCTGGGTGGGTTCTGTCAGGGGCCCCGGGTGGGTTCTGTCAGGTCCCGGGTGGGTTCTGTCAGGGGCCCCGGGTGGGTTCTGTCAGGTCCCGAGTGGGTTCTGTCAGGGGCCCCGGGTGGGTTCTGTCAGGTCCCGGGTGGGTTCTGTCAGGTCCCGAGTGGGTTCTGTCAGGGGCCCGGGTGGGTTCTGTCAGGTCCCGAGTGGATTCTGTCAGGGGTCCCGGTTGGGTCCTGTCAGGGTTCCAGGGTGGGTTCTGTCAGGGGTCCGGGTGGGTCCTGTCAGGGGTCCAGGGTGGGTTCTGTCAGGGGTCTGGGTGGATCCTGTCAGGGGTCCCGGGTGGGTTCTGTCAGGTCCAGGGTGGGTTCTGTCAGGGGCCCCGGGTGGGTTCTGTCAGGTCCTGGGTGGGTTCTGTCAGGGGCCCCGGGTGGGTTCTGTCAGGTCCCGGGTGGGTTCTGTCAGGGGCCCCGGGTGGGTTCTGTCAGGTCCCGAGTGGGTTCTGTCAGGGGCCCCGGGTGGGTTCTGTCAGGTCCCGGGTGGGTTCTGTCAGGTCCCGAGTGGGTTCTGTCAGGGGCCCGGGTGGGTTCTGTCAGGTCCCGAGTGGATTCTGTCAGGGGTCCCGGTTGGGTCCTGTCAGGGTTCCAGGGTGGGTTCTGTCAGGGGTCCGGGTGGGTCCTGTCAGGGGTCCAGGGTGGGTTCTGTCAGGGGTCTGGGTGGATCCTGTCAGGGGTCCCGGGTGGGTTCTGTCAGGTCCAGGGTGGGTTCTGTCAGGGGTCCCGGGTGGGTCCTGTCAGGGGTCCGGGTGGGTTCTGTCAGGGGTCCGGGTGGATCCTGTCAGGGGTCCGGGTGAGTTCTGTCAGGGGCCCCGGGTGGGTTCTGTCAGGGGTCCCGGGTGGGGTCCTGTCAGGGGTCCAGGGTGGGTGCTGTCAGGGGTCCAGGGTGGGTTCTGTCAGGGGTCCAGGGTGGGTTCTGTCAGGGGTCCAGGGTGGGTTCTGTCAGGGGTCCCGGGTGGGTTCTGTCAGGGGTCCAGGGTGGGTGCTGTCAGGGGTCCAGGGTGGGTTCTGTCAGGTCCAGGGTGGGTTCTGTCAGGGGTCCAGGGTGGGTTCTGTCAGGGGTCCAGGGTGGGTTCTGTCAGGGGTCCCGGGTGAGTTCTGTCAGGGGTCCCGGGTGGGTTCTGTCAGGGGCCCCGGGTGAGTTCTGTCAGGTCCCGAGTGGGTTCTGTCAATTTTATAAAATCAAACATCTGTAATGTCTTTAATCTTGTGCGTTTCAAATGTTTGGAGGTGATTTTAAAGCTCTGAAGGTCTCTGTCCTCCTGACCAGACCAGATCTTCAGGACCTCATCGCCACCGTCATCGATGAGCTGGGAAGAGCCTCAGCGAAGGTGAGTGACGCTGCAGAGAAGCTCCTGAGATGCCTCCAGCCCCAGCAGGTGGTGGCGCTGTCATGTTGAGGGGTTCCAGCCCCAGCAGGTGGTGGCGCTGTCATGCTGAGGGTTCCTCACCTGGTCTTCACTGTTGAACCTGTTTATCTCCAGGCGCAGCAGCTGTCTGCTCCCATCACCAGTGCCTCCAGGCTGCAGACCCAGAAACACCTGCTCTATCTGCTGAAGGACGCCGACAGCTGCAGGTAAACCTCCGTCCCGCCCTCACAGCTGGAGCTCATGGATCACAGCTGGATCACAGCTGGAGCTCATGGATCAGGGATGGTCCTGGACCTGGACTCCATCAAACATCCTCAATGTTTAGAAGATCTTTCTAGAAATGCATTTGATGTTTGGATTAAAGGATAAACCTGATCAGAAATGACTCCAGGAGCCTTCAGTCGGGGCCGTTTCTAGCTTTTAGGGGCCCCTCAGATGATCTGATCTGGTGGAGCTACTCTGAGAAGACAGCAGGTCAGGTTTAGCTCAGGTTCAGGTTAGGTTTAGGGTAGGTTTAGGTGAGGTTAGGTTTAGGGCAGGTTTAGGTCAGGTTAGGTTTAGGGCAGGTTTAGGTCAGGTTAGGTTTAGGGCAGGTTAGGTTTAGGTCAGGTTCAGGTTAGGTTTAGGTCAGGTTCAGGTTAGGTTTAGGGTAGGTTTAGGTCAGTTTAGGTTTAGGGCAGGTTTAGGTCAGGTTAGGTTTAGGGCAGGTTTAGGTCAGGTTAGGTTTAGGGCAGGTTAGGTTTAGGTCAGGTTTAGGTTAGGTTTAGGTCAGGTTTAGGTTAGGATTAGGTCAGGTTTAGGTCAGTTTAGGTTTAGGTCAGGTTTAGGTTAGGTTTATGTCAGGTTTAGGTTAGGTTTAGGTCAGTTTAGGTCAGGTTTCTGACTTTATAAACTCTCAGATTCATATGAAAATGTAACCCTTTCCTCTGTTTCTTTTTTTAATGAGCCAGAAAAACTGACTTTTTGGACTCAAAATGAAGAATATAAATCATGACTGCAAAACACTGAGAGTTTCTGACTTAATAACTCAAAAAGGTAAATAAATAAATCAGAATTTGTAGCTTTATTCATCTGGGAGAAAAACCTCCAGAGCTGCTGAGTGACTCTGAAGACCTGAAGGCAACAACCGCTGATCTGAGCTCAGCAGCAGCCGTCTGTAGTCCAGGGAACATCTGGCTGTAGTTCAGAGAACATCTGGCTGTAGTTCAGAGAACATCTGGCTATAGTCCAGGAAACATCTGGCTGTAGTTCAGAGAACATCTGGCTGTAGTCCAGGGAACATCTGGTTGTAGTCCAGAGAACATCTGGCTGTAGTCCAGGGAACATCTGGTTGTAGTCCAGGGAACATTTGGCTGTAGTCCAGAGAACATCTGGCTGTAGTTCAGAGAACATCTGGCTATAGTCCAGGTCACATCTGGCTGTAGTTCAGAGAACATCTGGCTGTAGTCCAGGGAACATCTGGTTGTAGTCCAGAGAACATCTGGCTGTAGTCCAGGGAACATCTGGTTGTAGTCCAGGGAACATTTGGCTGTAGTCCAGAGAACATCTGGCTGTAGTTCAGAGAACATCTGGCTATAGTCCAGGGAACATCTGGCTGTAGTTCAGAGAACATCTGGCTGTAGTCCAGGGAACATCTGGTTGTAGTCCAGAGAACATCTGGCTGTAGTCCAGGGAACATCTGGTTGTAGTCCAGGGAACATTTGGCTGTAGTTCAGAGAACATCTGGCTGTAGTTCAGAGAACATCTGGCTATAGTCCAGGGAACATCTGGCTGTAGTCCAGGGAACATCTGGTTGTATTCCAGGGAACATCTGGTTGTAGTCCAGAGAACATCTGGCTGTAGTCCAGGGAACATCTGGTTGTAGTCCAGGGAACATTTGGCTGTAGTTCAGAGAACATCTGGCTGTAGTTCAGAGAACATCTGGCTATAGTCCAGGGAACATCTGGTTGTAGTCCAGGGAACATTTGGCTGTAGTTCAGAGAACATCTGGCTGTAGTTCAGAGAACATCTGGCTGTAGTCCAGGGAACATCTGGTTGTAGTCCAGGAAACATTTGGCTGTAGTTTAGAGAACATCTGGCTGTAGTTCAGAGAACATCTGGCTATAGTCCAGGGAACATCTGGCTATAGTCCAGGGAACATCTGGCTATAGTCCAGGAAACATCTGGCTGTTGTTCAGAGAACATCTGGCTGTAGTCCAGGGAACATCTGGTTGTAGTCCAGAGAACATTTGGCTGTAGTTCAGAGAACATCTGGCTGTAGTTCAGAGAACATCTGGCTATAGTCCAGGGAACATCTGGCTGTAGTCCTAGAGAACATCTGGTTGTAGTCCAGAGAACATTTGGCTGTAGTTCAGAGAACATCTGGCTATAGTCCAGGGAACATCTGGCTATAGTCCAGGGAACATCTGGCTATAGTCCAGGAAACATCTGGCTGTTGTTCAGAGAACATCTGGCTGTAGTCCAGGGAACATCTGGTTGTAGTCCAGAGAACATTTGGCTGTAGTTCAGAGAACATCTGGCTGTAGTTCAGAGAACATCTGGCTATAGTCCAGGGAACATCTGGCTATAGTCCAGGGAACATCTGGCTGTAGTCCAGAGAACATCTGGCTGTAGTCCAGAGAACATCTGGCTGCTGTGACAGCTGGAGCTGAGGCTCATCTGCATCTGGATCATCTTTCAAGGCCAGAAAGGCCCAGAACCAGGAGAAGCCTCCTTCACGTGAAGTAACGTGGTTCCTCTGAAACCAGTATCTGGTTCAGTCCTCTATCACGGCTAACGGCTAGCATCTCAAACTAACTGTCCCTCATTTCTCCAGTGGGCGTGGCCTCGTCGTGGGCTTCCTGAAGGTTGGCTACAAGAAGTTGTTTCTGCTGGTGAGTCCTCTATGTCCTGTAACTGGGTATTAGCTGTGTGTGTGTGTGTGTGTGTGGGGGGGTGTAGTTGTGTAGTTGTGTGACATAGGAAGTCCTAACGTTTTCAGTCATGTTAGCTCCACCTGTTTGCGACTGTGATGTCATTTCCCTCTAGGACCGTCATGGCGTGCACGTGGAGGCGGAGCCACTCAGTGTTCTGGATTTCTACGTGTCAGAAAACCTGCAGCGTCATGGTTACGGCCTGGAGCTGTTCGCTTTCATGTTGAAGGTGAGGAGGGTTGGGGTTAGGGGTTAGAGTTTAGAGGGTTAGAGGGTTAGGGGTTAGGGTTAGAGGGTTATTGGGTTAGGGGTTAGAGGGTGAGAGGGTTAGGGGTTAAGGGTTAGAGGGTTAGGGGTTAGAGGGTTAAGGGTTAGGGGTTAAGGGTTAGGGTTAGGGATTAGGGATTAGGGGTTAGGATTAGAGGGTTAGGGGGTTAGGGTTAGGGGTTAGGGTTAAGGGTTAGAGGGTTAGGGTTAGAGGTTAGGGTTAGGGTTAGAGGGTTAGGGTTAGAGGGTTAGGGTTAGAGGGGTTAGGGTTAGGGTTAGGGTTAGGGTTAGGGTTAGGGTTAGGGGTTAAGGGTTAGGGGTTAGGGTTAGAGGGTTAGAGGGTTAGGGGTTAGGGGTTAGGGGTAGCGGGTTAGGGGTTAGAGGGTTAGAGTTTAAGAGTTAGGGGTTAGGGGGTTAGAGGTTAAGGGTTAGGGTTAGAGGGTTAGGGGTTAGCGGTTGGGGGTTGAGGGTTAGGGGTTAGGGTTAGAGGGTTAGGGGTTAGGGGGCCAGGGGCTAGAGGGCCAGGGGCCAGAGGATTAGAGGGTTGGGGCTAGAGGGTTAGGGGTTAGAGGGTTAGAGGGTTAGGGGTTAAGGGTTAGGATTAGGGGTTAGGGTTAGAGGGTTAGGGATTAGGGGTTAGGGTTAGAGGGTTAGAGGGTTAGGGGTTAGAGGGTTAGGGGTTGGGGGTTAAGGGTTAGGGGTTAGGGGTTAAGGGTTAAGGGTTGGGGGTTAGGGAAAGTTTCCTTTTATTCTCTACGTTTATTAAGTTAGAGTTTCAGAATCTTTAGGTATTTCAGAGTTCATAGTTATAATTTTATATATATATATATAATATAATATATATATATATATATATATATATATATATATATATATATATATATATATATATATATATATATATATATATATATATATATATATATATATATATATCTATAACATATTATATATATATATATATTTTTTTATAAATTTACTAAAGTTATTAAGTTAGACCTCTTTTCTTTTTTGTGAAATTTGTGAGTTTCTGAAATTAGAAATCCAGTTGATTGATTTATTTGTTTAATTAGTTAAAAATCATTAATCATTTCAGAAGACTTTGGGACAAAAAACATCTGTTAAAAAAATTAGACTCTGTTAAAATTATCTATTGATTAAATTAGTTAAAAATCATTAATCATTTCAGAAGACTTTGGGACAAAAAACATCTGTTAAAAAAATTAGACTCTGTTAAACTAGTTGGTCCGACTGACAGACTTTAATGATCATTTATATAAGACCTGTTAATGCTGGAACTGGACCTGTGGTACTGGTCTGACTGGTCCTGGTTCTGAAGACCGTACTGGTCTGACTGGTACCGGTTCTACTCAGTGACTCCAGAAGTTTCCAGAAGGACCGCGACGGCCTCTGATTGGACCTTTCTGTCAGTAGAATCCCTCTTTTCTTTCTTGTCTGCAGCATAAAAATGTGGAGGCGGTGATGATGGCGTACGACCGTCCGTCGCCCAAGTTCCTGTCGTTCCTGTACAAACATTACAGCCTGACAGACAGCGTTCCTCAGGTACCGTATTTAGACGCTCTGCTATTTTTACTCTGTTTGATCAGAGCAGAAGCACCTGAGCAGGTGTGTTTCTGAGCTTCCT
Organism: Hirundichthys speculiger; assembly: GCA_018398805.1. Lineage (NCBI taxonomy): Eukaryota > Metazoa > Chordata > Actinopteri > Beloniformes > Exocoetidae > Hirundichthys > Hirundichthys speculiger. Next base: position 35,366 of record JAGFBZ010000023.1, read on the forward strand.
GATCTAAAATTACACCGCTGCTTTAAAATTAGCAGCAACTAAAAGGTGTATTTGAATAAATCTGGCTTCAAAGTCGGTGGAGACTGAACAGCAGAAAACCACACCAAATATGAACGTGTTCAGATCAGCTGACCTCGTCAGCAGGTACTCTAGCGCCTCCATGTGGAGCAGCTGCTGACCAGCTGGGTGGATCTGGATGATTGACACCTCTGTGGAATCTTCACAGCCAATAGAATCAGTGAGCGTGTCACATGGTGTCTTGGATAAAGTTCTGCTTCCAACAGAAACTTCTAGACACTCGTGGTTCCACGTGAGTTCTGATGGTGAGACAGACTTTACAGCAGTAGATTTATTATTCTGATCCCAGACACATTCAGACACATTGTTTAGTTGCTGTTTTAAACAAAAAAAACAGGTGTCAGTGGTAATTAAGACGTAGGACATTTGTAATTTCAAATAAATCGTCTTTATCTTCTGAAAGAAAGCTCAGGCACAGAAACGTAAACTTGAACCGCAGAAATATCTGAAGCAGGTGAGCATTCCTGGAAGTCACCAGAGGAGCAGTTGGTCTGACAGCTGAACGCTTCCCTTTTTTATCCACCAGGCGGCGTCAATTTGGTTTTTGTCTGGTTTTCAAAATGGTTTTAATCTGGTTCTAAACTGGTTTTAATCTGATATTAACCTGGTTTTAATTTGGGTTCAACCTAGTTTTAATTTGGCATTAACCTGGTTTTGATCTGAGTTCAATTTGGTTTTAATCTGCTTTTCAAACTGGTTTCAATCTGGGTTTAACCTGGTTTTAATCTGGTTTTCAAACTGGTTTTGATCTGGGTTTAACCTGGTTTTAATCTGGGTTCAATCTGGTTTTGATTTGGGTTCAACCTGGTTTTAATCTGGTTTTAATCTGGTATTAACCTGGTTTTAATCTGGATTCAACCTTGTTTTAATTTGGTATAAACCTGGTTTTGAGATGGGTTCAATTTGGTTTTAATCTGGTTTTCAAACTGGTTTTAATCTGGTTCCAAACTGGTTTTAATCTGGTATTAACCTGGTTTTAATCTGGGTTCAACCTGGTTTTAATCTGGTTTTAACCTGATTTTAATCGGGGTTCAACCTGGTTTTAATTTGGTGTTAACCTGGTTTTGAGCTGGGTTCAATTTGGTTTTAATCTGGTTTTCAAACTGGTTTTGATCTGGGTTTAACCTGGTTTTAATCTGGTATTAACCTGGTATTAACCTGGTTTAATCTGGGTTTCAAACTGGTTTTGATCTGGGTTTAACCTGGTTTTAATCTGGTATTAACCTGGTTTTAATCTGGTATTAACCTGGTTTTAATTTGGTTTTGAGCTGGGTTTAATTTGGTTTTAATCTGCTTTTCAAACTGGTTTTAATCTGGTTTTAAAGTGGTTTCAACCTGGTTTTAATCTGGTTTTAAAGTTGTTTTAATCTGGTTTCTGGTGTCTCTTTCAATGGTCTGCAGGTCAACAACTTTGTGGTGTTTAAGGGCTTCTTCATGAACAGAGCAGGTACGTCTCTGTGGTTCTTGTAGCTCACACCTGATAGCGAAGGTGAGTCCAGGCTCATCTCCTCCTCTGGTTTCTCTGTATCTTCTGGACATTTATCTTCAGCTCCTCTGAGTTTAAAAGATTACACTTTTATGTCACTTTAAATGGAACTTTATCTTTCTCAGCCTGTGGAGCCGAGATAAAACTTTATAGATATATTTAAACATTTACAGAAAACAAAACACAAAGGCATTTTCAGAAACTGTATTTATAATGAAATTAAATCTTCTCTGATTTTATTTAGAAAAGGACAAATACTGATTAGTTAAGTTAAGGGAAAAACATTAAAATTGACTCGGTAAATCAGCAACTTTGCCAAAAATAATCAAATGTTGAGATAAATGTAGAAATTTGAAATAACTGAAAAACTGACTTTCAAATTTCAGATTTGCAAAAAAAATATAGATAAATACATATGAGTTTAGATTTACAAATTAAATGAAACAGGTTAAAAGTCATGATATTTTAAACTGGCTACTGTTTTAAAAATATATATTTTATTGACTTTTCATAAAAAGGCAAGTCTTGACTTTATGAACTCGTAAATGTAGAAAACAGATAGATTAGCTATTTTGTAACAAAAATGAAATATTCTGACATAGATTCGAAATTTAGGAAAAAAAATTTGTAATTGATTTTGTTCATTCAAAAGTTTGTGAAAAATTACTTGGGCCTAGGGATGCACATTTTGGATTTTTTTAATAACCGTTAACCGACGCCCTTTAACGATTAATAACCGTTAACCGATAAGATTTAAATGCCCTTCCATGCTGCCATTCCGACATGCTGCCATTCCGACATACCACCATTTAGACACATCACCATCCTGAAATACCGCTATTCCGACACACAAACGTGTTCATTCCATTCTGACCCAGCTGACCCGTCCGGGAGAGTTGGCTGCCACGCGCGTTGTCGTGGACGCATGCGGACACTTTCCCACCAAGTCCCCACGTCTCCACTGCAACAACCAGTTTAGCTGTGAGGTTATCAGCTGTGTGTCTACCCAGCATGCTCTGCGTTAACAGGACGGCAGAATTAGCTTTCCAGTTCTCATCGATATAGTGTCATGTAATTGTCACGTAGCTCTCTGTTGTGAGCGCGGTCCAGCAGTCTGTTGTAACAGCCACCAACTTAGTACCTGCAAGTCGCGTTTTCACTTCCTTTTTCCTCTCCTGAAAACGAGCCTCTAATCGTCAGGTAATGGTCGGTCTTGATGGAATTTGGTAATTAGGCTCAATATAGCCCATTAGCTCCTGGAACCCTTCACCACTGACCACACTGATGGGAAAAATGTCTTTTTCCACCATTGAACAGATTTTTTTCCTTTAACTTCTCAGACCGCCACGCGTCACACTTTCTCCGGCCATCATGGAGGACAAAGTTCGCTGCGATGGTCCTCCATCGTCTGATGCTGGATGCTTGTTTCTTCAGTGGTACTGCATTGTACTGGTACTGCTGGAGTATTTGAGTACTGCATTGTACTGGTACTGCTGGAGTATTTCAGTACTGCATTGTACTCGTACTGCTGGAGTATTTCAGTACTGCGTTGTACTCGTACTGCTGGAGTATTTCAGTACTGCATTGTACTGGTACTGCTGGAGTATTTCAGTACTGCGTTGTACTCGTACTGCTGGAGTATTTCAGTACTGCATTGTACTGGTACTGCTGGAGTATTTCAGTACTGTACCGCATAATTTGCAAATGACCTCCTCCCCTTTCCGGTCAAAATTGTCCCACACAGAACCAGCGTTGGGCAAGTTCACTTTCTACACGAACTAGTTAAGTTCATAGTTCATAGAAAATAGTTCAGTTCATAGTTCACAGAAATTGAAATGAACTAGTTCAGTTCACCATTTCAAAAAATGAACTAAATAGTTCATTTTTTGTAATCGACAGCAGCGACAGCCGTGTTGCCATGTTTGATTGATTTCCTCAGATACATATCAGGCTCGTTTGTGGTGTATTTTAAATGGGATTCACTGGAAACCTGGAACAGTTTTGACCGTGCGTGAACTTTGAAAGAGCGTCATTCACAACTGCCCAAATGAACTCGTTCACGCTCGTGAAGGGAAAAGTGAATGCGTTCGGTTCACGTTCGCGAAAAATATGAACTAGTTCGTGAACTTTCGTTCAGTAAACGCGTTCAGATACAACACCGGACAGAACTCCTTTTGCTCTCTTCATCTTTGCTGTAAAGTGGGCTGTGATGAAAAGTACATGATGGCATGTGTTGCACCTGTCGACACGCCCCCATGAGTTGATTGAATTACGTAGCTTAAAAACAAAATTGACCCTTAGTATTAATCGGTTAGAGCTACTGTTATCGGTTAACGGTTAAACTGTTAACCATGTGCATCCCTACTTGGGACATTAAAGAAAAAGTAGGATACAAATGGACCCCCCTCATTAGAGACAAAAAAGGACATAAATAGACCCCCTCATTAGAGAAGAAGTAGGACATAAATGGATCTCCATCATTAGAGATAAAGTAGGACATAAATGGCTCTCCATCATTAGAGATAAAGTAGGACATAAATGGATCCCTTTATTAGAGATGAAGTAGGACATAAATGGCTCTCCATCATTAGAGATAAAGTAGGACATAAATGGATCCCTTTATTAGAGATGAAGTAGGACATAATTGAATCTCCCTCATTAGAGAAGAAGTAGGACATAATTGAATCTCCCTCATTAGAGAAGAAGTATGACATAATTGGACCCCCCTCATCAGAAGAGGGGTGTTGTGCTTCTGTTCCAGTTGAGAAATCTTTTGTCTCTCAGGCTCCCCCTGCTGTCCTCTGACGGACCAGAGGATGTACGGATTTTTGTAAGGACTTTTCTATCTTTTCTTTTTCTCCCCTCCCCCAGCATATTCTTTGTCCCAAAGCTACCTTCACATTTGATGTCTGCTCTAGTTTAATTTCCCTCTAGAACTATCTGAGGCTGCTCTAGTCCTCTTGTGTCCCTCTGCCTGTTGAGCTTGAATGTTTGTCTTTCATTGTTCTGTTCGTCAGTCGTGTCCAACGGTCGACACTCGCTCCTTTAATTCTGTGTTTTTGTGTAAGAGAGACAAATCATGTTTGGGTCTGAGATGATCTTAAATCTTTTTCTGGACTGGAGGATTCAGGTGTGTGTTAACACAATGTCCAGAGGAAAAGACATCAGCAGTGGTTTTAGAGAAGCAGCTGTTGCTGCACATCAGTTTGGAAAGAGTTACAAAACTCTTACAAAAAAGTTACAAAAAACATTTCTTATCTATTTAAAGGTCTGTGTTCTACACAGAAAGAAGATTATTCACTAGTGGATAAATATTCAGGACAATTGTCAGTCTTCACAGAACTGGACATCCCAGCAGACTTACCCAAAACTCTAGGTCCCCTCCATGACTGTTCTACTGACCATGACCAAGACCGTTCTCATGACTGTGACCGTTGACTGTTCTCATGACTGTTGACTTCTCATTACCGTAACCGTTGATTGTTCTCATGACCGTTGACTGTTCTCATGACCATTGACTTCTCATTACCGTAACCGTTGATTGTTCTCATGACCGTTGACTGTTCTCATGACCATTGACTTCTCATTACCGTAACCGTTGATTGTTCTCATGACCGTTGACTGTTCTCATGACCATTGACTGTTCTCATTACGTGACCATGACTGTCCTCATGACCATGACCATTGACTGTTCTCATGACCCTTGACTGTTCTCATTACCATAACCGTTGACTGTTCTCATGACCGTTGACTGTTCTCATGACCACTGACTGTTCTCATGACCGTGACCATGACTTTCCTCATGACCGTTGACTGTTCTCATGACCAAGACTTTTCTCATTACGTGACCATTGACTGTTCTCATGACCGTGACTATGACTGTTCTCATGACTGTTGACTGTTCTCATTACCGTGACCATGACTGTACTCATGACCATGACCGTTGACTGTTCTCATGACCATTGCCTGTTCTCATTACCATAACCATTGACTGTTCTCATGACTGTGACCACTGACTGTTCTACTGACCAAGACCAAGACCGTTCTCATGACCGTTGACTGTTCTCATTATCGTGACCATGACTGTCCTCATGACCATGACCGTTGACTGTTCTCAGAACCGTTGCCTGTTCTCATTACCATAACCGTTAACTGTTGTCATGACTGTGACCATGACTGTTCTCATTACCGTGACCAAGACCGTTCTCATGACTGCTGCCTTTTTGTCTTAGTATTAGGGATGGACATTTGGTCGAGATTCATTCGTTGATCGTCGGGTGAATTAATGATTAATAATCAATTAATCATTAACATTTTTATATTGAAAACTATCACAGTTATTCCCTATTGGCGTGACGTTTGTTTTCCCCTTTGGCCTGGTTGCTATGGCCCGCGCATGCCCAGATGTGTTCAGTGGTCCGGATGTTCGTGGTCGACAATAACGTGACATTTCCTGTTTCTTTTCTTTAAAAAAACAACGATAATAGAACAAGAGATATCGAGGAGACTACTTAACAATGACAATTTATATCAAGGCGCCAGTATTACAGGCTTTTTGTTTCTTAAAAAGATGCGCTTGTTGTGTGCTCGATGTGCGCTGCAGCTCCGTCTGGTCCATGCTAACACCGAGTTGAGGCTAGCTAGGCTAGGCTAGGCTGATGATGAACCGCCTCCACCGTCCTTTACAAGGCTTGGATGCGCGTTGTTCAAGTGATACATCATTGTCGTTGTCGATTAATTGTATTTGTAATTAGCATTGCAGTGATTGCAGTACACTTGGTCATTTTCTAAACTAAAATGGTCCCACGCCACACTTCGCCGCGACTGCTTCATGATTAGGCAATGACCTACAGAAGCTCGAATGTAACAGCTGAGGCCAGCCAGGGTAGGGTGATGGTGAAATGTTGCCCCCTGGTGCCAAATTTCTATCGGTGGCACAGCGAAATGCATCGCATTGTTTGAGGACGTGCACTGATAACCTACATTCGGATTGTTTAAAAAATAAACATACAGTTCATCGACGAAAATGAATGTCTTCGACCAAATTCTTAATGATCAATCATCGATTAATCGATTAATTATGCCCATCCCTACTTAGTATGACCATTGACTGTTCTCATTACTGTTACCATTGACTGTTTTCATGACTGTTGACTGTTCTCGTGACCATGACTGAGACCCTGATCGCTCAGTGACAGTGACAATGACCATGACTTCACTCCAGATTGTTCATGGAACTCCAGTTTGAGTTCATAGCAGCCTGTTGCAGGTCTACAGCCTGGTCCCTGGTGTCCTGACAGTATTTTGTCTCGTCCATGGTGGTGGAGACAGATGAGTGAGATTAGACTTCCTTAATGATGCAGCTGTTGAAAGATTTAAGGAGGGGGTCTCAACTTTTGAACATGACTGTACACTGACACCCCCCACCCTCACCCCCACTGTCAGAGGACTGCAGTCTGTCCACAGTGAGCTCGAGTTTGTACCAGTCACCTGCTTGTTCCTGATTCTCACCACCTGTCCAGCGAGAAACTGCTATATGACATCATCAGCCCACAATGATGATGTCAAGCCTGTAAACGATGATACGGTTTCCTCAAATAAAGTAGTATTTAAGGTTAATATAAGGTATAAGGTTTTCAGTATTCCTTTCCTTTAAGATGGATAAAACCATTTCTTTGGGTTTCTAATTCGTGTTCTCCTTTAAAAACAGAGCTTTTTACAAATACAGCCTATTTTTTCATTTTTGCTCATTTGTCGTTCTTTTATAAATGAGTCTAAAAAGAATCATCCTAGAGAATTCAACCGTCTGAGAAAAACTTTTAACAAATGCTGAAGCAGTTTCAGAACGATGTTCCTCAGACTGTCAATAAGTCTCATCTGCAGTTTTCAACACCAAATGTTAATCTGAAGAAGTCTCTGTATTCCCGGGGCAAATCAGCATGAAGCCCAGTCATGTCTTTGAGCTGTTGACCTTTGACCTAAATAGCTGCAGATGTTCTTCCAGGTGTTTCTTCTCAGCACCAGACTGTCCAGAATGATCAAAATTACTAATTTTTTTAAACATTTGGTACGTTTTTTGTGGATTCATGAGCATCACCACTGTTTTGGAGCTGACTTGAGTGACATTCACATCTACCAGTAAACCAACACAAGCTAACACCCATCGGCGCTCTCTGAGCTGGCCCCATTCCACCGGTGGAGCCCAGTCCACAACCTGGCTGGTCGTCGTTGTGATGCGGTCAAGCTTCTGATCTAACTGTCTTGTCTCCTGCAGCGGCCCAGCTGAGAAAGGCTCCCCTAAAAAAGCCAGATGGGGAGATCAAGCCGTATTCGTTAATGGAGAGAGAAGGTAAACACCTGAAAGGTGTGTTTTAGGGACGTCCTGTTATCACCACAGCTCAGATAACACCTCACATATTTGACACTTATTTCCAACTGCAGCTAAATCAGACTCAACCATGAGTGGTGTCGACCCAACATCTGTGACCAGCTGTTTAATTTAATAACGTTTAAGATCTGAGGCGATGCATTAATCTGTTACAGGATAGAAGTTTTATAAGCTTTGACACTGATTGGGTCAGGTAGATGATTCAGGGTCAGGTAGATGATTCAGGGTCAGGTAGATGATTCAGGGTCAGGTAGGTGATTCAGTGTCAGGTAGATGATTCAGGGTCAGGTAGGTGATTCAGGGTCAGGTAGATGATTCAGGGTCAGGTAGATGATTCAGGGTCAGGTAGGTGATTCAGGGTCAGGTAGGTGATTCAGGGTCAGGTAGGTGATTCAGGGTCAGGTAGATGATTCAGGGTCAGGTAGATGATTCAGGGTCAGGTAGGTGATCCAGGGTCAGGTAGATGATTCAGGGTCAGGTAGGTGATTCAGGATCAGGTCGGTGATTCGGGGTCAGGTAGAATATTCGGGGTCAGGTAGATGATTCAGGGTCAAGTAGGTGATTCTGGGTCAAGTTAATGATCCAGGGTCAGGTAGAAGATCCGGGGTCAGGTAAATGATCCGGGGTCAGATAGGTGATTCAGGATCAGGTCGGTGATTCAGGGTCAGGTAGATGATTCAGGGTCAGGTAGATGATTCAGGGTCAAGTAGGTGATTCAGTGTCAGGTAAATGATTCAGGGTCAGGTAGATGATTCAGTGTCAGGTAGGTGATTCAGGGTCAGGTAGTTGATTCAGGGTCAGGTGGATGATCCAGGGTCAGGTAGGTGATTCAGTGTCAGGTAGATGATTCAGGGTCAGGTAGGTGATTCAGGGTCAGGTAGATGATTCAGGGTCAGGTAGATGATTCCGGGTCAGGCACATGATTCAGGGTCAGGTAGATGATTCGGGGTCAGGTAGGTGATTCAGGGTCAGGAGATGATTCAGTGTCAGGTAGATGATTCGGGGTCAGGTAGGTGATTCAGGGTCAGGGAGATGATTCAGTGTCAGGTAGATGATTCAGGGTCAGGTAGATGATTCAGGGTCAGGTGGATGATCCAGGGTCAGGTAGATGATTCAGGGTCAAGTAGATGATTCAGGGTCAGGTAGGTGATTCAGGGTCAGGTAGATGATTCAGTGTCAGGTGGATGATCCAGGGTCAGGTCGGTGATTCAGGGTCAGGTAGGTCATTCAGGGACATGTAGGTGATTCAGGGTCAGGTAGGTGATTCAGGGTCAGGTGGATGATCCAGGGTCAGGTAGGTGATTGGGGGTCAGGTCGATGATCCGGGGTCACCTAGATGATTCAGGGTCAGGTAGGTGATTCAGGGTCAGGTAGGTGATTCAGGGTCAGGTAGATGATTCAGGGTTATGTAGGTGATTCAGGGTCAAGTAGGTGATTCTGGGTCAGATAAATGATCCAAGGTCAAGTAGGTGATTCAGGGTCAGGTAGGTGATTCGGGGTCAGGTAGGTTATTAGGGGTCAGGTAGATGATTTGGGGTCAGGTAGGTGATTCAGGGTCAGGTAAATGATCCGGGTTCAGGTAGGTGATTCAGGGTCAGGTAAATGATCCGGGTTCAGGTAGATGATTCAGGATCAGGTAGGTGATTCAGGGTCAGGTAGGTGATTCAGGGTCAGGGAGATGATTCAGTGTCAGGTGGATGATCCTGGGTCAGGTCGGTGATTCAGGGTCAGGTAGGTGATTCAGGGTCAGGTAGGTGATTCAGGGTCAGGTAGGTGATTCAGGGTCAGGTAGATGATTCAGGGTCAGGTAGATGATTCGGGGTCAGGCACATGATTCGGTGTCAGGTAGATGATTCGGGGTCAGGTAGGTGATTCAGGGTCAGGGAGATGATTCAGTGTCAGGTAGATGATTCAGGGTCAGGTGGATGATCCAGGGTCAGGTAGATGATTCAGGGTCAAGTAGATGATTCAGGGTCAGGTCGGTGATTCAGGGTCAGGTAGGTCATTCAGGGACATGTAGGTGATTCAGGGTCAGGTGGATGATCCAGGGTCAGGTAGGTGATTGGGGGTCAGGTCGATGATCCGGGGTCACGTAGATGATTCAGGGTCAGGTGGATTATCCAGGGTCAGGTAGGTGATTGGGGGTCAGGTCGATGATCCGGGGTCACGTAGATGATTCAGGGTCAGGTAGATGATTCAGGGTCAGGTAGGTGATTCAGGGTCAGGTAGGTGATTCAGGGTCAGGGAGATGATTCAGGGTCAGGGAGATGATTCGGGGTCAGGTGGGTGATTCAGTGTCAGGTAGATGATTCGGGGTCAGGTAGATGTTTCAGGGTCAGGTAGGTCATTCAGGGTCAGGTAGGTGATTCAGGGACATGTAGGTGATTCAGTGTCACGTGGATGATCCAGGGTCAGGTAGATGATTCGGGGTCAGGTAGAATATTCGGGGTCAGGTAGATGATTCGGGGTCAGGCAAATGATTCGGGGTCTGGGAGATGATTTAGGGTCAGGTAGATGATTCAGGGTCAGGTAGATGATTCGGGGTCAGGTAGATGATTCGGGGTCTAGGAGATGATTCAGGGTCAAGTAGGTGATTCAGGGTCAGGTAGATGATTGGGGGTCTGGGAGATGATTCAGGGTCAGGTAGGTGATTCAGTGTCAGGTAGGTGATCAGCTTTGGTCATGAGTCCCCACGTCTTCGTCATGTCTTGTCTCAGCCTTCATGTCTTCGTCCCTTCCTGAAGTCCTGTCCTTCTGTCCAGCCGTCCGTCAGGAGCAGAGGACTCCTCCGTGGCCGTTTGCTCCTCCTCAGTCTCCTCAGCGGTCGGCATCCTCCCAGTGCTCCCAGACCCTCAGCGTGGGGTCGTCCCCCAGCAGGGCGCCCCCTCGGGTCGCCCAGTCATCTTTCCCTGGGGGGAGCTGGGACCAGAGCCCCCAGTCGCCTCTCATCGATCGCTACAGGGCAAAACGCAGCAGGTAGGCGGCCATCTTTACGGACATTGTCATAACAACAGAGGCAGAGGTTTTGGCTATTTGCTGGTCTGGAATCAGTAAAAGCAGCTGGAGCCTGAGAGGGTTGGAACAACACTCCTGATTAGGTTATTAACTTTAAAACTCGTCAGGGCTGCACGTCCCTGCAGTCAGTCAGGCTCTGAAGACTTGAAGGCTCAAATCTGTCAAACGCAGGGCCGTTTCTAGCTCTCTGGGGCCTCTGGGCAGGATTCTGTCTGGGAACCCCTGTTGAGGAAAAACCAGTCTGTGTTTCCAGAGTTCAGATCTGTGAAACATCTGCGTCACGTTATGATGGGCTGGATGGCTGAATAAAGCTAACTAACAGGGCTGAGGCCCTCTGAGCTCAGAACCACTGAAAGCTCCTCAACACGGGGCCAAGAACCAAATCTGAAGATCTGAGTTTAGACCCTCCATCAGTTTTTGGCCCAACGCGGATTAAAGTAGTTTAGATTAAAGTTACCACAGCTGTTATTCATCCAAACATGGATGCGTTTTAAAGAAGTCTCACAAACACGACTTAATTTCTGAATATTCTGCAAGTTTCACCATTTTTTTTTTTGTTTGTTTGTTTTTTGTTTTGGAAGTTAAATTACGCTTTTGTTGGAATTTTATTCTGTTTTTCTTGCAAATTTACTGAACTGTAGAATTTCTTCATCGGGTGAGAATGTTCAATTTTAAAGAAATTCAGAAATTTTTTTTAGGTTAAATAAATTTTAAAAAAAAAGTGTAATTTCCAACTTTCTTGACTTTAAAAAGTCAAGATTTCAAATGTATAATTTTCTGAAGCCAAAATTTAAGATTTTGCAATTTTAAGGTCACAATTTTTAAAAGAGACAAAAATTAAATTGAAGTCTGAAATTTTAAATAAAGTTATTTAAAATTTACATTTAATTGAATAGTTTTTTTGTTTTAAGTTTTTATTGTCAAATTTATTGTTTTTCCAATTTGTTTGAAGAACTTTCAATATTTTGTTTAGAATTTCTGTTTTTTAGGGGAGTTTAATTTAAAAAATTATTTTTTACTGCACCTTTTTTCTAAAGTCAGAATTTCTTATTTTCTTTTTCATACAAAAGGTTTTAATTCATTTTAATTTACTTTAATTTCTACACGTTTTTTAAGTCAGACTTAGTGTTTTCATTGATTTTTAAATTTCAGAGTTTAATTCAAAGTTTGAGCTTTTTTCTTTCTTGAAATTAGTTTTTTAGTGTATAAAGTCAGAATGTCATTTTCTGATTTTCTTTTGTTCTCCTCGCCGAGAATTTCTTCTTTTTTCTTGTTTTCTGAGATAATCCCTTTAATAATAATAATAACTGAGCTAATTCACGTTAGTTAGTTAGTTAGTTAGTTAGTTAACTTTGCTCAGATGAACTTAGATCAACTTCACATCCTGGTTTTTCTTCTAGTCTTCTAGTCCAGCAGGTTTCTGTCCCAAGGACCATCTGGTCCTCATCACGCTGGACTTTTATTAAATAAGGGCCCCCAGACAGAATCTTAAAGGCTCCAAAAAGCTAGAAAGGACCCTGTAGTTCAGGGGCCCTGCTGGTTCAGAGGTTTATTAATTATGAATCTGAGGTCAGTGTTCAGTTTATCTCTGGTCTAATTTCTAATTATTGTCACAACTAAAAGCTTCTTCTCTTTTCTTTCATGTCATTTTTTCTTCATCTCTCCACTCTGTTGATCTTTTTGTTTGAATGTGACTTTAATTTAAAACATCCACAGTTCCCTAAATAGATCTCAGCTGGGCTTTCATTGACCCCCCCAACTGTGGCCCCTCCCTCTGAAGGACCCCCCCCGACCAAGTGGCCCCTAATCTAAAGGACTACTGTGACTCTGTGGCCCCTCACTGTCAAGGTCCATCCTCACTTGTGGCCCCTCCCTCTAAAGGACCACCCCAACTTAGTGGCCCCTCCCTTTAAAGGACCATCCTTACTCATGGCCCCTCCCTCTAAAGGACCTTCCTCACTCGTGGCCCCTCCCTCTAAAGGTCGACCCTGACTCCGTGGCCCCTACCTCTGAAGGACCTTCCCCACTCGTGGCCCCTCCCTCTAAAGGACCTTCCTGACTCGTGGCTCCTCCCTCTAAAGGACCACCCTGACTCGTGGCCCCTCCCTCTAAAGGACCTTCCTGACTTGTGGCTCCTCCCTCTAAAGGACCACCCTGACTCGTGGCTCCTCCCTCTAAAGGACCACCCTGACTCGTGGCCCCTCCCTCGAAAGGTCCTTCCTGACTCGTCTTCGTCTAAAGGACCTTCCTGACTCGTGGCTCCTCCCTCTAAAGGACCACCCTGACTCGTGGCCCCTCCCTCTAAAGGTCCTTCCTGACTTGTGGCCCCTCCCTCTAAAGGACCACCCTGACTCGTGGCCCCTCCCTCTAAAGGTCCTTCCTGACTCGTGGCCCCTCCCTCTAAAGGACCACCCTGACTCGTGGCCCCTCCCTCTAAAGGTCCTTCCTGACTCGTCTTCGTCTAAAGGACCTTCCTGACTCGTGGCTCCTCCCTCTAAAGGACCACCCTGACTCGTGGCCCCTCCCTCTAAAGGTCCTTCCTGACTCGTGGCCCCTCCCTCTAAAGGTCCTTCCTGACTCGTGGCCCCTCCCTCTAAAGGACCACCCTGACTCGTGGCCCCTCCCTCTAAAGGTCCTTCCTGACTCGTCTTCGTCTAAAGGAACTTCCTGACTCGTGGCTCCTCCCTCTAAAGGTCCTTCCTGACTCGTCTTCGTCTAAAGGAACTTCCTGACTCGTGGCCCCTCCCTCTAAAGGTCCTTCCTGACTCGGTCCTCCTCCTCTCGCTAAAGGTCCTCGTCTTCGGCTTCCCTTCTAAAGGACTCACTCCCCCTCCCTGACTCCCTCTAAAGGTCCTTCCTGACTCGTCTTCTTCTAAAGGAACTTCCTGACTCGTGGCCCCTCCCTCTAAAGGACCACCCTGACTCGTGGCTGCTCCCTCTAAAGGTCCTTCCTGACTCGTCTTCGTCTAAAGTAACTTCCTGATTCGTGGCTCCTCCCTCTAAAGGTCCTTCCTGACTCGTCTTCGTCTAAAGGAACTTCCTGACTCGTGGCTCCTCCCTCTAAAGGTCCTTCCTGACTCGTGGCTCCTCCCTCTAAAGGTCCTTCCTGACTCGTGGCTCCTCCCTCTAAAGGTCCTTCCTGACTCGTCTTCGTCTAAAGGACCTTCCTGACTCGTGGCTCCTCCCTCTAAAGGACCACCCTGACTCGTGGCCCCTCCCTCTAAAGGTCCTACCTGACTCGTGGCCCCTCCCTCTAAATGTCCTTCCTGACTCGTCTTCGTCTAAAGGAACTTCCTGACTCGTGGCTCCTCCTTCTAAAGGTCCTTCCTGACTCGTGACCCCTCCCTCTAAAGGTCCTTCCTGACTCGTCTTCGTCTAAAGGAACTTCCTGACTCGTGGCTCCTCCCTCTAAAGGTCCTTCCTGACTCGTGGCCCCTCCCTCTAAAGGTCCTTCCTGACTCGTCTTCGTCTAAAGGAACTTCCTGACTCGTGGCCCCTCCCTCTAAAGGTCCTTCCTGACTCGTCTTCTTCTAAAGGAACTTCCTGACTCGTGGCCCCTCCCTCTAAAGGACCACCCTGACTCGTGGCCCCTCCCTCTAAAGGACCACTCTGACTCGTGGCTCCTCCTTCTAAAGGTCCTTCCTGACTCGTGACCCCTCCCTCTAAAGGTCCTTCCTGACTCGTCTTCGTCTAAAGGAACTTCCTGACTCGTGGCTCCTCCCTCTAAAGGTCCTTCCTGACTCGTGGCTCCTCCCTCTAAAGGTCCTTCCTGACTCGTCTTCGTCTAAAGTAACTTCCTGATTCGTGGCTCCTCCCTCTAAAGGTCCTTCCTGACTCGTCTTCGTCTAAAGTAACTTCCTGATTCGTGGCTCCTCCCTCTAAAGGTCCTTCCTGACTCGTGGCTCCTCCCTCTAAAGGTCCTTCCTGACTCGTCTTCTTCTAAAGGAACTTCCTGACTCGTGGCTCCTCCCTCTAAAGGTCCTTCCTGACTCGTGGCTCCTCCCTCTAAAGGTCCTTCCTGACTCGTCTTCGTCTAAAGGACCTTCCTGACTCGTGGCTCCTCCCTCTAAGGGACCACCCTGACTCGTGGCCCCTCCCTCTAAAGGTCCTTCCTGACTCGTGGCCCCTCCCTCTAAAGGTCCTTCCTGACTCGTGGCCCCTCCCTCTAAAGGACCACCCTGACTCGTGGCCCCTCCCTCTAAAGGTCCTTCCTGACTCGTCTTCGTCTAAAGGAACTTCCTGACTCGTGGCTCCTCCTTCTAAAGGTCCTTCCTGACTCGTGGCCCCTCCCTCTAAAGGTCCTTCCTGACTCATCTTCGTCTAAAGGAACTTCCTGACTCGTGGCTCCTCCCTCTAAAGGTCCTTCCTGACTCGTGGCCCCTCCCTCTAAAGGTCCTTCCTGACTCGTCTTCGTCTAAAGGAACTTCCTGACTCGTGGCCCCTCCCTCTAAAGGTCCTTCCTGACTCGTCTTCTTCTAAAGGAACTTCCTGACTCGTGGCCCCTCCCTCTAAAGGACCACCCTGACTCGTGGCTCCTCCCTCTAAAGGTCCTTCCTGACTCGTCTTCGTCTAAAGTAACTTCCTGATTCGTGGCTCCTCCCTCTAAAGGTCCTTCCTGACTCGTGGCTCCTCCCTCTAAAGGTCCTTCCTGACTCGTCTTCGTCTAAAGGAACTTCCTGACTCGTGGCCCCTCCCTCTAAAGGACCACCCTGACTCGTGGCCCCTCCCTCTAAAGGTCCTTCCTGACTCGTCTTCGTCTAAAGGACCTTCCTGACTCGTGGCTCCTCCCTCTAAAGGACCACCCTGACTCGTGGCCCCTCCCTCTAAAGGTCCTTCCTGACTCGTGGCCCCTCCCTCTAAAGGTCCTTCCTGACTCGTGGCCCCTCCCTCTAAAGGACCACCCTGACTCCGTGGCTCCGCCCTTTAAAGGAGCAGCTGCAGTGTTTTAGCTTCATAGATGAGGTTTACAGTTATTCAGCTTTTTTCCTTCCCGTCAGTCCAGAACTTTGGAACGTGACGGTTGTTTCTGGTTGCCTTTTCTACAACCCATTAAAATATCTGAAAGAAAACCTTTCGTGTGCTTTTTTACTATTTATATTTCAAGACTTGTTGCAACAAATTAGATCAATATCTGCACTTCCAAATGTATAAATCTCATAAACCAGCATTTTTTCATGGCACTTGGAGGAGGACGTACGACTAATCATGTTAATTATCAAGCGGTGACATAATTAGACATCCAACATTGATTTATTTCATTTTACTATGTTTCACAACATAAAGTTGTGAAACATAGGGACAATTCCAAAATTAAATTGTCCAAATTAACATAAGCAAAAAGGTCAATGTCTCACTTTAAATATGTTTTCTGTGTTCTATCGTGAATAAAACATGGTTATATGAGATTTATGAACATTTTACTCAGTTCACCGACTCATTTGGAGACAGTAGATCAGAGAATGACTGGACTGCCTGTTGACAGGACTGAGTCAGGATTAAAGCTTCAGCTCCTCTCCTGCTCTTCACTTTTATTTTCTACCTCCATCATGAATGTTTTTTTTCTGTTTGCTGTGTTTTAATTGAGTAATTTTGATCTTTTTGTTTGCCGTCCCTTGGCTGGTACCTCAATCTCCTCATTCTCTTTCCCCTGCCCTCCATCTATTCTGTTTTTTGTTTCCTGTCATCCTTCATGCCGTCGTTCTCCTGGCAGCCACCAGGGTCTGGCAGCAAGATCCAGCCTGTACAGCCGCCACATGGAGGGCAGCGATGCAGAACTGCTGACCCGACACTTCCCAGGTGAGACTTCACAAGGTTTAATCCTTTAGAGACATTAGTGCAAGGTTCTGGTGTTAAAGACGTTAATGCTAGGCTCTGACGTTAAAGACGTTAATGCTAGGTTCTGACATTAAACACGTTAATGCTAGGTTCTGACGTTAAAGACGTTAATGCTAGGTTCTGACGTTTAAGTTGTTAATGCTAGGCTCTGACGTTAAAGACGTTAATGCTAGGTTCTGACGTTAAACACGTTAATGCTAGGTTCTGACGTTAAAGACGTTAATGCTAGGCACTGACGTTAAAGTTGTTAATGCTAGGCTCTGACGTTAAAGACGTTAATGCTAGGTTCTGACGTTAAACACGTTAATGCTAGGTTCTGACGTTAAAGACGTTAATACTAGGTTCTGACGTTAAACACGTTAATGCTAGGTTCTGACGTTAAAGACTTTAACGGTAGGTTCTGATGTTAAACACGTTAATGCTAGGTTCTGACGTTAAAGACGTTAATGCTAGGTTCTGACGTTAAACACGTTAATGCTAGGTTCTGACGTTAAAGATGTTAATGCTAGGTTCTGACGTTAAACACGTTAATGCTAGGCTCTGACGTTAAAGACGTTAATGCTAGGTTCTGACGTTAAACACGTTAATGCTAAGTTCTGACGTTAAACACGTTAATGCTAGGTTCTGACGTTAAACACGTTAATGCTAGGTTCTGACGTTAAAGACGTTAACGGTAGGTTCTGATGTTAAACACGTTAATGCTAGGCTCTGACGTTAAAGACGTTAATGCTAGGTTCTGACGTTAAACACGTTAATGCTAGGTTCTGACGTTAAACACGTTAATGCTAGGTTCTGACGTTAAAGACGTTAACGGTAGGTTCTGGTGTTAAAGACGTTAATGCTAGGTTCTGACGTTAAACACGTTAATGCTAGGTTCTGACGTTAAAGACGTTAATGCTAGGTTCTGACGTTAAACACGTTAATGCTAGGTTCTGACGTTAAAGACGTTAACGGTAGGTTCTGATGTTAAACACGTTAATGCTAGGTTCTGACGTTAAACACGTTAATGCTAGGTTCTGACGTTAAACACGTTAATGCTAGGTTCTGACGTTAAAGATGTTAATGCTAGGTTCTGACGTTAAACACGTTAATGCTAGGCTCTGACGTTAAAGACGTTAATGCTAGGTTCTGACGTTAAACACGTTAATGCTAGGTTCTGACGTTAAAGACGTTAATGCTAGGTTCTGATGTTAAACACGTTAATGCTAGGTTCTGACGTTAAACACGTTAATGCTAGGTTCTGACGTTAAAGACGTTAATGCTAGGTTCTGACGTTAAACACATTAATGCTAGGTTCTGACGTTAAACACGTTAATGCTAGGTTCTGACGTTAAAGACGTTAATGCTAGGTTCTGACGTTAAAGACGTTAATGCTAGGTTCTGACGTTAAGCACGTTAATGCTAGGTTCTGACGTTAAAGACGTTAATGCTAGGTTCTGACGTTAAACACGTTAATGCTAGGTTCTGACGTTAAAGACGTTATTGCTAGGTTCTGACGTTAAACACGTTAATGCTAGGTTCTGAGGTTAAAGACGTTAATGGTAGGTTCTGATGTTAACGCCTGGTTCTGGTGTTAAAGACGTTAATGCTGAGAAGACTTCCGGCGGCGCCATGTTTGAGTAGAATGCAAAAGTTTGATTAACCAACTTACCAAACCGATATTTGAACAAAACTCAGCAAAAACATGTCTAACGACACCACAAAGACGAGCGCTAGCGAGAAATTCGCCAGATATCAGTTTAGACACAAAGGAGAAGAAAAATCGTCGGAACCAGCGGATGCTAACAAGCCTGTTGATCCCGAGAGAGCTGGCGCTAGCAAGACCACTGATGCTGCCGTGTGCAACTTGGAGGGGATGTTTCAAGCTATCGTCCAGTCGAACCGAGAAATACGGGGGGACATTCTGCAGATGAGTATGGATGTAAAGGAATTTAAAGGCCAAGCTAAAGAGTCATTCACAAGGCTTGAAACATCAGTTGAGGGTTTGAGTGGACAACTAACAAAGCTGGAAAAGCGGATCGTTGACGCAGAGGAGCGTATAACAAATACGGAGGAGACCACCGCAACTCACGGAAAAGCCATCGGCTTCCTGCTGCAACGTGAGGCGGAACTGCTTGAAAGATGTGAGGATCTTGAGAACAGACACAGAAGGCAAAATCTAAGGATGTATCAGGTGCCGGAAGGAAGCGAGGGGAGAGACATGGTCGCCTTCATTAAAAAGTTACTGGCGACGGTGCTGACTGGTCTGCCACTAACCGAAGCCGACATCAGGATTGACCGGGCGCATAGAGCACTCATGCCAAAACCGAAAGAAAACGACCCGCCTAGTTCCATAGTAATTAAATTTGCGAACTACACAGTAAAGGAACAGATCCTGCAGCACGCCTGGAAACACCGTACAGTGAAGATGGGTGAGAAGCAGATTTACTTTGATAATAACTATTCGCCGGAGCTGCAGAGAAAACGCGGTGCACTTGACATTTATAAGTTAACTACTGAGCATCATGACAGTAAGGATTAAAAGAAATGTAATATGGAGGGCTTGACTGTAGTTAGCTATAACATTAAGGGTCTGGGAAATCCAATTAAAAGGAAGAAAATACTTAACCAACTCAAAGCTTTACGATGTTCAGCTGCAATGTTACAAGAGACACATCTCTCTGAGGCAGAACACTTGAAATTAAAGAGGGACTGGGTGGAACAAATATACAGTGCATCGTGTGGAGGAGGGAGGAAAAGGGGGGTTGCTATTCTATTCAGAAGGAATGTTTTTTTTAATTGTGAAAAAGTATTGAAAGACAAGTAAGGCAGATATATTATGGTGATAGGTACAATTGGGGAGAATAGACTTACTTTTTTGAACCTGTATGCACCAAATGAGGATTGCCCCATTTTTTTTAAGAAAATAGCCTCCAAACTGGCAGATGAAGGGAAGGGAATCTTAGTAGTTGGGGGGGACTTCAATTGTGTACTAAATTTAAATCTGGACCGACTACCTATTGGGAAGGGACCTCAAACTAGAAAAACAGCTACTGTTCGGGGAATGATGGAGGGACTGGGCCTGATTGATGTATGGCGATATTATCATCCCAGAGATAGAGACCTGGGGCGCCGAAAAGGGGGGGTAAAGGATACGGATTATAGGGGCCCATGATTGAGGGGGGCCCAGAGAGGCCCCTAATGATGATCAAAAATAGCATCAACAAATTTCCGCTGTGTTGGGGGGCCCGGTAAAGATTCTTTTCATGGGGCCCAAAATCCCTAGCGGCGCCCCTGATAGAGACTATACATATAGATCCCAAGTTCATGGTTGCTACTCCAGATTAGACATGTTTCTAGTTTCAAAGGCTGATGTGCATAGAGTAACAGAGTGTAAGATAGAACCCATAACTTTGTCAGATCATGGTCCCATTAAGATGAAAATAAATCTAGGTCAAGAAAAACAATTCAGATACTGGAGACTTAATGTCTCGATATTGAATGACCCCTTAATCCAACAGGAATTACTTGATAAGATAAAAGAATATATTGATATAAATGATAACGGAGAGGTTACCCCATCTATTTTATGGGATGGTGCCAAAGCTGTTGTGAGGGGACATAATATTCAAATAACATCGAGAATAAAGAAACAAAGAGAAGCCAGAAGACTTGAATTAGAGACTGAAATTATCAGGTTAGAAAAGGAACACAAAGTTTCAAGGAAAAAGAGTACTTTAGAATTGTTAAAACAGGAGAGGCAAAAATTAGATGATTTACTTTCATATAAAGCAGAGGGAATGCTTAGATTTGTGAAAAGAAAATATTATGAAATGGGGAATAAGGCAAGTACGCTATTGGCTTTCCAGTTACGGAAAGCTCAATCAAGTCGGGTGGTACCTAAAATTAAACACCCTGACACAAATAGAATTACCTCCCAACCGAAAGAAGTAGCAGAGGCGTTTGCTGCATACTACAAAAACAAAACTCTTGGACTCGATCCAATTGAATAGATTGACACAAGATGAGACTGAGATGTTATCTTCTCCCATAACAATACAGGAAATAATGGATAGTATAAGTAAATTAAAGAATAGCAAATCCCCAGGTGTCGATGGTTACTCAGGGGGATACTATAAAGTTTTTGTTCACGAACTAGCCCCAATTCTAGGTCGAGTATATAACTATGCAGTGAATGAAAGGGACCCTCCAAAAACTTGGTCAGAGGCAATTATCACAGTTATACACAAAGATGGAAAAGACCCCACTCAATGTATGGGTTATCGGCCAATAAGTCTGCTATGCCAGGATTTAAAAATCCTGACCTCTATCTTGGCAAATAGAATACAGAGATATGTTCGCAAATTAGTTAACTCTGATCAAACGGGGTTCATAACCGGGCGGCAGGGCACGAATAATGTCAGACGAGCTCTAAATCTACAATATATTGCCTCTGGTAGAAAGACTCCATCAATGCTTCTCAGCTTAGATGCTGAGAAGGCATTTGATAGACTGGACTGGACATTTTTGGAGCAAACAATGGCTCATATGGGCTTTAATGAAACCTTTTTGAATTGGATTAAAGTATTTTATATGAGTCCGAGGTCAAGAGTTAGAGTTAATGGCCAATGTTCTGACTTCTTTGATCTGAGACGGGGGACAAGGCAGGGGGACGCGCTCTCGCCAATCCTGTTCGCTCTTAGCATTGAGCCCCTTGTGGAATTGATTAGAAGTAACCCCCGTATACATGGAATAAAAGATGAGAGTGGAGAACAACATAAAATAGCCCTTTATGCGGACGACATATTATTGTTTATTGAAAATCCGGTCCAATCAGTCCCGGCTCTTTTAAAAACTCTTGATGAATATGGTTTAGTATCCGGCTATAAAGTTAACCCTAGTAAATCAGAGGCAATGATGGTATCTGGGATCTGGCCCAGTCAACTTGATGATATAGTATCCTTCCGCACATCTAAACAGGGTTTCAGATACTTAGGGATCATACTCACTCCTCAGGTAACACAGCTGTACCAGGCGAATTACAAAAAAATATTCGGGATATTCAGAAATGAACTGGCAAGATGGGATGTGCTACCATTATCCCTTCTGGGTAGAGTAGAAGCTGTTAAAATGAATCTACTCCCCAGAATTTTGTTTCTGTTCCAGTCTCTCCCAATCGGGATCCCAACATCGGCCTTCAATATGCTGGACAAGCTTATATCTAAATTCATATGGCAGAATAAGAGACCAAGAGTGAGACTTAAAACGCTCACTCTTGGGAAGGACAGGGGTGGACTCAGCCTCCCCAATTTAAAATATTATTTCTGGGCAGCACAACTAACAGCAGTGGTAGCTTGGATTAACAAAGATTTAGAATCGGGATGGGTGAACATAGAGCAGCGCTCAGTGCCAGCAATACCTCTATCCACATTAGTGTTTCTAAACAAGCAGTCCCAGAAGAAATTTGAAATAAAAAATGTATTGGTAAAACACACTTTGAAAGTATGGTCGGCAGTCCAAAAGAAAATTAGAGGATCAGTTGCCCTCTCAAGGGCTATGCAGATTAATGGAAATCCAGATTTCCCCCCCTCAACAACGGATATCACTTTTAAGATGTGGGCAGGCAGGAACCTGAAGGTTATTGACCAGTTGCTTTGTGACACCAGCGTACAGCCATTCTCATACCTACAAGACATATTCCTTTTACCTCAAAGTGATATGTTCCGGTATTTCCAGATAAGAAATTACCTTACAAACCATACAGATTGGAATATAATCAAAAATGCTCCAACGAATACAGAGATTTATTTTATTAATATAACTAGACATCACTTACCCAGTAAAAAGCATGTTTCCCATATATATAGAAATTTGTTACTGGATACATCAGACAACACTTTCTATATTAAAAACAAATGGGAGCTGGAATTAAATATTATAGTTGAGGATGTGGAGTGGGAGACAATATGCATTGGTTGTCATAAAGGTATTAATAGTAATATGTGGAAAGAGTTTGATTGGAAGATGAAGACTAGGTTTTTTAAGACACCTTCCGTGGTCTCTAAATTTGCAGATAATCCAGCGGCAATATACTGTTGGAGACGATGTGGAGGGGTTGGTGATCACTCACACATATTCTGGGATTGCCCAATGATAATTCCTTTTTGGAAGGGGGTAAAAAGTGAGATAGATAAAGTTCTGGGAATTACCATACTATTTACCCCAAGTCAATTTCTTTTCGATCTAACTCCTGAAGGCATGTACACAAGAGACCAGAAGCACTTGTTAGATATACTCTTGATGACTGCTAGGAAAATGGTGACAATACAATGGTTGAATCCACAGCCACCTACAGTGACACAATGGAAACAGAAGTTGGGGGAGGTGTATGGAATGGAGGCTTTAACTGCTCAATTACAATTAAGATCTGAGGTTTTTATAAGGAGATGGCTACCTATTGCAGGATACCTTTCTAACTGAAGGGAATCCGGCGTTATGATGGAATGTCTTAACTGTCCATTTATTTATTTGTTTCTTGATTTTCACTAATTAGTTTTACCCAACTTTCTGGGCCCTAGGGTGGTTTTTTTTTTTTTTCTCTCTCTCTTTTAGTTACTGTCTCTAGCTCTGTCATGTATAATTTGTGATATAATTTGTGCTGTTGTCAAGGAATGTTTGTGTTTCTCTTCAATAAAAATAAAGTTCTAATAAAAAAAAAAAAGACGTTAATGCTAGGTACTGATGTTAACGCTAGGTTCTGACATTAAAGTCTTTAATGCTAGGCTCTCACGTTAAAGACGTTAATGCTAGATTCTGACGTTAATGCTAGGTCCTGACATTAAAGACATTAATACTAGGTCCTAATGCTAAAGACGTTAATGCTAGGTTTTGACGTTAAAGACATTAAGTCTAGGTTCTATCGTTAAAGTCGTTAATGCTAGGTTCTAAGATTAAAGACATAAAGTCAAGGTTCCAACATTAAAGTCGTTATTGCTAGGTTATAACGTTAGTTGTTAATGCTAGGTTCTAATGCTAAAGACGATAAGTCAAGGTTCTAATGTTAGTCAGTAATGCTAGGTTCTAGTTTTAAACGTATTAATGCTAGGGTCTGACATTAAAGACGTTAAGTCTAGGTTCTATCATTAAAGTCGTTATTGCTAGGTTCTAACGTAGTTGTTCGTGCTAGGTTCTAACGTTATTCATTAATGCTAGGTTCTAATGCTAAAGACGTTAAGTCAAGGTTCTAATGTTAGTCAGTAATGCTAGGTTCTAGTGTTAAACACATTAATGCTAGGGTCTGACGTTAAAGACATTAAGTCTAGGTTCTATCATTAAAGTCGTTATTGGTAGCTTCTAACCTTAAAGACGTTAAGTCTAGGTTCTATCATTAAAGTCGTTAATGCTGGGTTCTAACGTTAGTCGTTAGTGCCAGGTTCTAACGTTAGTCGTTAGTGCCAGGTTCTAACGTTAATCGTTAGTGCCAGGTTCTAACGTTAGTCGTTAATGCTAGGTTCTAACGTTAGTCGTTAGTGCTAGGTTCTAACGTTAGTCGTTAGTGCTAGGTTCTAACGTTAGTCATTAATGCTAGCTAACCTTAACTAACCTTAAAGATGTTTTCTGGCTCATCTGTCAGACTGAGAAATTACAGTTTGAGGAATGACTTTCAACCCAAACAATAATTTCTATGTTCAAACTTTAGCAACGCGGCCATTTCTGTTTTTTACTGGAACCAGAGTTTAGGCACCCCGACTTCGTAAAGTTGTAGTGTGATGGGGGCACTGACGCAGTATATATAAAAGTTTTATAACTTTATGCAGAAACGCAGTAGGGCTGGGCCGATACACTTTTGTGCCGATTCGATTCTCCTACGATTTTTGGGTCCCGATTCGATTTATATTGCGATTCTGATTAAACAAGTATTGCATTTCGATTTTGTCCTCTCTTATTGTCCCAGTGGGTTCAGGGAGTATTAGCTATATTGTGTCGGGTTTTTTGCACGGACATGTGTGCACGCAGCACAGAGCAGGAGATATGAAGTGACACGACTCGAGACACCAGGGAAAAATATTTAACAGGGATGAAAACAAAGACGGAGAGAGAGACGGAGATAATGACACAAACAAAAGTCACCAGAAAGTTAAGACGAGGAAATATGACTATGCTGATGTAGTGCTGCTTCACTGTGACTACGGTGGGATTGATGCACTTTAAATCTTTACAGACTAAAAAACTATTTTAATAAAGTTAATCTTTGTTATAAGTTGATCTATATTTCTTTTTTTGTTTCCCTTAATGTTAATAAGGATACGCTGTTATGCAGAGGTGTACTTACAATAATTTTATGGACAAATTATACTATTTATAGTCGCGGTGGGGAGGAGGGGGGGCGTGAAATGTTTTCTTCTTCCTGGGGGGGGGCGCAGCAGAAAATAATTGAGAAGCACTGCGTTAGTCGTTAGTGCTAGGTTCTAACGTTAGTCGTTAGTGCTAGGTTCTAACGTTAGTCGATAGTGCTAGGTTCTAACATTAGTCATTAGTGCCAGGTTCTAACGTTAGTCGTTAATGCTAGGTTCTAACGTTAGTCGTTAGTGCTAGGTTCTAACGTTAGTCGTTAGTGCTAGGTTCTAACGTTAGTCGTTAGTGCTAGGTTCTAACGTTAGTCGTTAGTGCTAGGTTCTAACGTTAGTCGTTAGTGCTAGGTTCTAACGTTAGTCGTTAGTGCTAGGTTCTAACGTTAGTCGTTAGTGCCAGGTTCTAACGTTAGTCGTTAATGCTAGGTTCTAACGTTAGTCGTTAGTGCTAGGTTCTAACGTTAGTCATTAGTGCCAGGTTCTAACGTTAGTCGTTAGTGCCAGGTTCTAACGTTAGTCATTAGTGCTAGGTTCTAACGTTAGTCGTTAGTGCTAGGTTCTAACGTTAGTCGTTAGTGCTAGGTTCTAACGTTAGTCATTAATGCTAACTAACCTTAACTAACCTTAAAGATGTTTTCTGGCTCATCTGTCAGACTGAGAAATTACAGTTTGAGGAATGACTTTCAACCCAAACAATAATTTCTATGTTCAAACTTTAGCAACGCGGCCATTTCTGTTTTTTACTGGAACCAGAGTTTAGGCACCCCGACTTCGTAAAGTTGTAGTGTGATGGGGGCACTGACGCAGTATATATAAAAGTTTTATAACTTTATGCAGAAACGCAGTAGGGCTGGGCCGATACTCTTTTGTGCCGATTCGATTCTCCTACGATTTTTGGGTCCCGATTCGATTTATATTGCGATTCTGATTAAACAAGTATTGCATTTCGATTTTACAAAGTATTGCGATTTTTATATTTCAATTATTGAAATATAAAAATCATATAATAATAATATTAAATATATTTATTATATGTAATTATTGATTATTATATATAATATTATAATAATATATTATTATTATTATTATTATCATTATTATTATTATTTTAAGTATGAAATCATAATAAAAATATAAAGATTAAATAAGTTTTAATATTTTTTTAAAAATGCGCAATTTCTGTAGTTTAGAGCAGAGGTCTTCAACCCTGGTCCTCCAGGCACCCTATCCAGCAGGTGTTAGATGTTTCCTCTTCTTCTTCACACCGTGATACAAGTGGCTGTGTCATCAACAGACTTGTGCAGACTTTGAGGACAACCTGATAATGACCATTAATTAAAATCAGGTGTGTTGAAGCTGGGAAACCTCTAAAACCTGCTGGATATGGTGCCTCCAGGACCAGGGTTGAAGACCTCTGGTTTGGAGGTCTTCACGGGTCCACTTTCATGGACCCGAACCAGAATGGAGCCGTGAAAATTCAACCTGAAACTGACCCGACCCGAGCTATTATCATAAGTTCGGGAGTCCAAACCTGAATGGACCCGCAATTTTTGGACCCGTAAACGACCCGAGTCTTTAGTTTCCGACCACGAACTGAACCGAGTTACCCGAATAGAACCGAGACAGTACAGCCTATAGTTGCTAATTTTAAAAGTTGTCTATTGTTGAATAAAACTTGATTTTCTTACCTAAAGTTGTCTTCTTCTACCCGGTTCAGTTGCTACATAGGCTACGTGATGGAAACAACAATAAATCCACGTCGTTATTCTCTTTGCGGATACAGATGCTGTTGATAGCAACTGCTAACGCTAATATCCTACACCGGTCAGGACGTGTCATGAATATGTTCTCATGCAGCGTTGTCATGTTGGCGATCCGTTGTGCTTTACAGCTGCCGGTAAACAAACCGGTAACAACACGCTACGGCAACACGATTGTTTCATGACAAACACGCCACGTTAATGAATAATCATTTAACTGTCCGAGCCCTGACATTAGCTGCCACCGCCAGTATCTTTAACTCTCGAGTAAACGTGGACCCAGCCTGTCAGAGAGCTCAGACCTCTCTGGGTGGTGGTGAAGGATATGCGCCGTCATGTTCGTGGTGTTACCACAGTAAGAGATTTGACTGCGACGCTTACATATGGCTTTCCTCATATCGAGCTCTCCTGCCTTTTATAAAAACCAAATAAAGTCCATACGTTTGATTTGAAGTGGGGCGGTGTGGGAAAGAGTTCAGACTCTGTGAAAGTACTCCGCTCGCTGCACTCCGCCATTTTGTCACGTGAATTTGCCGGCATTCTGGTTACTATGGTGACACACGTGCTTCTATTTCCGGAAGTGTAGATGACAAAAGAGACGGCGAGCGAAGTATTTCCACGGAGCCAAAAATCGATTCGTGGATGAGAATCGATTTTTTAAAATCCCAAGAAAAAAAATCGCGATTAATATAAAAATCGATTTTTTTGGCCCAGCCCTAAAACGCAGTAATTCTGACTTGAAGAATTCCAACCTGAGCTGGAACCAGTCAGGCTGCAGGTGTGAAACTCTGCTGGACCCTGATGTCACATTTATGAACGTGACATCTACGTTGTCTGTTACAACTGATCGGTCTTTATCCATCTTCATATTTCCTGCTGCTGCTTCATCGTATCAGTCGGGTAAAACGTCAGTAAAAATGACTGACGCTCACGTACTTTGGAGCTTGTTTGCTCCGTTAGCACGTCTGAGCGGCGTACAGGCGGGAAACACGAGGAAAGAACCAGCGCTGCCCTGTAGTGGCCGGTGCCGTAAGTACAAGAGGTGGTGGGGTGGAGTCTCTGATTGGTCGGTGCCTTGTGCCTCCTCAGGTGTGAGTCCGGTGGCGTCACACAGGTTGGCGGGTTTTCACAGAGCTCAGAGCAGGTATTTACACCACCAACACTCTTGATCACCAGGAAACCAAACCTGAGCCACAGACGTGGATCTCCTTCAGGTGGTTTACTGGTCACTTCCTGCTCTGAGCTTCTACCTCCACCTGTCTCCTCAGCCCACGTCACTGTCCCCCCCTCCCCCCTCCCTGTCCACCAGGTCCAGGTCTGCGTCGCAGAGGGAGGACGGTCAGACCTTTGTGATCGGCAGCGAGGTGGCCGCTGCGCCCAGACCTGAAGCTGAGACCAGCACCTGGCGGGGTTCAGCGGGGGGGGCCCCGCAGCCAGATGGGTGGAGCTGGGTGGCCGGGGACAACTGCTCCGCCCCCCACAGGAGGACGCAGAGGCAGGACCAACGGAGCACCCGACCGTGGTGAAGATGATGTGGACTCCACAGCGCTGTGGTGATGTGACTTCATTAACCTGCTTGTTTATGAGAAAGATCTGGAACTACGACTTCTAAAACTTGAAAATTGACTTTATTTGGTTGCAAAGTTTCAAGAAACTTTAACACAAGAACGTGGGGTTGACGGCATGCTGGAGATCAGGACAGCCTGGTTCAGATCAGGGAAAACCTTCAAATAAAACATGACTGATGTGACATTTCTGTTGGCATCATTAGCAGATCAACCAGTTATTCGTGTCAGTTGTGGGCGGAGCTACAGTCACTGAGGGCGGTCTTCTCTGAGGAGGGGGCAGTCTTCTTCCAGGAGGGGGGTGTGTTCTTTTGAGAAGGGGTGGTTTTCTCCCAGGAGGGGGTGTGTTCTGCCAGGAGGGGGTGGTGTTCTTCCAGTAGGGGGCGGTCTTCTTCCAGTAGGGGGCGGTCTTCTTCCAGGAGGGGGCGGTGCTTCATCTTCATGTGCTGCATGTAAAGGAGGAAAGCAGCTCAGGTTTATTTAAAGACCATTAATGAAAACTGAGGAGAACATTCCAGATGTTAGGGTACCAGAGGTGTTGTACCCCCCCCCCCCCAGAGAGTCTGATGGAGGCGGAGCCTCCAGCGTTCCGGGAGCTGCAGTGAGTTCAATGTGAGCTGAGAAAACAAGTGATGGACTGAAAAGGAAGCAGCATGAAGAAACATCCAGAAGCAGCTGGAGATTTGACTGCTTTACATTTTATGTTCCATTACCACAGTTTATAAGGTTTTTTCATCACATTTTTAAGTCAAATAAAAAAAAAAAAAATGTTTTTAAAAAATTTGAAAAGCTCCTAAAACAAATGTATTTTGTGACTTTTTTTCCTTAAAAAAGTTCAGGTTTTTCTTAGTTAAGTGAGTTTGAAAGTCAAGTTTGATATTTTTAGTTACAGAGTTTGAGTTTTTTCTTCCTTGAAAATGTTGAAAATGAGTTGAACATGTTGAAGTCAGAAGTTCTTAAATTTCTTTCACAAATATGAGTTAATAAATTTATAAAGATTTCAGTGTCTGGTTTGTAAATTCTTATAAATGTGCAGGTTTGTTAATCAGCTTTTTAAAAGTTAATGGTTATTTAACTGAAGGGGGAGTGTCCGAGCAGCTCTGGGAGGGGCGTGTCTGAGCAGGGCGTGTTTGGGGGCGTGTCTGAGCAGGTCTAGGCTCAGGCTTCATTTCTGCATCGGATCTGTGGATGTGGTTCTGTCTGAACACGTTTCTCCAGCCTGAACCGGTCTGAACCGGTCTGAACCGGTCACCCTGAGGTGTTCAGTTTCCTGGTGTTTCCACGCGAGCAGCTTTGACCAGCTCCTTCTTGTTCCTCGTTCCTCAGAGGAATCTGGCAGCGCCGCGGAGCGTGAAGTCTCCTCACGGAAACCAAAGCAAACAGACTTTTTCCAGTTTGTCAGCTGCAGTTTCAGTCCAACAGCAGAGCTGCGGGACATTCAGGCAGGTTGGACAAAAGGAGGACAAGCAAACGGCTCCACAGGAAACCGTCCTCGAGCTGCTCCTCAGTCCCAGCCGGCGCCGCTCCAATGTTTCGGGGGCCGTTCCCTCATTTCAGGGGCCGTTCCCACGTTTCAGGGGCCGTTTCCTCGTTTCAGGGGCCGTTTCCTCGTTTCAGGGACCGTTCCCACGTTTCAGGGGCCGTTTCCTTATGTCAGGGGCCGTTTCCTCGTTTCAGGGGCAGTTCCCTCATTTCAGGATCCGTTACCTCGTTTCAGGGGCCGTTACCTCGTTTCAGGGGCCGTTCCCTCGTCTCGAGGGCCGTTCCCTCGTTTCGGGGGCCGTTCTCTCGTCTCAGGGGCCGTTCCCTCATTTCAGGGGCCGTTTCCTCATTTCAGGATCCGTTACCTCGTTTCAGGATCCATTACCTCGTTTCGGGGTCCGTTCCCTCGTTTCGGGGGCCGTTCTCTCGTCTCGGGGGCCGTTCCCTTATTTCAGGGGCCGTTTCCTCATTTCAGGATCCGTTACCTCGTTTCGGGGTCCGTTACCTCGTTTCGGGGGCCGTTCCCTCGTTTCGGGGGCCGTTCCCTCGTTTCGGGGGCCGTTCCCTCGTTTCGGGGGCCGTTTCCTCATTTCAGGATCCGTTCCCTCGTTTCGGGGGCCGTTCCCTCGTTTCAGGATCCGTTCCCTCGTTCGGGGGCCGTTCCCTCGTTTCAGGATCCGTTCCCTCGTTTCGGGGGCCGTTCCCTCGTTTCGGGGGCCCCCCAGCTGGTGAAACTCCAGCATGATGAGGTTCAGACGCTTTAAGAGTCACATGACCAGGAATAAAGAGGTTCAAACTCAGGTTGAGGCAACAAGATAAACCGAGACATTAACGACACCAACAACGGTGAATTAGACGCTAGAGAATTAAAGACGGAGCAGCCAGGCATTTATAATTTATAAACACATTTACTAGAAGAAAAAAATTAAATGTATAAATCAACAAAGTCAACAAAACCAAGTCTAATATTATGTTTCTGAATAACAAAGAAAGAAATAACCCAACAGTGGGGAACGAATTTCATAACGCATCCAAGGGCTTTAAGTACTTGGGGATACAGGTCACCCCCAAAATACATGATATAGTCTCAGAAAACTATAACCCAATTTTATCTTCAATTAGTAATACTCTGAAGAGATGGTCAGATCTCCCCATATCTCTAGTTGGTCGTGTAAATATAATTAAAATGAATATCTTACCAAAATTCTTGTATCTTTTTCAATCTATCCCACTTAGTCCCCCATCTACCCTATTCCTTAAATTGAAAGAATTAATAACTAATTTTATCTGGAATAACAGGCGCCCAAGACTTAGGTTGTCCTTACTTTATCTGCCTTATGATAGAGGGGGCCTACAAGTGCCGAACTTTGTATGGTATTACTGGGCAGCCCAGATTAAGGCAATCATGCATTGGTTCTCAAATGAACTGAAAAATTCTTGGGTTGAAATAGAAAATTTTACCACATCCACCTTGCCATTAAAATTATACTTATTTTCTGATTCATTGAAAAACCTGTTAAAGAATACACATAACCCCTTCGTTAAAAACTCCATCAGACTGGCACAAAGTACAATCACATTTGGGCATTGACCCAGATCTGTCAGGGTTTACCCCAATTTGGGGAAACCACCGGTTTCCAGCAGGAAGAAACGACTCAGGGTTCAAATCATGGGCAATGAAAGGAATTAGTAAAATTAGAGACATGTATGATGCAGATAAGGTATTGTATAGTTTTGAGGAATTACATGGTGCTTACAATATACCCAGGAACCACTTCTTCAAATACTTGCAAATTAGGAGTTATATTTTGAAAAAATATAAACACATAAACAAACCACCACTGTCCAGTCTTGAAGAGACTGTACTAAATTATATGCACAGACGTTGTCAGATTTCTGTTACTTATAGCTTAATCGTGGAAAACTCCAATGAATCTTCAAATGAAAAGAAAAATTAAGTGGTCCGGTGACATAGACACAGAAATTTCTGAGGATGAATGGAAAATGGCGTGTCACACAGCACAGACTCAAACTATCAATACCAGATTTAAACTTATACAGTATAAATGGATCATGCGCACATACATGACTCCTTCCCTATTGCACCGCTTCAACAACAACATCCCTGACCTCTGCATTAAGTGTGGTCTAGAGGAGGGCACGCTTTATCACTGCCTGTGGACCTGCCCTAAAATTAGGGAATTTTGGGAAAAGGTAATAGAACGAGTCTCTGAGATTAGCTCCATCAGATTGCCCGTCTGTCCTAAGTTATTCATTCTTGGACTTTTCCCAACAGACCTAAGATTGTCGAATGCAGATAAAAAGATGGTATATATGTGCTCATTACAAGCTAAACACTGTATTGCCCCCTCATGGAAAGCTATGGAAGCACCGTCTGTCAATGCTTGGTTCAAGACCCTGTCTAACAGTCTGGCTATGGAAAAACTGACTTATGCTACAAAGGGGAAGCTACATAGTTTCTACAAAGTATGGGAACAATTTACAGTCTTCTTGGAAAGCCAGCGAGATGTACAAGTTGCATAGGCTGTATATTTGAACTTTCTGATTTTGTAATATAGATATTGTAAGAGGGTTTGTATGTTTTTTTTTTTTGTGTGTTGTTGTTTTTTTTTTATTTGTTTTTTTTTCTCTCTTTCTTTAAGGTTGTTTTGTTGCTGTTTTTTTTTTTTTAAAGAAAGTATTTCCCTTCTATGTTGCTAAGTATATATTTTTGTTGTTGTTGTAAAAGTTGAAAAATCTAATAAATAAAATTATTAAAAAAAAAAATGTATAAATCAAACCTCCATTTCTGATTTCAGTAGTTAAAATGTCTGTCTGCAAAAAACAGCAGCTGAAGAAATAAGAAATAAAATTCCTGAATGAGTGACATCATCAGGATACTTTAACGAGAAAAACTTCAACGGTTAGAAACAATAAAGATACTGAAAACTATCACATCCTTAAAAGAAAAACCAAGAAACAAAAAAAAATTCTGTTTTTATTTCTTATGTGGTTACAGGAAAATAGATTTTTATAGTGAAAGAAGAAAATAAAAACTAACTGGTGTTAAGTTCAACCTTTAACTTGATCTGTATCGCAGCTTTTCCAAACTGTTTAGGCAGATTCCAGAGACTCGGAGCATCTCCTCCAAACAGATAGGAAAGGAAAAACTCCCCTTCAGGAGGAAGAAACCTGGACCAGGACCTGGATCATCAGGGGGACCTTCCTGATGACCAGCTGGATGGAGAAAGAAAAGAGGAGGGAAGGAGGACAGAGAGAGGACATAGAGGATAAACAGATATATTGGTGATAATAATGTCTAAATTATCTGTTGGCTGCAGAACTAATAATTCCAGTTGATGCTGGTTTTTTTTTACAATTATTGACTTAATAAAAAATTTTCTGGCTAATTCAGGCAGAAAAGACACATTCATGATAAATGTAGGCGTATACATGGACTCAAAGGGTAAATATGTTTAAAATCTTAAATCTTAGGACTGTTTTAACTGTCCTGTAGCGTTAACAGTTTTATATTCACTGCTCTGGAAACACAAATGTCTTCCTGCGTAGACATAACTTCAACATTTCACCCAGAATTCAGTGCTTATTGTGGTTTTTTCAGCGTAGCCTGTAGTTTCGTTGACTCTCTCTCACCGCTCTTAGACCGCAGATCGGTTCTTTCTAGGAGCAGGAATCAAACCAACGACTCTCCAGCTGACAGACGACCACAGCTGCTCCAGCGCTACAGCTTAGCCTCACGCTAAATCAATGTCTTTTCAATCAATGGGAGTTTTGAATGGTTGCCTTCAGAACCAGAAGTTTATGCATCTTCCAGAAGCTAAAAGGGCAGCAGCGACGACTGGTGTTGACTGGTGCTGCCCCCTAGAGGACACATTAAGGAGATGTAATCCCAGTTTAGCTTCATGTACATGAACTGTAATTTATAGGAGTAATTACAGGAACAGAAGCTGCCTGAGTCATAGAAGTGGTTCCTGGACTACAGAGATCTAGGAACAGGTTGTTGTTGTAGTCAAAAAGTTAAAATTATCACAACTGCTTATGAGTTAAAGTGTTCGGATGCTTGTTTTTATGACCTGATTTCTATCAGGACGTTGGTTTTAACTCCTCAAACAAGGTTCCTGGAAAACTTCCAGAACTTTACTGGAAATGTTCCAGTTCCAAGCCAAAGGCAAACAGATCCAGTGGACTATCTGACCAGGAGACTGGTTTCTGGATCAGAGTCTCTGGTGTTCTGGGAAACAAACTGAGTCCGTCCAGCCCAGTTGTTTCCTGCTTCTGGTACCAGTTTAATGACCCTCAGTGTAAACAGGAAACGACTGAGGACGACTGCATCCAAACACAGATCAAGGGTTTCAGTCCTGCACGAGTTTACAGGCAGAGGACAAACATCCTCATGAACCAGACCACTGCAGAAGCTGGAAAACTGGTTTTATTTCACCATTAAGACCATTCAGTTCATTACTGGTTTCCTGCACCAACATCTCAACCACACTGGTCACCTGCTTCTACAGTCCAGTCCTCCTCAGACCTTCTTCTAATGAGTCCAGTCGTCATCAAACCTTCTTCTAAAGAGTCCAGTCCTCCTCAAACCTTCTTCTAGAGTCCAGTCCTCCTCACACTTTCCGTCCACATCTCTCCAGTGTCCGACGCTCATGTTCTCTCACAGGAACTGTGTCCTCACGTACGAGTTTTGATCAAAGTTCCTCAAGTACTGCAGGTCCTGGTCTCCACCAACCCCTAGTCCTGGACCTTGAGTCAGCTCCTAGTCAGCATCCTGCAGCAAGGACTGGTAGACGGTGGACTGGAGGAATCGTGGGTAACAATCGGTGTCCAGTAGCGAGTAGATTCGTTTCTGAGCAGGGAGCAGGGACTTGTGGGAAGGAGCCTGCAGCAGCTGGATGGTCAGGTCCCGAGTCTTACTGTCCAGATTCACC
Source organism: Hirundichthys speculiger (assembly GCA_018398805.1). Lineage (NCBI taxonomy): Eukaryota > Metazoa > Chordata > Actinopteri > Beloniformes > Exocoetidae > Hirundichthys > Hirundichthys speculiger. Next base: position 70,260 of record JAGFBZ010000023.1, read on the forward strand.
TGCAACGAGGAGGTACAAGCACACAATGACCGTGATCCCACCGTAATACCACCGTGATATCACCGTGATATCACCGTAATACCACCGTGTGATACCACCGTAATACCACCGTGATACCACCGTGATACCACCATGATATCACCATAATCAACATGTGGCTCTGAAATCTTTCATTAATAAAAAAAATTATGAGGTTGAGAGACTTCCGGTTTGGGTGAACATGTGAAGGCAGCGTCGTCTCAGCCTCCCGCAGCGAAAACTTTGAAAACTTGTATATTCTTCAAAAAAACCCACCCAACCAAGACGTGAAGAGCTTATTTATAAGCCCCGACACCTAAGACGAATGCCAAGGAAGAAGAAAGAACCCGCAACGGAAGAAATGGAAGAAACAGAAAAAGACGCGGCTGCCTCTGCAACAGATGATAGTACGGTGCTAACCGGCATAGCTGACATGCTAGAAGAGCGCATAGCTAACATGCTAGAAGGGCACAGAGCTAGCATCTCAACAGACTTTAAAGCTACATTCGCGTCCCTGGAATCAAGGCTCGACAAAATACAGACAACGATTACAGACCACGGTCAGCGAGTGGAATCACTGGAATCCCACGCTGAATTGCAAGACCAACGAATCCAAGCCCTGGAGGAGAGGTGTGCAGCATTAGCAGATAGCAACACCAAGCTGACAGCTAAGACTATTGACCTCGAAAGCCGCAGCCGCAGAAACAACATCAGGATAATTGGCCTCCCAGAGTCAATAGAAGGACCCAGGCCCACGAGCTTTTTTGCCGATCTTCTGGCTGAAGTACTCGGCGACCAGACTCTTCAGTCCCCTCCTGAACTGGACCGAGCTCACCGAGCACTCACCGCTAAACCACAACCCGGCTCTCGACCCAGACCAGTAATAATTCGCCTCCATCGCTACCAGATCAATGAGTTGATCATTCGAGAAGCTCGCAAGAGGCGAGGGAAGCTCCAGTACCGAGGGTCACCAATCCAGATCTTCGAGGACTACACACCAGAAGTCGCCGAAGAACGAGCTAAGTACCGCACGGTGATGACCGACCTTTACAATCTGGCTCTCCGGCCAACGCTTCTCTTCCCGGCCCGCTTACAGATAACTCTGGAGACCGGCGCGAAGAAGAGATTCTCATCACCAGAGGAAGCCACCTCCTTTGCGGCCAAGTACAAACAAGCCCCCAAGCCTGACTAATTTAGCCTATTAGCCGTTTCTTCCGTGGCTAATGTAAGTAATGTTAATCTAGCTCACTCATATGAGGAGCTGATTTTGTATTGGCAAGTCTCTAAGTGAAGAAGGGAGCCGGGGAAACCCTAGCACTTGCTGTTTTCTCAAGGAAGACGGACTGTGTTTATTACTATGTCGAGTTCAAAGTGACTTGGGGACTAATCAGACGTTCTAGGGCCCAGGTCGGATGTTTACCGTTTAGCCTGCATGCTATGTTTTCCTAGCCTTGGTGCTATCCCAGCTATTTCAGAAGCTGGTTACACTTTGTTAATGTGTTGACGAGTTAAACAGTAAATAACCTGTTTTATTTTATATTCATATTCTCATATGATTATATTTCACTTCTGATGAAAAAGTTTGGAAAGACATGACATAACTATTAAGAGTTATTAGTATAATAAAGAGGAGATTAACCAAAGTTTAACTCTAAGTGACCAATGCTTTATATTCTACCCGGACTTTAAATTGCCCTCTTTTCAATTTTTGGTGTGTTTATCATTTTACTAAGATGATTCTGAATTATTTTGGGTGTTCAGTTCATACTGTATAAGTGTCATGAAGGGTGTTAGGGGTTTACACTCATTACTATTGGGGTTCTAACTGATCTCCTTAAGCTGCAAAAGCTGAGACAGGTGAAGAAGAGAAGAGAAGACGCAGAAAGGGAAGTATGACAGTTTGGGTTTAGTTTTGATGATTGGGGAAGGGGAAAAGGGATGGGGGGTAACGTTCTCACTCGATCTTGTTTATTTTAAGTTTTGTGCTATGTGCATTCATTCTTCATTGTGCTATCTCTGTACAGAAGATTCCACTCACTTGTTGCAGCTTGCTCCTCAAGACTGACCTGACAATACTACTGCTGGACACCGAACCATGGCTACTGTAACCAAGGGGGGCACCGCTGGCGGACAGGCTGTGAGGATAATTTCACTAAACACTGGGGGGCTAAACGCTGCAATTAAACGTACAAAAGTTATGACATATATAAAAAACTTGAATGCTGACATAATGTTTCTTCAGGAAACACATTTATGCAATTCTGACCATAAGAAACTAAATAGGCCCTGGATTGATCAAACTTTTCACTCTAAGTTTAATGTAAAAACAAGGGGCACAGCTATACTAATCCGGAAAAACGTTCACTTCACCTCGGATAAGGTAATTACAGACCCGAACGGTCGATATGTTATTGCCACAGGTACGCTATATGAAAAACAGGTAATCCTAGTATCAGTTTATGCTCCCAATTGGGACGACCATAGTTTTGTGAGTTCACTGTTTGCTACCATTCCAAATTTAGATTCCCACCTCTTAATAATGGGAGGAGACATGAACTGTGTGATTGATCCATCATTGGATAAGTCTAGCTTGCGATCATCCATACCGATGAAAATGTCTCAGGCTTTTTCCACATTTATGAATCAATATGGATTTGTCGACCCTTGGCGATTCTCACATCCCTCCGCGAAACAATATTCCTTTTTCTCTCATGCACATCGATCATTTTCGCGTATAGACTACTTTTTGGTAGATAAAAATATCATCCCGGAAATTGTTTCCACCCAGTATTTACCTATTACAATATCAGACCATGCCACAGTAATCTTAGATCTTCACTTTAGCGTGAAGCCAAAGGAATTCAGACATTGGAGGTTAAATCCTCTCTTGCTGGCGGAGGCTAACTTTTGCAAACATATTTCTGAATCGATTACTTTTTTTTGTGAAACCAATAAAAATAATGAAACCTCTCCATCTGTTTTATGGGACACCCTAAAGGCCTATATAAGAGGCAAAATTATTTCTTTCACGTCCCATGCTAATAAGACGCGTAGATCCCGGCAAAAAGAACTGGAAGAGGCTATCGCTGAGGTGGACAATTCCCTCTCTTCCACAAATACACCTGATCTATACAAAGAGAGAATTAGACTCCGAACAGAACTTGATCTCCTTCTCACTTCCGAGGCTGAACGGCTTCTCCTTCGCTCCCGGGGGTTGGTATACGAGTATGGAGACAAAGCCGGCCGTCTCCTCGCACAGCAATTGAAAGCAAAAGCAGCATCAAACCAAATTACCCAGATAACTGATGATTCAGGCTTAGTAACCTCGGACCCAGACAAAATAAACGACACCTTTAGATCTTTTTTCTCCCAACTTTATACCTCAGAATCCCTCACAGATGAAAGCCAACTAAACAACTTTTTTAAAAAACTAGACTTACCTAAAGTTTCACCCGAAAACAACCTGAAATTAGACGGCGCTCTTACACTCTCAGAAATTAAAGAAGCAATACAGTCAATGAACAGTGGGAAATCACCAGGCCCAGATGGCTACCCGGTTGACTTTTATAAAAAATTCTCGGATCAACTAGCTCCATTACTACTTGAAATGTTTAACCACTCATTTGAACAAGGTTCCCTACCACCTACACTCTTACAAGCTTCCATCTCCCTGATTTTTAAAAAGGGTAAAGACCCACTTAGCTGCGCATCTTACCGACCAATCTCGCTTCTCCCGGTAGATGTTAAAATACTCGCAAAAATCCTAGCTCGGCGATTGGAATCTGTCATGCCCTCGATTATCTCAGAGGACCAGACGGGATTTATAAGAGGAAGACATTCATATCCCAACATAAGAAGGCTTCTCGGTGTCATACTCTCTCCATCTCCCCCTAAGGTCCCAGAGGCCATAATTTCTCTTGACGCCGAGAAAGCCTTCGACAGGGTAGAGTGGGCCTATCTTCTTTTTTCCCTGAGACAGTTCGGTTTTGATAATATTTTCATTTCATGGGTCAGATTACTCTACTCCTCCCCCTGTGCCTCGGTTTGCACAAACAACCAACGTTCCGCCCCGTTCCCGCTTTTTCGGGGAACAAGACAGGGGTGCCCGCTATCCCCACTATTATTTGCGCTCGCAATTGAACCACTTTCAACAGCATTAAAAATGGTGGAGGGATTCGGAGGGATTAATAGATGGGGCATAAAACATCAGGTGTCGTTATATGCGGACGATCTGCTTCTTTATGTTAGTGATCCCTTATCAAATATTCCACGCATTCTGACAGTATTAAACTCTTTTGGTAGTTTATCTGGATATAAGCTTAACATTTCTAAAAGCGAATACTTCCCAATCAACCAATTGGCCGCAGACATAACCCCATCGACTATACCCTTTAAAATAGCTAATTCAGGGTTTAAATATCTTGGCATTGCAATTACACGATCGTTACGGACGGTGCGAGAACAAAATCTTACCCTGCTAACAACGAAAGTCAAGTCTGATCTACAAAGATGGAACTTCTTGCCATTGTCCTTAGCCGGAAGGATCCAAGTTATAAAAATGAATGTATTGCCAAGATATCTATATGTTTTTCAATGTTTACCCATTTTCCTTCCCAAATCATTTTTTACAGTTATAAACGACATGATTTCATCCTTTATCTGGGCTGGCAAACGACCGAGAGCTAGTCGCTTACTTCTTTATAGAGATAGATCAACTGGGGGATTGGGTCTACCTAATCTAATGGGTTATTACTGGGCATCCAACATGCAGAAAATACTATTTTGGTACACGTCCCCTCAAACCAGTTGGTGCCAGAGCGAAGCGGCCTCCTGTTCGTCGTCGCTAAGTGCCTTAGCATGCAGTGCCTTACATTCTTCCCCATCAAGTCTTTCCTCTAATCCAGTTGTCATTGGAACATTAAAAATTTGGTCACAAATAAGACGCCACTTTGGATGGGTCACCCTCCCTTTAGCAACCCCGATTTGCAACAATTATTTGTTTGTTCCAGCAAAGACCGATCCAAGATTCTCTGTCTTAGAAAATAAGGGACTTCACAGTCTAGGTGACTTATATATCAATGGCATTTTTGCACGTTTTGATCAGTTAATTTCCAGTTTTAATCTCAATAAATCAGATTTCTTCAGGTACTTCCAGTTGCGCCACTTTGCGAAGACGAACACAACTTCATTTCCACAGATACCGACTCCCAACGGAATGGACTTGGCTCTCAAAGCCAAGACCCTAGCAAAGGGCCACATCTCCTACTTTTATAATTTACTACCTCCACCCAGCGAATCCCTTTTACATAAGATTACGATGAACTGGGAGTCGGAACTCCAGCTGAGCTTCTCTGAGACCTTCTGGGAGGGAGCTATAGGGGCCGTTAATTCGTCATCTAGCTGTGCCAGACTTTCTCTAATACAATTTAAAGTTTTCCATAGACTATACTACAGTAAAGAAAAACTGTCAAAACTCTACCCGGACAGATTTGATGACAAATGTAATAGATGTTCTCAGACTCCATGCAACCTCACCCACATGTTCTGGGCTTGTCCCAGGTTGTCTGAATTTTGGCGACGATTTTTCAAAATAATTTCAGATATATTAGGCATAAATCTTACTCCAACCTCACATATTGCTATATTTGGCAGACCTTCAGACAACCTGCGTACCACAGGTATCCAAAACAACGTTATTGCCTTTGCTTCTCTTATCGCTCGCAAAAGAATTTTGTTGCTATGGAAATCACCTCAGCCACCATCAATCAAAGTCTGGTTACATGATATTCTCGCTCTCCTGAGGTTGGAGAAGATCAAGTTCTCCCTCAGAGGGTCTTCCGATAGGTTCTATACTCATTGGAAACCATTACTTAAATACCTAGACGAACTGCCAGCTCAGGAACTCTCTTCATAGAAGTCCATTTACGACCACTCATAGACTTATTTACTAATGCCAGCGGCGGCGCCCCCCCTAAAGGACTATTTATCTTTATTCATTTTTTTTTGAACACTTCAGCTTGACGAATTTTCTCTTAAGACTGAGGAGCAAGCAACTACTAATATGAATACACAATAATTAGCACTGGCACTTTATTTTCGTGTTTTAATCCATTTAATTTATTTATTTATTTATCTTATTGTATTTTTTTTTGTTGTTGTTGTTCTCTAAATTCTTTGTTTATTTACTTAGTTGGTATATCCTCTTATGTTATTACATTTTGTTTTTATTTACTTATTATCCTTCATTATCCTTTATCAAACTTTGGATTCATTCATAAATTTGTTTTTTACGCTTTTTTGTTTAGTCTTATGTTCGCAGAGAGAGTGGGGGTCATCCCAACCAACGATGACATATTTTTCTTTAAAATTACCAGGGTGGTGAGGGTGGTGGGGGTGGGGGGAGATTGTTCATGTTCATGTACAATTAGATGTTTTCACTTTTGGTTTATGATGTTTGATTTGTTAAAAAAAGAAAAAGAAATAACATACTCTGTACCAATGCATTTTACAACTGTTTGATTATTGATAAATAAAAGTTACAAAAAAAAAAAAAAAATTATGAATGCAGAATTTAAATTTTAGACTAAATATTACATTTTACAAGAATAAGGTTTTAAAAAATGTATTTATGATCATGCTCTGTAAAAATGTATTTCTGAATTTGGACATTTACAAGAATATGATAACCTTATTAGAAAATAAAATTACCTTATATTTTACAAGAGAAATTTCATATTCAATATTCTAAATTCACAAGAATAAAATAAAGTGTAAACATAGCTTCTAATATCTTTAAACATTCTTCCTCATCTCTTTAAACATTTTTTCTCATCTCTCAAAATATTTGTTTACAGCTCTTTAAATATTCTCTTCCAGGTTCTGATGCTCATTTCCCTCAATGACTTACAAATTAATTTTTTATTTTTCATTTCATGTAAATTTCTCAAATTTTTTTCAATATTCTTTCTATAACTGTTAAGATAAAGCTGCCATAAAAATCTGAGACTGTTCATTTATTTCTTAGTATGACAACTGCCAAAATCAGCAGGGGATCAAATACTTATTTCCTCCACTCTAGACGTCATCCCAGCGTTGACCTCCACCTGTCTATATAGACGTCATCCCAGCGTTGACCTCCACCTGTCTATATAGATGTCATCCCAGCGTCGACCTCCACCTGTCTATATAGACGTCATCCCAGCGTTGACCTCCATCTGTCTATATAGACGTCATCCCAGCGTTGACCTCCACCTGTCTATATAGACGTCATCCCAGCGTCGTCCTCCACCTGTCTATATAGACGTCATCCCAGCGTCGACCTCCACCTGTCTATATAGACGTCATCCCAGCGTCGTCCTCCACCTGTCTATATAGACGTCATCCCAGCGTTGACCTCCACCTGTCTATATAGACGTCATCCCAGCGTCGACCTCCACCCGTCTATATAGACGTCATCCCAGCGTCGTCCTCCACCCGTCTTTATAGACGTCATCCCAGCGTCGTCCTCCACCCGTCTTTATAGACGTCATCCCAGCGTCGACCTCCACCTGTCTATATAGACGTCATCCCAGTCGACCTCCACCCGTCTTTATAGACGTCACGTCCCATCCACCCGTCGTCCTCCACCGTCTATATAGACGTCATCCCAGCGTTGACCTCCACCTGTCTATATAGACGTCGTCCCAGCGTCGACCTCCACCTGTCTATATAGACGTCGTCCCAGCGTCCCTCCACCTGTCTATAGACGTCGTCCCAGCGTCGACCTCCACCTGTCTATATAGACGTCGTCCCAGCGTCGACCTCCACCTGTCTATATAGACGTCGTCCCAGCGTCGACCTCCACCTGTCTATATAGACGTCGTCCCAGCGTCGACCCCACCTGTCTATATAGACGTCGTCCCAGCGTCGACCCTCCACCTGTCTATATAGACGTCGTCCCAGCGTCGACCTCCACCTGTCATATAGACGTCTCCAGCGTCGACCTCCACCTGTCTATATAGACGTCGTCCCAGCGTCGACCTCCACCTGTCTATATAGACGTCGTCCCAGCGTCGACCTCCACCTGTCTATATAGACGTCATCCCAGCGTCGACCTCCACCTGTCTATATAGACGTCGTCCCAGCGTCGACCTCCACCTGTCTATATAGACGTCGCCCCAGCGTCGACCTCCACCTGTCTATATAGACGTCGTCCCAGCGTCGACCTCCACCTGTCTATATAGACGTCGTCCCCAGCGTCGACCTCCACCTGTCTATATAGACGTCATCCCAGCGTCGACCTCCACCTGTCTATATAGACGTCGTCCCAGCGTCGACCTCCACCTGTCTATATAGACGTCGTCCCAGCGTCGACCTCCACCTGTCTATATAGACGTCATCCCAGCGTCGACCTCCACCTGTCTATATAGACGTCGTCCCAGCGTCGACCTCCACCTGTCTATATAGACGTCGCCCCAGCGTCGACCTCCACCTGTCTATATAGACGTCATCCCAGCGTCGACCTCCACCTGTCTATATAGACGTCATCCCAGCGTCGACCTCCACCTGTCTATATAGACGTCATCCCAGCGTCGACCTCCACCTGTCTATATAGACGTCATCCCAGCGTCGACCTCCACCTGTCTATATAGACGTCATCCCAGCGTCGACCTCCACCTGTCTATATAGACGTCATCCCAGCGTCGACCTCCACCTGTCTATATAGACGTCATCCCAGCGTCGACCTCCACCTGTCTATATAGACGTCATCCCAGCGTCCTCCACCTGTCTATATAGACGTCATCCCAGCGTCCCTCCACCTGTCTATATAGACGTCATCCCAGCGTCGACCTCCACCTGTCTATATAGACGTCATCCCAGCGTCGACCTCCACCTGTCTATATAGACGTCATCCCAGCGTTTACCTCCACCTGTCTATATAGACGTCATCCCAGCGTCGACCTCCACCTGTCTATATAGACGTCATCCCAGCGTCGACCTCCACCTGTCTATATAGACGTCATCCCAGCGTTGACCTCCACCTGTCTATATAGACGTCATCCCAGCGTCGACCTCCAACTGTCTATATAGACGTCGTCCCAGCGTCGACCTCCACCTGTCTATATAGACGTCATCCCAGCGTCGTCCTCCACCTGTCTATATAGATGTCATCCCAGCGTCGACCTCCACCTGTCTATATAGACGTCATCCCAGCGTCGTCCTCCACCTGTCTATATAGATGTCATCCCAGTCGACCTCCACCTGTCTATATAGACGTCGTCCCAGCGTCGACCTCCACCTGTCTATATAGACGTCATCCCAGCGTCGTCCTCCACCTGTCTATATAGATGTCATCCCAGCGTCGACCTCCACCTGTCTATATAGACGTCATCCCAGCGTCGTCCTCCACCTGTCTATATAGACGTCATCCCAGACGTCTCTGGGATATCCACTAACATGCTGACCTGCAGTCTGATCCTCAGACCACCTCAGTGTTGCTGGCTTCATCTGTTTATATAGTCATTTCTGTAGTTCATGTACTAACAATGAACCAGTCAGAAAGAAGAACAAGGAATTATTAGTTCTCCAGTCAATGGATTATTCTTATTGATATATTTTGTCTGATATAATATCACTAATATATCTGTTCCTCCTCTTTCTGTCCTGTCTCCATCATCTTCTCTTTCTTTATCTAGTTGGTCTTCATCAGTAAGGTCCTTTCTTATGATCCAGGTCCTGATCAAGGTTTCTGCCTCTTAAAGGGGAGTTTTTCCTCGACACTGTTTAACTTCAAGATTTTTCTCTCACTAGAGAAGTTTTTTTTAACTTGCCATTGTTTTTAGTTAAGATGTCATATTTCTTTCAAAAATATTTTCTCGGGTTTATGATCTGGATCAGCGTCAAGAGACTATTTGTATTATAATAGATATAATACAAATCAAGTTGAATTGAACTGAACTGTTTTTAGTCTTGTACTGACTTCAGGCTGAACATTTATCCAAACATTTTCTCAGTTATGTCATGCCAGTGCCACAAAGGCTCAGTGGAAGTGGAAACAGGAACAATGAAACAGGGGGCGGTACCTCACGGGGGGCCCCGGCCTGAATGTAGGTAGCGCAGATGTCTTTGGCCCTCCTCTGCAGGCTGAAGTTGTTGGACGAGTGATCGGTACTGCTCACAGGCCAGGTAGAACTGGAGGTTCTCCTCGCTGAACTCTGAACGCAGGAAAGCTTCGAAAACTGCAATGCCAGCTGAGAAGAAAGACCAGAACATGAGCAGGAACATGAGTGAAACACCTGAAACAAAAACTGCAGAACCAAGGACACAAAAAACACAGAACCAGGTTCAGTCTTCTGGATTAAAGATGTCCAACTGCTTCAAGAAACAGAGCTGTTTTAGTTGTTGAAGGTAGAAAGATCAAACCAGGGACCGATCTGATGTAATCACAGTTGTGGAGAAATATGCAGTTCCTCCACCGACCACTCGAGGCTGCAGTTCCTCTACCGACCTCGAGGCTGCAGTTCCTCCACCGACCACTCGAGGCTGCAGTTCCTCCACCCACCACTCGAGGCTGCAGTTCCTCCACCGACCGCTCGAGGCTGCAGTTCCTCCACCGACCGCACGAGGCTGCAGTTTTTCTACCGACCACTCGAGGCTGCAGTTTTTCTACCGACCACTAGAGGCTGCAGTTTTTCTACCGACCACTAGAGGCTGCAGTTTTTCTACCGACCACTAGAGGCTGCAGTTTTTCTACCGACCACTAGAGGCTGCAGTTCCTCTACCGACCGCTAGAGGCTGCAGTTCCTCTACCGACAGCTAGAGGCTGTAGTTCCTCTAGAGGCTGCAGTTTTTCTACCGACCACTAGAGGCTGCAGTTCCTCTACCAACAGCTAGAGGCTGCAGTTCCTCTACCGACCGCTAGAGGCTGCAGTTTCTCTACCGACCGCTAGAGGCTGCAGTTCCTCTACCGACCACTAGAGGCTGCAGTTCCTCTACCGACCGCTAGAGGCTGCAGTTTCTCTACCTACCGCTAGAGGCTGCAGTTTCTCTACCGACCGCTAGAGGCTGCAGTTCCTCTACCGACCACTAGAGGCTGCAGTTCCTCTACCGACCACTAGAGGCTGCAGTTCCTCTATTAACCACTAGAGGCTGCAGTTCCTCTATTAACCATTAGAGGCTGCAGTTCCTCTACCGACCACCAGAGGCTCCAACAATAAGTCAGTCTCCATTGATCTCCACATATAAATGTCCAATTTGACAGCAGAAATAAACATATCTGTCCATTTCTCCACAATGAGAAAAAAAGGTGTGGAATAGTGAGCAGGAAGTTAAATCTGAGTGTCATCTGCATATAAGCATTTCCATCCAGGGCTTGTAAAACACTGCTGCTGATGCGTCTCGTGTCCTCTCAGAGCTGGACTCTCTGGTGTCAACGGCAGAGACAGACTGGATGAGGACGGTATATGGCAGTGAGGGTCAAAGTGACGTCCACGTCAGTGAACTTTGGACTGCAGAGACACAATCAGCGTCACTCTCGTCCCCATCAGTGGTTTCAGCGCTGGAGCCGACTGGTTTCCATTAAAACCATTAAAGCCATTAAACACCCCTGACGTGGGAGCCACGCTTCAGGAGTCCACCTGCACTCATTCAGAATAAAACCAAACCCTAACCCTGACTGAGTAACGCCACTAAAATTCAACGAAAAAAACAACACCTGATAAATTTAGAGGGAAGTAAAAGACAAACTTAGACTTTAAATTTGGAAAATTGAAGCTTTAGTAAAATAGGAAATCTGCAAGGAATGACTTCATAAATTTACAATAGAATATATGACTAAAAAATTACATTTGAAAGAAAAAAAGGATTGTGAATTGTGAAAAAATGAGGGAATAAGGAAAAAACTGACTTTAATCACCAATAAATCAAACTTCTGTCTTTAGAAAGTCACAAAATCTGGAATTCTGACTTTCTGAAGTTTGAAAAAAATATGAATATCATTTAAAAACTAAAATAAGATTTAAAAAATGTTTTAAATTTGACACTTCACCACTAAAACCTCAAAAATCTAAATTGCAGGTGTAAACTGACAAACTAATAAAGTCTGATACAAAAGAAGAAAGAAAAACAGAAAAAAACTGACTTCATAAACTTTAACATTTGAGAGAAAATCTGTCAGAGTGAAAGAACCTGGTGGGCTGGTACATCTGTACGCAGACAGAACCGGGTCAGAACAACTCCGGACTGCTTCAGAACAGCCCTGGCCTGGTTCAGAACCACTCTGGACCAGTTCAGAATGACCCTGGACCAGATCTGGACTATTCTGGACCGGTTCTGAACCATTCTCGACCGGTTCTGAAGGGCTCTGGACCGGTGCAGAACTATTCTGGACCAGTTTGGAACAACCCTGAACAGGTTAGAAACCACTCTGGACCGGTTCTGAATGACTCCGGGCCGGTTCAGAACCACTCTGGACTGGTTCTGAATGACCCTGGACCAGTTCTGAACCATTCTGGACCAGTTCTGAACAGTCCTGGACCGGTTCAGAACGGCCCTGGACCAGTTCAGAACCGGTTCGGAATGACTCTGGACTGGTTCAGAACCACTCCAGACCGGTTCTAAACCATTCCGGACCAGTTTGGAACCACTCCGGACCAGTTCGGAACGACTTTAAAGGCCAGCGTCAGGAAGAACCTGGACTCACTCGGACTGGCCAACAGGCCGTTCAGAGACTCCGCCCACTTCTCCAGCTCGTCTCGGCTGATCTTCCTCTTCTTCCCATGACCGACCTGACTCCACTGACGCATGAAGAGCAGGCGGGACCTCCTCTCCTTGGCGCTGTGGACAAAGAGATGAGATAAATCTAATCTGGATCATCTGAGTCCAGGTGAATCTAATCTGGACCATCTGAGTCCAGAACAACCCTGATCATCACCTGTCCTCACCTGTCTTTCTGCTCCGCGTTCAGGCTGGAGTTTGATGAATGAGGACTCTGAAAGCACAAACACATCGTTAAATTAAAGATGAACGTTCTGCAGCTGCAGCAGGATGTTCAACTGACCGTCCTCCAGGTGTTTACGTTTGCTCATCCTTCTTTACAGTTGAGACACTTTGTAATCAGATCAACTGAACAAGCAGGTCTTCAGTAGAAGTTTTCCCACCACACAGAGGTGGGAAAACCCGTCACTTCATGAATCTGGTCTATTTTCAAGTCAAGTCTGAGGATCAAAGCTGCTCTGGACCACAAACCATCTGTTCGTCAAATTTAAATGTTGTCAAAACAACAGGAACTCAAATAAGTACTTGATCTGCAGAACACCATCTGGAAACTTGAAGCAGATGTTCTCCAGCAGCAGAAGACCACAGCAAAACTGGACCACAGAAGACTGGAAGAGGGTTGTCTGGTCTGATGAGTCTGGATTTCAGCTGCAACACCCAGATGGTCAGAACCTGGAGGAACCAACATGAAAGCATGGATCCATCCTGCCTGGTATCAGTGGTTCAGCCTGCCTGGGATGTGGAGGAATGGAGGTCCTCATGTCAACATGGACCAGAACCTCTGAGGAGGTTCCCAACACCTGGTTGGATCCATGACACCAGGAACTATGGTGGTTGGAAAACAACCGACCAACAGTCATTACTGCATTTTTTATCTTTGTGATATTGATATTGTGCGTGTCCAGATCTTCTGAGTCCTGATCCAGTTTTGAAGAACCAGAGGCCACGAATATCTGTATTGACTTCAGGAGTTGACTTGAATGAAGCAAAGATGGTCCAGAAGCCGTTTTTCTGACGAGACTCTTGACGAGACTCTTGCCTGACTCCATCTCAGAAGTGTTCTGATCCACGTGGTCCTGGTCCCTCACAGGTACACCTCCTGACCACTGACCACCTGGTACCAAGGCTTAATAGTTCCATGTGTGAGGTCTTGGTGACGTCAGGTCAAGTCCCCTCAGATCAACTACGAGATGACGTGGCAGCGGCGCTGTCGGAAACACGCAAACCAGGTGAGTCAACCGGTTCACGAGAGCAGACGAGGCCAGCAAGACCGGAGCCGATGAGCTCCTGCAGCCCGTCCCTGCTCTGAACGGCTGCCCGTCCTGGAGATCCCTCTTCCAACACCTGAACCCGTCTCCTGGAGACGTTCCAGAGGTCTCCAACCTCTGAACCCGTCACCAGGAGACGTTCCATAGGTCTCCAACCTCTGAACCCGTCACCAGGAGACATTCCAGAGGTCTCCAACCTCTGAACCCATCACCAGGAGACGTTCCAGAGGTCACCAACACCTGAACCCGTCACCAGGAGACGTTCCAGAGGTCTCCAACACCTGAACCCGTCACCAGGAGACATTCCAGAGGTCACCAACACCTGAACCCGTCACCAGGAGACGTTCCCGAGGTCTCTAACCTCTGAACCCGTCACCAGGAGACGTTCCATAGGTCTCCAACCTCTGAACCCGTCACCAGGAGACGTTCCAGAGGTCTCCAACCTCTGAACCCGTCACCAGGAGACGTTCCATAGGTCACCAACACCTGAACCCGTCACCAGGAGATGTTCCAGAGGTCTCCAACCTCTGAACCCGTCACCAGGAGACATTCCAGAGGTCACCAACACCTGAACCCGTCACCAGGAGACGTTCCAGAGGTCTCCAACCTCTGAACCCGTCACCAGGAGACGTTCCATAGGTCTCCAACCTCTGAACCCGTCACCAGGAGACGTTCCAGAGGTCTCCAACCTCTGAACCCGTCACCAGGAGACATTCCAGAGGTCACCAACACCTGAACCCGTCACCAGGAGACGTTCCAGAGGTCTCCAACCTCTGAACCCGTCACCAGGAGACGTTCCATAGGTCTCCAACCTCTGAACCGGTCACCAGGAGAAGTTCCAGAGGTCTCCAACCTCTGAACCCGTCACCAGGAGACGTTCCATAGGTCTCCAACCTCTGAACCCGTCACCAGGAGACGTTCCAGAGGTCTCCAACAACTAAACCCGTCACCAGGAGACATTCCAGAGGTCTCCAACCTCTGAACCCGTCACCAGGAGACGTTCCATAGGTCTCCAACCTCTGAACCCGTCACCAGGAGACGTTCCATAGGTCTCCAACAACTGAACCCATCACCAGGACACATTCCATAGGTCTCCAACAACTGAACCCGTCACCAGGAGACATTCCAGAGGTCTCCAACCTCTGAACCCGTCACCAGGAGACGTTCCATAGGTCTCCAACCTCTGAACCCGTCACCAGGAGACGTTCCATAGGTCTCCAACAACTGAACCCGTCACCAGGAGACATTCCATAGGTCTCCAACAACTGAACCCGTCACCAGGAGACGTTCCAGAGGTCTCCAACCTCTGAACCCGTCACCAGGAGACGTTCCATAGGTCTCCAACCTCTGAACCCGTCACCAGGAGACGTTCCATAGGTCTCCAACAACTGAACCCGTCACCAGGAGACGTTCCATAGGTCTCCAACCTCTGAAACCGTCACCAGGAGACGTTCCATAGGTCTCCAACCTCTGAACCAGTCACCAGGAGACGTTCCAGAGGTCTCCAACCTCTGAACCCGTCACCAGGAGGTGTTCCATAGGTCTCCAACCTCTGAACCCGTCACCAGGAGACGTTCCATAGGTCTCCAACAACTGAACCCGTCACCAGGAGACATTCCATAGGTCTCCAACAACTGAACCCGTCACCAGGAGACGTTCCATAGGTCTCCAACCTCTGAACCCGTCACCAGGAGACTTTCCATAGGTCTCCAACCTCTGAACCCGTCACCAGGAGACGTTCCATAGGTCTCCAACCTCTGAACCGGTCACCAGGAGACGTTCCAGAGGTCTCCAACCTCTGAACCCGTCACCAGGAGACGTTCCATAGGTCTCCAACCTCTGAACCCGTCACCAGAAGACGTTCCAGAGGTCTCCAACAACTGAACCCGTCACCAGGAGACGTTCCAGAGGTCTCCAACCTCTGAACCCGTCACCAGGAGACGTTCCAGTGGTCTCCAACACCTGAACCCATCACCAGGAGACGTTCCAGAGGTCTCCAACAACTGAACCCGTCACCAGGAGACGTTCCAGAGGTCTCCAACAACTGAACTTGTCACCAGGAGACGTTCCAGTGGTCTCCAACAACTGAACCCGTCACCAGGAGACGTTCCATAGGTCTCCAACCTCTGAACCCGTCACCAGGAGACGTTCCAGAGGTCTCCAACAACTGAACCCGTCACCAGGAGAGGTTCCATAGGTCTCCAACCTCTGAACCCGTCACCAGGAGACGTTCCAGAGGTCTCCAACAACTGAACCCGTCACCAGGAGACGTTCCATAGGTCTCCAACCTCTGAACCCGTCACCAGGAGACGTTCCAGAGGTCTCCAACAACTGAACCCGTCACCGGGAGACATTCCAGAGGTCTCCAACCTCTGAACCCGTCACCAGGAGACGTTCCAGAGGTCTCCAACCTCTGAACCCGTCACCAGAAGACGTTCCAGAGGTCTCCAACAACTGAACCCGTCACCAGGAGACGTTCCATCGGTCTCCAACCTCTGAACCCGTCACCAGGAGACGTTCCATAGGTCTCCAACCTCTGAACCCGTCACCAGGAGACGTTCCATAGGTCTCCAACAACTGAACCCGTCACCAGGAGACATTCCATAGGTCTCCAACCTCTGAACCCGTCACCAGGAGACGTTCCAGAGGTCACCAACACCTGAACCCGTCACCAGGAGACGTTCCATAGGTTTCCAACAACTGAACCCATCACCAGGAGACGTTCCATAGGTCTCCAACCTCTGAACCCGTCACTAGGAGACGTTCCAAAGGTCTCCAACAACTGAACCCATCACCAGAAGACGTTCCAGAGGTCTCCAACAACTGAACCCGTCACCAGGAGACGTTCCAGAGGTCTCCAACAACTGAACCCGTCACCAGGAGACATTCCAGAGGTCTCCAATACCTGAACCCGTCACCAGGAGACGTTCCAGAGGTCTCCAACAACTGAACCAGTCACCAGGAGACGTTCCATAGGTCTCCAACCTCTGAACCCGTCACCAGGAGACGTTCCATAGGTCTCCAACCTCTGAACCCGTCACCAGGAGACGTTCCATAGGTCTCCAACAACTGAACCCGTCACCAGGAGACGTTCCATAGGTCTCCAACCTCTGAACCCGTCACCAGGAGACGTTCCAGAGGTCTCCAACAACTGAACCCGTCACCAGGAGACATTCCAGAGGTCTCCAACCTCTGAACCCGTCACCAGGAGACGTTCCAGAGGTCTCCAACACCTGAACCCGTCACCAGGAGACATTCCAGAGGTCTCCAACCTCTGAACCCGTCACCAGGAGACGTTCCAGAGGTCTCCAACAACTGAACCCGTCACCAGGAGACGTTCCAGAGGTCTCCAACCTCTGAACCCGTCACCAGGAGACGTTCCAGAGGTCTCCAACCTCTGAACCCGTCACCAGGAGACGTTCCAGAGGTCTCCAACCACTGAACCCGTCACCAGGAGACATTCCAGAGGTCTCCAACCCCTGAACCCGTCACCAGGAGACATTCCAGAGGTCTCCAACCTCTGAACCCGTCACCAGGAGACGTTCCAGAGGTCTCCAACACCTGAACCCGTCACCAGAAGACGTTCCAGAGGTCTCCAACAACTGAACCCGTCACCAGGAGACGTTCCAGAGGTCTCCAACAACTGAACCCGTCACCAGGAGACATTCCAGAGGTCTCCAACCTCTGAACTCGTCACCAGGAGACGTTCCAGAGGTCTCCAACACCTGAACCCGTCACCAGGAGACGTTCCAGAGGTCTCCAACACCTGAACCCGGCACCAGAAGACGTTCCAGAGGTCTCCAACAACTGAACCCGTCACCAGGAGACGTTCCAGAGGTCTCCAACAACTGAACCCGTCACCAGGAGACGTTCCAGAGGTCTCGAACCTCTGAACCCGTCACAAGGAGACGTTCCAGTGGTCTCCAACACCTGAACCTGTCACCAGGACACGTTCCAGAGGTCTCCAACTAGGGCTGGGACGACGCGTCGACGTCATCGATGCAAAAACTGCACGTCGATGCGTCGTCACTCAAAATCAAAAAATGGCGGCGGCCGCGGCATCGAGTAGCAGCGAGTCGGGGGAGAAGAAGCTATCTGGTAACAGGATGTCAAAAGTATGGGAGTACTTTACACCTAAAGGTAACGATTCGGTGGTCTGTGACCTGTGCAAAATAGAGATGGCATATCATAAAAGCACTACCGCGATGCACCAGCACCTTAAGAAGAGGCACCGGGAGCTGCTTGTGTGGAGGAGAAGACGCCGTAAGTTTTCAACGTTTTTTCTTTCCTTGTTTGCAATGATTAACCCCGTCATTCATCCAAACCGCACCACGTAACTTGTGCACCAGCCTCGCACACACAGAACATGTGCACACTTAAACACATACACACACACACACACACACACCCCTCACACACTCGCCTCTTGCCGACACACTTTTTTTTAACTGACACAGACACACACTCCTCAAATACAAGCTAAAGTTAGTTTTTTTTAATTTCTTTGTCTGTCTGTCTTTTTTTTTTTTTTTTTTTAAATACAACATTGATTGTTGTTTTCTAACTTTTAACTTTTAGGTTAATATTATTATTATTATTATTATTATTATTATTATTATTATTATTATTATTATTATACTTTATTGGTATGGGCAGATCATTTAGAAGTATATATTTTTGTTAACCTGTGCACTGTGGTTGTGATTTATGTTTTCAGGGATAAGCAGAAAAGTTTGGAGGACTACTATCAGATGAAAAAAAAAAAAATATCCCCTGATTTATTGAAAGAAATTTTTATTTCTTTTATTATTCTTTGTAAAGTCCTGGGAGCTCCAGTAACTACTAAAAGTTAAACTACTGTTCACCTAACTGTAATAGGCCTAATACTTGAATTTATTTGTTATTTATTTCACAGATTTAAATGATTAGGCTAAGTTGCTGCTGTCACACATTGTGTTGTTTTGTAAATTGCAGCTGTCACCGCTGCTGTTATTTTTTATTTATTTTATGCTGATAAGATTTTGGTTCAGATTGTGTTTTTTGCAGTTTTACTTATTGAAGGAAAGTTTTATTTTATTATTTTTTTATTATAGGATTCCATTGCACTACAACTGTGTGCACTTATTGTTGTATTGTTCAATACAATTAGTTTTTTAAATTGAAAGAAGAAATTTGTGTTTTATTCAAGGAGATAAATTAGCATTAATTGCTATATAGGTCAAATTATGGGAAGATAATCGATAATCGAATCGAAATCGAATCGAATCGGATTAAAAAATGAATCGTTAGATTAATCGATGCATCGAAAAACTATTTTCTAGATTAATCGATTACAAAAATAATCGTTTAACCCAGCCCTATCTCCAACACCTGACCCCGTCACCAAAAGACGTTCCAGAGGTCTCAACACCTGAACCCGTCACCAGGAGATGTTTCAGAGGTCTCCAACATCTGAACCCATCACCAAGAGACGTTCCAGAGGTCTCCAACACCTGAACCCGTCACCAGGAGACGTTCCATAGGTCTCCAACACCTGAACCCGTCACCAGGAGACGTTCCATAGGTCTCCAACACCTGAACCCGTCACCAGGAGACGTTCCAGAGGTCTCCAACACCTGAACCCGTCACCAGGAGACGTTCCAGAGGTCTCCAACACCTGAACCCGTCACCAGGAGACGTTCCAGAGGTCTCCAACACCTGAACCCGTCACCAGGAGACGTTCCAGAGGTCACGCTTCAGCAACGAGGCTGTTTATTACCGTCACGGCAAACATCTCACCGCCTCAAACAGGTCGAACGAGAACCGATTCCAACGCTCCGGAGCGAAGTATGTGAAGCCCTCTGGGCTGACTGGTTTTCTGAACCAATGAACTGGTAAATGTGATCTGATCTTGATCCAAGTCACAGCAGCAGACAGATACGAACACGTAGACAGACCACGAAACATCTACAGGTCTGCAGGAAAAACAGGTTTCTGCTCGACGTCAACAGCTGGCTGAACTTCCTTCAGCAGCAACGAATACAACAATCTCTGTATCAGCATGACAAGATCCAAAGCATGACGCTGCCTCCACCGTGCTTCACCGCTGGTATGTCCTGATCTGCAGAAGGTTGGAGAGGGACGGTCATGTCTGGACATCCATCAGTCCACAGTCAGACAAACCTTCTATAAATGGAGGCAGTTCCTAGAAGTGGACATCCACCCAAGATGACTCCAAAGAGACAGCGCAGAATCCTCAATAAGGTGAAGAACAACCCACCAGGAACAGCTGAAGGCTTGAAGACGTCACGGGACTGGAAACATCTCATTCATGAACTCTATGAGGGAAAACGTTCCAATGACTCATAAAAACAAGCTGAACTGCTCAGGAAGAACAATCAGCACAATGACTGGAGCAAAAACATCATAAGATCATCAGAACGGCGAAGCGGGGTGGAGGGAGGACTGTGATCTGGACTTGCTTAGCTGTTTCCAGGTCTGAACTGTCCACCAGCTAAAGCTCAGCAGATGTTTGGTGATGCAGCAGAACAAAGCAAATCCACCAGAGTGGTCCAGTCAGAGTCCAGACCTGAACCTCACAGAGATGATGTGGAATGAGCCTCAGAGACCACCAGACAACCTACAGACAAGAAGGAGGGTTGGTCCAAAAGTCCTCCTGAACGTTAAGCTGCTGTGATTCAGAGAAACTGGACCAGCAGGTCAGCTAGCACATGGCTAAAATCCAGTCAGGCCGTCAGCTAGCACGTGGCTAACATCCAGTCAGGCCGTCAGCTAGCACGTGGCTAAAATCCAGTCAGGCCGTCAGCTAGCACGTGGCTAACCATCAGTCAGGCCGTCAGCTAGCACGTGGCTAACATCCAGTCAGGCCGTCAGCTAGCACGTGGCTAACATCCAGTCAGGCCGTCAGCTAGCACATGGCTAACATCCAGTCAGGCCGTCAGCTAGCACGTGGCTAACATCCAGTCAGGCCGTCAGCTAGCAGGTGACTAACATCCAGTCAGGCCGTCAGCTAGCACATGGCTAACATCCAGTCAGGCCGTCAGCTAGCACGTGGCTAACATCCAGTCAGGCCGTCAGCTAGCACATGGCTAACATCCAGTCAGGCCGTCAGCTAGCAGGTGACTAACATCCAGTCAGGCCGTCAGCTAGCAGGTGACTAACATCCAGTCAGGCCGTCAGCTAGCACATGGCTAACATCCAGTCAGGCCGTCAGCTAGCACATGGCTAACATCCAGTCAGGCCGTCAGCTAGCAGGTGACTAACATCCAGTCAGGCCGTCAGCTAGCACGTGGCTAACCATCAGTCAGGCCGCCAGCTAGCACGTGGCTAACATCCAGTCAGGCCGTCAGCTAGCACGTGGCTAACATCCAGTCAGGCCGTCAGCTAGCACGTGGCTAACCATCAGTCAGGCCGTCAGCTAGCACATGGCTAACCCAGCTGTTCAGCACTGAAGAAGCTCAGTGGACAGTGAAGGACATCTGAGGACTGATCCTGATGAATAAATCAGGATCTTTGCTGTAAACCTGCATCAGGTTCTGGTGTTGGAGAAATGACTGATTCTGCTCAGATGAAATCACTTGGACTCGAACAGCTGGACTTTGAAGGACTCCTCTGTCAGTCGTTCAGGCTGAAATGTGCCTCACCTGTCCAAACAGACTCCGCAGGTGCACCTTGGCGGCGGACAGCCGGGCCCGGTGGTGGTGCCGGCTCTCACATTTATAGGACGACAACGCCGCTGATGAGGACGCCTCGTCTCGGTCCACGCTCTCCGTGCTGCCCTTGGGTGCCGGCGCCAGCTGACCATCACTGTAGGCCCGGCAGGCCTCGCTGATGGCGATCACCCCCAGGAGCTGCTGGTTCAGTTCGCCCCGCTTGTCCAGCAGGCTGAGATTTTCCATGCTGATGCTGTGCTCCCGGCTCAGCCCGATCTTCTGGACCTCTCCAGGACCGGTCCCGGGCTCCTGGATGGAGGGCAGCGGGCCCATAGACCTCCTGCTCAGCTCGTTGTGGGGGACGTACGTGCCAGAGTCCCGCTTTGACCCGTCATCCGAGGTCTTCAGCGCCACCTTCCTCCACGGCAGGAAGTCGAGATCCAGGAGAGACCCCTCCGAACTGAAACGACGCATGGTCCTCCAGGAGGCGACGGACGACGATGGAGGAAGTTCTGCAAAAACGACGAGAGAAATGAGGAAGGTTAGAAGATGGAGCTCCAGGAAACGGAGCACCAAGAACCGCTGGTTCTGAATCAACTGAGATGGTTCTGAATCAGCTGAGATGGTTCTGAATCAGCTGAGATGGTTCTGAATCAGCTGATTTGGTTCTTTAAGGAAAAAACTGAAATTCTTATTTTAGAAGCTCACAACTAAATAAAACTAAATAAGTAACAGGATTAAGACCTTAAATTCTAAATTCATTATCTTGGAAATTCTAAATATTCTGAACTTGAAAAACATTTAAAAAAAAACATTTATAAAATATTGAGTTTATGAGCGATGAAGAAATGTTTAAAAACTTCAGAAAGATAAATTCTGAATTTATAAACTAGAAAACAATTTTACATTAAAAATCTCCAAACTTTAACTCTAAACTACTAAAAATGTTCGTTTTGCATATATGTGTAGATTAGCAGGAATAAAAATCAGTTTCTAAATTAATAAACAAATCTTTATTTATGGCGTTAATACTTAAAAAATTCACAGATTAAAGAGAAAAACCTAGAAAATCTGACTTTATCACATTCTTCCTTCATAAAAATGAGGATCTGAATTTATTCTGGATCATTCAGGGTTTGAAAAGAAAAACGGTTTTATCTTAATTTAACTGTTTAACCTCAAATAAACTGAGTCAAAGTTTCTGCTGGTTGGATGGTCGACACCCAGAGGATTCTGGAAAATCTCTACTTTAAATATTATAATCTCTGGATTTTTAACATATTTAAAAAAATATATATATGTTTATAACTTCGAAATCTTGCAAATTCTCCAGAAAAGTTTTTATACACGACCAAATCTGAAAGAAAATTCAAAAATCCTGAATTTAAAATTCTGCAAATTTTCTGGAAAAATAACTCCGAAGTTTTTGAATCTTGAACAGGAACATTTAAAGACATTACATTTAAATTGTACACATTATAAAAGAGAACAGGATTTTTAAAAGAATCTGAATTTCTGACTTAATAAACTCACAACTTTTTCAATAAAATATTTGACTTAAAGACAATAAAAATCACCAGAAAAAAAATCTGAACTTCAGACCAAAACTGAGATGAAAAAGTCAGGATTTCATTAATCCTGACTTTAGAAATTCAAAACTTAAGAGGGAAAAAAAACAGCTAAAAAATCTGTAGATTTATTAAAGAAAGCTGATTTTAAAGAAAAATGTTTGATGCAATAAACTCCCAAATTTACAAGAGAAACTTATTTTACTAAAGCTTCAAAATTAAGAAAATTAAAGAGAATTTATAACTTTTAAATTTGACTACTATGAACTCAAAAACTCTGATTTTTTTAAAGAAATAAACCAAAAATTATGAAATTAATAAAAGAGCAAATTTTCAAGAAAAACTCTTAATTTCAATTTTTTTAAATGTTTTACATTTTATTAAATCACATATTTAAGAAATAAATAAATAATATAAGGATATACATTAAAATTTGATGGTAAAATTACAAAATTTACAAATAAATTTTTTTTCCAATAAAATTATTTGAATTTATAATTCATAATTTTGAATATAAAAAACTAAAAGACTATTATAATCACAAATTAAAGAAATATTGATATTTTTGACTTTAAATCACTTCAAGCTCTAATTTATTTACTTTTGAAATTAACTGATTTTCAAATTTCTAAAATCACAGAATTTCTTACCAAATAAAAATAAAAAAAAAAAAAAAAGAGTTAAAAAGAGTAATTTACACATTTGTAAGAAAAAGCTTTAAAAAAATTAATTCATGAGTTGTTTTTTATTTTATTTCATGAGTTCCCAAAACAGCAGGTTTAAAAAGAAATTTTGAATTTCTCTAGAAGCTCAGAAATGTGAGAACCAACAGGACCGATCTTGACCGGGTCTGGACCGGATCTGGACTGGGTCAGGACCCCGTCGGTTCGGGTCTGAGTCCTGGTTTCAGGTCTGAAACGTTCTTTTCCAGCAGTTTCCAGATGAAAACAGCTCATTTTATTTCGGTCTAATTCTGGACGTCAGGCGGATCTCGTGGTCTGGAGCCCCCTGGTGGCTCCTGGAGGTTTGTGCACCTGAAGAATTAAATCTGAACATTTTACTTTTTATCCTCTAGAAGCCGATAAAACCCATTTGGACTTTTTAAAAGTGTTTTGACAGAAAGGTGACGGACGGAGGTTCGAGATCAGGATCAGGTCCAGATTTACCGTCTCGGAATCTTCCCTCAAACTTCTGTCAGTCTGAAAACTCACCTGTCCACAGGTGAACGTGGGAGTGAGTCGCGAACCCTGGCGGGTCTGACTCGGTTCAGACCGGTTCAGACTGGTTCAGACCCGATCCTGTCGGTTCTGGTTCAGACCTGGAACAGCTGCTCCGTTTAGACTCATCCAAGTGTTCAGAGAACACCCGCCGCGAGCACGCGCGTGTCACCCGTGCGCGGCTTCAAGACACGAGCTGTGTCCGCGTGAGCGGGGTGGGGTGGTGGTGGTCTGGTTGGGTCCAGAACTCCGGGTCCTGGTAAAGAAAAACGAAGAGGATCAGACCCGGAAACCAGAAAGTGTCCAACTGCTTCTGCCTCTCCGCCGCGGTCCCGTGAGGAGGAGCTGCCCCCCCCCCGTGACGTCACACCTTCACCTCTGCCTCAACTTGTCTGACACGCACGTGCCCAGAGAAGTTATTTAGTGCTCGTGCCCGCGCAGAACCGGAAGTTAATTAAGAGGAAACTTGTTCAGGAACAGTGAAGTTGGTTTCAGGTCCACCCTGGATCAATGCCTTTATAGTTTAATATCCTCCGACCCACGTGACTCAGTCACTCCAAACCGAAGCCGAATCGTAGAGCCATCAAATACAAAAAAGATAAACTTTTGTTTGTTCCATCTGAGGGTTTCTTTTATTCTAAACTAATATTTTTATTCGAACAATCGATGGTTTTTCAATGGAATTCAGTTCATATCAGCCATAGACGGTCGTGTTGTGTCACATTCATCCCGAAGCTGGAAGCTTCATTGATTTGAATAGTATTTTATAATGTGGTGCTGATAGAAGGGAAATAATCTTGTTAAAGTAAAAATTAAAATAAGCCTTTATTCTTCAGCACACGAGTCCAGAAGCTGGAGTCATTCAGCAAAAACGGATTTTTCTGATCTTTCCATCATATTTTACATCTGTCTATTATGGGAGTGGTTAACCTCAGGACATGTCCAATAGTGTCCAATATTGTCCCTTTTTCTCTTTTTCCTGTGAACATTTGTTATTCAGCTATTTCAACATGTGGCAACCACCCGGGATGGTGTGAGACCCTGATCTTCAGGTGTGAGACCCTGGTCTTCAGGTGTAAGATGAACAGCGTGAAGCCTGATTTATACTCGAACGTCAGGTCGTCTGCGTCACCTATGCAGACGCCTAAATAATGTGTTTAAATTATGTTTAAAACCGCAAAAAAGTATCGAGGCACTGCAGCGAAACAAGACTGTGGTCTTTCTGTTCCCTTCACAGCGTCTGGTCTCTGAACCGTAGTAAACAAACCGCTCTTTCATCTAACCTCGTTTTCATTCTGCCGTCCCACGACACACACACTACATTACCCATAAGGCCACACCATTACCCATAAGGCCACCTTCTTAAAGGGGCCAGGCTGGCTCACAACATTTCTTCACTGCGAGAGAACGCGCACAACATCCTGTGATGATTCTGCGATTTTTTCTTGATTTTTTTTTAATATTATATATTTCTGAAAAAAGCCGCAAATAACTAAAACCGCGGAACTTAAAGTGCGAATTGGCGAGGGATCACTGTATTTATTTTGCTTCTCAGAATAAGTTCCAAACAATTTCAGTGCTGAATAACATAAAACTTCCAGTAAACAGTTAGATACCAAACACTTCAATAAACTCAGAGTACCGTAGATTTAGCTTTGTTTCCTTGCCTGCTACTATTACATCATAGCATAAAATACATACAAAGAAATTAAAACACACAAAAATGTGAACAAGAAACACTGTTAAAGTTCATTTTAATCTTTACTTTTAGTGCACACTAAGTAGTAGTATAAAAAGAGAGGTAAGCAGCTGCAGAAGAAAAATGTATTGGAACATAAATCCCACGGGACATAAAAGCGTATTGTCCCGTGCAGGTCGTACTGAACGGTTCGGTGTTTTACCGAGTACCGTTGCATCCCTAATACGTATAAAGACCTGTGGCACAGTCCACTAGCCAACTTCACTGTTGCATCCAGTCAGACCACCTCAGTGTTGCTGCCTACATCTGTTTCTATAGTCACCATTGTTAGTTCATGTACTAACAATGAACCAGTCAGAATAGAAGAACGGGGAATTATTAGTTCTCCAGTTCATGGACAATTATTATTCATATATTTTGTCCTATATGTACCGTAATAGAAGCTATTCAAACAGAATTGAGGTGAAAACTGAACTGCATTCAAAAGAAAGTGATGAGAAGGTCCTTTTAAGGTTCCTCTTACAACCCCTACTGCTCTTAAAGTTCAAGGTAAGACTGTCTGGTTCATCTTAATAACTGAACCAAGAGAGGATCAACCTGGAACATCAATCTGAAGCATTTCATTTCATTTCCATTTTATTGATTCATTGCAGACATATCAAACAGCCTTTAACACTAGCATGAATCTATGTATCTGAAAATAGATAAATGCATAAATCAGTATACACAGACGCATGTGCGTCTGTGTATACTGATTATATATAGCACTAAAAGTAAATCAGTATACACAGACGCATGTGCATAATCATCATTTTAGAACCTCTTGTAAATAAATCTAAACAATAAATGGACATTTCCTCCAAAAAGAAGAAACAAAAATCAACAAAATCTATACCTAATGCATACACACCTGTCCATGTACATAGGTGGCCCAGGTGGCTTGTGGCAAACTCTACTATGAAAAATACATTTATGATCTGATCACATGTCACTGATGCATTCTGGGAAAAGATGTGTGATGCTCATCAGATTAATGAAGAAACCTTCAAAATACAGGCAAACTTTCCATCAATTAGATATTTCACTACCAATATTTACAATCAGGTGCATTGATGAGGTCACCACATAATGTTCCCTACTTTAATAACACATC
Source organism: Hirundichthys speculiger (assembly GCA_018398805.1). NCBI lineage: Eukaryota > Metazoa > Chordata > Actinopteri > Beloniformes > Exocoetidae > Hirundichthys > Hirundichthys speculiger. Next base: position 97,588 of record JAGFBZ010000023.1, read on the forward strand.
TTATATTCAAAGAAAAGCATTTTATCTGCCATGTAGATCCCTGCAGGCTGACTGGCTGTAGCTACTGAACTGACCAACTGCAGATAAATTACTGTTACGATTGACATCATCAAAAACGTTATGAACGAAAAATAAGATTAATGTCGTGAAAAACTGTCAAGTCAAAACTGCCTTTAAATTCCTCAGTTTACCGCCGAACGAGCTTCAGAAAATCGCGAGACTGAACGGAGGCGGAACTCGCGGCCGCTCCGTGACCCACGTGACTTCCGCAGTCTGTTAGTCCTGTACAAGTCTATGGGCGTGCTGGAATATTCTATATAATACTATAGTGTAATAGTATTCTAAGGAATAGTCTATATAAAACTATAATAGTATTCTGAGGCGCTGACAGTCGCTGCCATCCTCCTCGATGACGTTGGTATCGAAGCGGCTGCTGCGGTCACGTGACCTCCCGCCGCACATTCTATAGCGGGCTGCGAGTCCATCGCTGGAGTGACGTCATAAAGCCATATCGATGACGTAAGGGAAGCTACCATTTAAATACAGACGTTACTTCATTTATGGCATTTGATGAATGATCTGTTCAACAGGTAACACGTTTACAATTGTAGTCAACAAACTGTCAGGAAAACAGTTTAGTCAGCAGAGCCACATGGACACCAAGGTGCTGTGAGGGATGCTTGGTGACCAAGCATCCCTCACAGCAGGACAAACAGCAGCACGCTTTAGACTCCACCAGGGGGCGCCGCAGCTTTAGAAAACTCAAACATGTTGTGTATGTGACAGAAATTGAACGTGAAAATGAAAACTGCAGGCCTTTAATCTGGAAAACAATTATTCCCAGAACGAGAATCAGAATTTATTAAAAAGGAGTTAGCATACTTGACTAACCTTGATAAGCGCCATGATGAGGGCGTCCGTAAACGGCGCCTCAGAAATCAGATTCACGCCAGAAATCTACTGGAACAAGCAGAAGAGGAAAAACGCTTGAAGGAAATCAAGAGAAATGAAGAAAAAGAAGAACGACGAGAGCTTTTTCAACTTGATTATGAATCTGCTGAAGAAAGGAGAATCCAGAGAGAAAAGGCTGCAGAGATGAAGAAGGTTCACATGAAAAATGCCCTGGAAGATATTTCCACAAGCAAACACCATCAACAAATGCAATTAGACAAACATAAGGCAGAAAATATGAACCAAAAATGTTTAGTTGATCAGATGAAAGAACGCAACATTTATCTTTTTTTTTAACAATATCTTTATTGGATTTTCTTTTAACAAATAAAAATAAAATATACATATATAAACATACCCCTACATACACATATGCTATACGTACTGAAACAAAAAAACAAAGAAACAAAAATAACCAGAGGCGTGTAAACGATGCCATGACTCAGAAGTGTACAAAAATATACCGTCAGAACAAGTAATACATTATACACACTTCCATAGAACAGTGTAATGAACAAGATGAAAACATGGCGGTCTAGGCTTCCCTTAGAAGGCAAATAATCCTGAGTACATTGAAGATACATGATCATGTAGTCCACAAAGCTGGAGAAGAAGAGACTAAGTGGTGCAGACGGTGCATCTATGTTGTTCCAGGCCCGTCCATCAGGTGTGACAGATCAGTGTCCTTCATGTAGTTGATGAAGCGACCCCATATCTTTTGAAATATCTCCTGTTTGTCCTTAAGAGTGTAAGAAATTTTTTCCAGAGGTAAACAAGAGGTTAATTCCTTAAACCACACAGTAATTGATGGTTTACCAAAGCTCTTCCATGATATGGCTATAGTCCTTTTTGCCTGTAGAGAACACATGTTTCTAAACATTTTTTCATGTTGCTTAATTCTGTGTCCCTCTGGGTAAAGACCTAACAGAAAGAGCTTAGGTTATTTATTTATTTATTCTTTATTTATTAGCTCGCACAACAACAAAATAACAGAAGATAATCCAAAGCAATGTTTAAAAACAAGTGCAGGAGGAGGGAGAAAAGCATGTAAGCTTGTACAAAGCCCTCCTCCTCTAGAGTGAACAAAATCAATTTTAATCAGCAACCGAGTTAGATTATACAATGTAACTGAGTAACGTTACAATACAGTTAATCAAATAATAAACGGTATTAATATAAATAACATTTAAAGTACAGTAAGGTTGAAACATAATTACAATCATTTAAAGTAAACAAAATTAATCGTAATCGAAAATTGTTTAAAGTATTACACCGACAATGAAACACATTACGATAGGGACAATCAAATAATAAACCCTAGCAATTAAAATAAAGTCAGGTAGAACATAGAGTATATTTACAATTCTCTAAAGTAAACAAAATTTTAACTTAATCGATAAATAATAAAAACGAATATCTCGAAAATGAATGACATTACAATAAGGTTAATCAAATTGTAAACGGTATCAATTAAAAAGATAATACTTAAAGTGCAGTTACAATGCAAAGGATCTAAAAGAATTCATGGTATAATTTAAGGAAAAAGAAACAAGATCAACATGTGAGACTGCTACAGGGGGTGGGATGGCTTAAGAGGTGGATTTTTAGGGCTCTTTTAAACGAAAGAAAAGATTAAGTAGAACTCGAAAAGGAGGGGGGAAGATCATTCCATAACGTGACACACTTGTACTTAACAGACATTTGGGCAAGGGAAGTTCTAAGTAGGGGAATTTGTAATTTATTACATTGTCGAGTTTGATAATTGTGAATATGAGTGCGGAAATTAAGAAAAACGTCGAAAGTATCGGGGAGATTGTGATTTATATAATTAGCCACAAACAAACCAAGTTGGAACCTATTAATATCATAAATATTTAGAATTTCTAATTTGTCAAAGAGTGGAGAAGAGTGCGAGTAGAGACTGGATCCTGTGGCAATGCGTAGAAATTTCTTTTGGAGAATAAGAATATGGTGTAGTGAGGTTTTACATGCTGTTCCCCAAACAATATTACAGTACACAAGATATGGATAAATTAAACCGTTGTAAATAGTTATAAATGTTTTCTTTGATAAACAATGTCTAATTTTCCCTAAGATCCCAATAGTTTTCGAAATTTTACTTACTATCATACCAATATGAGACTTCCATGTTAATCGATCATCAATAAGAATTCCTAAAAACTTGGCCTGGGATTCTTGTGAGAGAGGACGGTTCTTTAAGAAGATGTTGCAATTTTTTCTATTATATGTCTTGTTTTTACTACAAAAGATAAGATAGAACGTCTTTTTAACATTGACCAATAATTTATTGGCTTCGAACCATGTCATTACTTTTTCAAGTTCTTGGTTGGCTAGTCGTATTAAGGAATCAAAATCTGCATGTGAAAGGAAAAGATTTGTATCATCAGCAAATAAAATAAAAAAGATAATTTTGGATGTTTCGGCAAGATCATTTACATATATTAAAAACAATAGAGGACCTAAAATTGATCCCTGGGGAACTCCACAATTTACAGGTTTGTGTGAAGATGAATTTTTATTGAGGGTAACGTACTGTTTTCTGTCGGATAGGTAGCTAATAAACCACTGAAGTGCGATGCCATTAATTCCATATTTGTTAAGCTTTTTGAGAAGAATCGAATGGTTGACCGTGTCAAAAGCCTTCCTTAGATCTAGAAATATTCCTATGGTAAATTTATTGTTGTCAATAGCAGTAGTAATTCTATCCATTAACTGAATAAGAGCCATTGAAGTAGAGTATCCCCTTCTAAAACCATACTGGTGTTTGTAGAGAATATCATTTTGGTCTAGATGCTTTAAAAGACGATTGTAAATCAATTTCTCAAGAATCTTAGAGATGCATGGTAGAACAGAAATTGGGCGGTAATTGCTAACTGAAGTAGAATCATTGCTTTTAAATATTGGAATTACTCTTGCAATTTTAGTTGATTTAGGGACCATGCCGTTCTGAATGGATAGGGTTAGAATGTGAATTAGTGGGGAAGTGATATAGGGTAGGGAAATTTTGAGTATTCCAGTACTGATTCCGTCGTGACCGGCAGCGGAATCTTTCATATTTCTAACTATGTCTAAAACTTCAGCCGTGGAGGGTGGTTCAAATGATGTAAGTTGAGTAATCAGAGGAGTATTAATGTAGTCAAGAGGATCTGTCGTCACCGTGGGTATTTTGCTTTCTAGAGTAGGACCAACATTAACAAAAAAATCATTAAATTTTTCGCACATCGTACTTTTATCTGTGATGACTTGTGTACCACTTAGAATTTTATGTGGGGCAGCTTTTTGTTTATTACTACGATTTAATAAGTCATTGATTACGTTCCATGTTTGTTTCACATTACTGGAAGCCTCCATGAATTTCTTGTGGTAATAATCCCTTTTGGCATCTCTTAATGTCTGAATTAATTTGTTTTTGTATACTTTGTAGTTACTCTCCGTCATTGGGGTAGGATTTTTAACATATTTCCCATAGAGTTTGTTTTTCTTCTTAATCGACTTAAGCAGACCACAGGTCAACCAAGGTTTCCTGTGGCGATGTTGACCAATTTTTGCTGTTTTCATTGGAAATGATTTATCAAAGACTAAAGTGAAAATAGTAAGAAATTTATCATAAGCCACTTCTGTATCGGTTTCTTTTAAGACATTGGCCCAACATGTGTCTGTTAGGGATTCAATAAATTTTTCTTTGTTCGCCTCATTAATCTGTCTGTAAGAATACCGAGCTTCATTATTCAAGGGTTCCTTAATTCCTGATATCAAAAATATTGGAAAATGATCTGATATGTCAGTTACCAATATTCCAGCCGTTAAGTCAGAATTTAGAGCGTTGGTATATATATTATCAATCAAGGTAGCAGAATGTGGTGTAATTCTGGTAGGCTTGTGCATAAGTGGAAAAAATGAGGAAGAGAAAAGGCTATTGATGTGATCAGTAGTAGGGGAATGTGAGTTTTTAAGTAAGTCTATATTGAAATCACCAAGGATGTAGCAGGTACTCTTTTCTTTGTTAATCTTATTCATGCATTCTGATAACTGTTCACTGAAGTTCTGAATATCAGGATTGGGAGGCCGATATACACAACCAATAACAATTTTCCTCCCCACATTGCCACTTGAGATCAATTCGATAAAAATACACTGAGTGTCCGACTCCTCATTTCCGAACTCTAAGTCATTTCTTTCTACATATGATAAATCATTATTTATGTATAGGGAGACCCCTCCTCCTACCTTGTTTTGTCTACAATGGTGAATAGCTTTATAGCCTGATATATTATAATTCTGTGTTGTATTTTCAGATAGCCAAGTCTCAGAGATGCCAATAGCAGAGAAGTTATGTTTTAGGGAGTGCAGATAATCACTGAGCTCCTCGAAGTGGCGAGGAAGGCTCCTGACATTCAAATGAAACACTGAGAGAGAATGCGTCTTACTTGATGAGCACGATTTCACAAAGGAATTAATGTTGTATTACTGAGAAGTGTTTATGGAAGAATGCTGACTGTTACAAAAGAAATTTGAATCAGGGTCAAGAGAAGTTAACGGAGTGTCACAATTGTTTTCGTTTTCATTAAGATCAAATGGGTTAAAAACTAAGGAGCTTATTTCAGAGTTACTGGGAAGGGGAAATGGAAAGGACTTGGGACTTTTTGGGGCCATGGTTGTATAATCACTCAGAATTGATTATAACTCAATCCTAGTTAAAGTTGGTAGCTGATTCCAGTCCTAACCTTAATGAAAGAATCTCCTGAATATACAGACAAACCTCCTTCCAAAATTCCACCACTCTTGGACACTGCCAGAGGCAGTGAAATAAAGGGCCCTTATCTACCCCACATCTATTACAGGTATCTGGGATATTCAAATTACACTGATTTAATTTCACTGGAGTAATATAGACCCTCATCAACCAATGATATTGTAGAAGTCTCAGGCGTGTATTACCTGTCTCTGTCTGGGCTGTTTTACCTGCTTTATGCCAATGGTCCAGTGATAGTTCCTCCTGTAAATCTGATTTCCATGCATTGAATTTAGACTCAGAAGAATCAGGAGAGACATCTTTCAACAAATCATAAAATTCAGAAATGCCTTTTCCCAAAGGGTTTTTTGTAAAAAATTCCTCCAGTGTTGTTAGTGGGGGGGCAAGGCATATAATGCTCCTTAGTTGAAGATATTTAAAAAGTGTTTGCGTGGAATGTTATATTTTCTAATCAACTCCTCAAAGGTCAAAATGTTCCCATCATTCCCATACATGTCCTTTACTTGTTTTATCCCTCTATCTGCCCACATTTTGAAACCTGCATCAGCTCTCCCTGGTTTAAAGAAGTTGTTGCCCCAGATTGGGCTGAAGTAGGAAAGGGAGGGGGGAGGGGGGGTCTTTTACATATTTCCTAACTTCTTGCCAGACTCCAATCATGTTTTTAACTATAGGATTAGGACACAAAGTTTTGAGTTTTTTAGGTTCATCTGAGTACAGAAAAGTGGGGAATGGGAGATTTAGGGAGTGCGATTCAATATCCTTCCATGCATGTTTCTCCAAAATTCCCACGTAAAAGCGTCTTTTCAGCCTTTTGTTTGGCTCTCACATGCTGATTGATCAACTGACGTTGTTTGGAATATGAAGACGGCAATCATGACCTGCACTTTGACTCTGGTTTAGATCAATTGTGTGGTAAACAGAGTTCCCGGACAATAAATTCCACCTGCCTCAGTAGCAATGACTAAATGTTTGTGTCAGACTCTAGTTTTAAGAATAGTGAAAACTATAGCGCCAGAAAGAATTTTTCCATGGAAGAAAGGCTCAAGTTGAACTCAGATCAATTCAGTGTCGCTTAACCTTTGGAACTTTTATTCTCTGTTTTGATTTGAACTGTGATTTTAGCTGAGGACAGTGCCGTAGGAGATTATCAGGGAACGTTAATCTGAGTGTGTTTAACTGTGATAATGTTGGTGACTGATAATCAAAAGCAGAGGACAGATTTGTTGTGGGCTGAGCAAACAAAAAGCTGATGACATGCCACTCGAAAAACAGAAGAGAAACACATGGCAGGAAAATAAATACAGGCTGTGTTGATGTCACTGTCATGTTAAATGCCTCACAAACATTCCCAAAATGTCCGATTTCCAGGATGTTGCACTGATTAGAGCTTTAGCACAGCAACGGCGCTGAAAGTTTACTTTTAGTATTTGGCTGAGTAAAATTATAGATTTGAGTAAGCTGTCACGACGTTTAAGCAATGACACGAGAACCCGTCAAGTCGCGAATAGAAAGGTTAATTTCGGCCATTGAAATGGTCAAGCGAACATTTGTTGTCGTTAAAGCTCTCAGTCCGTTAACGGCGGTTAATGGTAAACAAGTAGACTACAATTGACTACAATCAAGCTGCTTCACTACAGTAGCTAACGTTAGTTTCAGGGACTTGAGCTACATTTAATGATACTCCCAGTTAGATTCCTTTGTCTTTTAAGCATAACTGGGAGAAATTATACCTTTTTTTTTTTTTTAACAATTTTCCTTGCATTTTTCAACTCCTTGCAATCTTTTGACATAAGCAGCATTTTGAGGACTAATCATTTAATTACAAATGTCTACGGATATAATGTTCAATTAAAAGTATGAATATAACAGCAAAGTATCTCTATTTTCAAGATGTTGGTCCTTGTTACTTCAAGATAAATTTAAGATAATGTTCCCATTCTGACGTTTTATAATTTTTCTTTTTTTCGTGCTTTTTTTTGCCATACCACCCATATTTGGAAGTGACATCATTGTCTGCTTATTTAATTTCCCCAAAGTAATTGATCTTGCTTAGTATTTTACCATGTAAATATATTTTACCATTGAAGTCTGTAAATATAGGCTTAGGGTTAGGGTTAGGGTTAGTTAGTTCAGTCTCACCTGGAGGGTCCCTTCATGTCTCCTGTTGCCCCTCCAGAGCAAACAAAAGGGGTCTGGCCCTGTCGTTCCATAAAAGCCTGCACCAGGATGGTGAGGTTGTCTCAACACTGTCCCCTCCATCACAGGGGAATAAAAACATATGTGATGTACTACTACTTTCCAGTTTGCAATGGGAGTCTACAGATTTACAAGAGTACCACTTCCTTTCCATTTTACGGGTTTTTTTTGTCACAGGTGTGCAAATGATACCACGGAGCTAAGGTCCTATGGTTAGAGACCCTCTTTTTTAAATGGACTATAGTATCTAAAGCTGAATGTAATATATCTTTGCAGTGTTGTGACAAGGCAATCAATATCTGTAGGATTACATTTCAGGGTCATCACCCTCAATTGTTCTACCATATTCTACCACAGGAAGATGAGAAATGATGGCCTCCTTACATTCTTTTTCTACAGTGTTTTCAGATAGGCATTTGCTGTAGTAATACCTTTTATTATGTGTTTTGATGTCGAGAATGTAAAATTCGAACACTATTAAATAGTGATCAGAAAAGAGAGGGTCAAGAGGCGACACCAACAAATGCTCAGGTTGTATACCGTAGGTGAGGAGGAAATCCAGGCTGTGATTAAAGCAATGCATCAGTTTGTTTACTTTTTGCAAGACACCCATCGATTCTAAAAGAAAATTAAAGGCTAATTTAACCCTAGAACACTATCGCTCAAATTTAAAACACCATCACTAACGCCGGGTGATTTTTACCCGAGATAATACACCCAATAAAAAGTACTTGTCATCAAAATGTATCAAAACATGACAATACATGACAAATTTGAGTAGTGTTCTTTTATTTTAAACTGTGTCATGTCTAACAAAATGAAAGATAAGAATCATTAGGAGACCATATAAAAATGCTCCAAAATTACTGGAAAATTAGGAATTTGGGAACAAAAAATTCCTAAAAAAAAAGATTATGAAGATGGAAACTTGATTTTTGGTCCACCCATTCCTGAGATATTTGAGACTTCCCTGGTGAAGGCTCAGTGTCTTTAGCACACAAATAACTGCAGGAGAGAGGAACAAAATATGTCATATTTTGAATGGGTAAAAAAATGACCAGCTGACTAAAATAACTTTATCATAATATGAATTCTCTTGGAAATCTCCACATTGTGATAGTTATTCATAACCACTGCATTAAATAAATACAACATGCAATTCCAGGACCACTCTTACTTACCTTATTCCTTAAATGCAATCGGTACACACGGGGTAGTAACGGCGTGGACACGTTGTGACTTCCTGTCCGACCCTCCAGCACACCTCACTAAGGGACCACTGCTTTCTGCTGCCACTGGTCCTCCCTCACTGCCAAGAGTACCAGGGGAAGGGATGTCGAGCACGGTACAGATCAGGATTCTGAGTTGACGTGACAGATTTGAAGAGGGGAGCCTCTGCTCTGCCCATGGTTTGATGAGTGCCAGTGCCAGAGCCTGCATATAAGGCCTTCTCTGCAGGTAGTTGTCATCTCTCTTCATTGCATTCTCCTTGTGTATGATCCATGAGTTTATCACACTAGCGTTTATCATGCCATAGAACACGCACAGGGGCCATCTTTTGGTCTTTCTTCCACAGCCATAGTGAAAGAAAGCACATCCCAGCACTTGCTGGGATGCCAGAGACACCAACTCTGCGACAGGAGCAAAGCTGTAGTTGAAGTAGGCAAAGTAAATGTGGCAGTCTCGAATGTTGTCAACCTTGAAAGGGGGCAAGATTGCCTGATTTTATACACTAACACTTTCCCTGGGCAGAATCCACCCAAAACCTACTTTACCTTCTGTCACTATTGCTGGGTGAAAATCACCCAAACATGTGCCTGTAGGAAAAAGTGTGTTTTGGATTAGGAAAACACCCATGCCATCAAAGATGGCTACCCAGAGACCCATGACACTCAGATAAACGCAGCATAATGAAAATCACATAAATGTATTTGCTCAGGTGAAAACCACCCGGCAATGGTGTTCTAGGGTTAAGATCATAGGTGATTAATAAAACCCCATATTGTATAAAAAAAAAAAATTTCTGCCACATCAGGCATTGGGTTTTGACAGCAAGTCAAAACCTTCACTGTAAGTGAAGGAAGCCATCTTTAGGCTGCAAAAACAACATAAATCTGTAAAAGACAACATAAACCTTAGATGTGACCAAGAAAGAATGCACTGGGGAGCTCAACAGCATCAAAACTACTGCATTGCCTTCAACTTGGAAGTTGGGTAGTTGTCGTTTTTGATGTTATATGTCTAAACCTACAAACTAGAGATGCCTTCATGAGAGTTTACAACAAGATACAAACCACTGGCAACATTCAAGAACAAGAAAGATGGAGTAGTCTTTACCAGAAAACATTAAAAAAAAAAAATCCTCCCCACGTTTTCAATTATGCCACATTGTCCAAATACTTTTGAGCCCCTAAAAATGAAGGTACTTTGCTGAAAATGGCTGTAATTCTTGAATGCTAACTTAAAGCTCAAACTCTAACGTTTGCTCACATCTTGACTGCTTTATTCCAGAAACATTTTGGTGGTGTATACAGGGCCGGCTCTACCCAATTTGGTGCCCTAGGTGAGATTACACCCCGGTGCCCCCCCCCCCCCCCCCCCCCCCCCCCCCCCCCCCCCCCCCCGATCGCCCATTGCAATTCAATGACAACAACCAACTGACAAATCACGACAGTTTAATTTGAGCATTTGAATGACAAACTCAATGGTAACAATAATTACTTTCAACTAAACTTGTCTTTTAACTAAAGACTACAAGTTTACACGTCTGGACTTCCTGGCAGCAAAGGCATATGTGGTGTCATCAAATGACACCTGCCTAGACATCTCACAGTTTATACTCATCAGGGCAAGTCCATTTAAACGCTCCTGAGACATGGTGGATCTCAGGTGTTTCCACGTCAGCAACATGCTGCTTCAATACAGGATCAAACTTTGCCATGAGCTCTACTTCTTTCAGGAAGTTGCCGTTATTTGGTTCATGAAGTTTGTCTGTGGTTCCCCTGAGAGCAATATTTCTCTCTGCCAATGACTGTATGATGGCCACCAACCTGGTCAGGACTTCACGCCACCTCCTCCTTTCAACTTCTATTAGTGCCATCTCCCGATAGCAATATAAAGGTAACATTAATGCCTTTTCTTTTTTTATGCCATTTTGTGTGAAGACTTTTTATTTGAGCTAGCTATGTTGAAGTAACGTTAAACAACGCCAGAGAAGGACTTTGGGCATGGGCAATGCTGACTTAACATGCTAAAAAAATAATAAAACACACTGATAGCTACTAAATGGTATTAATAAATTATGAGAGGGATCAAAATAGAGGCCAAATCATGTGCACGTGCCGCCGGTCAGCTGGGGATGGGCCGGCTATGATCAGTCACTCCTGTATCTGGCTTCCTTTTTAAAAATACAAAAACACAGCTTTCTGCTGGCTGTTCTCTGTGTTGTTTAATGTGAAATGAACTGCATCAGCACTGTTTCTGTCTATGATGAGAAGAATGTAAAAGTTAGTTTGTTCCATCCGTTATAGGATAGTTTCTACACAGTTATTATCCCTGCCCGTGTGTCCGCTCTGATACTGCATTACAGTTTCAACAAATTGAAAATTAATTTTACCATTACTACTATTAACAACTGTGAGTCCAGTGTCGCTGCTGCTTAGCTCTCCTCCTCCTACTGTACTTATCACATTTGATATTGTGCCTAATGATTGCTGAAATTCAGTAGCCAGGTGATGAAAATGCAAACTGCAGCAGCAGCTGTTTTTTTTTATTTTTTTTATTTTTGCTTGTACAGTCATAAATATATCTACTCTATGGGCCTGATTTACTAAGATCCTAAATAAAGAGTACTAAATTGCGTGTGCACTGAAAAAGTTTGCGCGTGCTGTTGTTGTGTGTTTTGCGGGTGATCAACTAAGAATGCTCGCGCAATTGATAACGGGTGCAAACCGCAGTATTTAAATGAGGTGTTGCGTGTCTTACAGTTTGCGCCATGGAGAGTCTGGATGGAAAGCAGGATAGACGCAAGCGCAAAATGAAATTTGACGAGTTGGAGTTAGAGATATTAGTGGAAGAGGCAAATAAACACATTCATGAACTAAAGCAAAGAAATTTAAACATTACCAAAAGAAACGCAATATGGGAGAAAATGTGCGATGGAATAAATGCAGTTGGTAAGACAAAAAGAACGGCAGATGAGGTTAAAAGAAGGTGGCAAGATATAAGACAAAGAACTAAAGAAAAAGTGGCCTTTAATAAAACTTCGGCAAACAAGACGGGTGGTTAAGTGGCCGTTGAGAAGTTCAAGCCTCCATAACCGCGGAGCGCTGTCATTACGGAGATGCGTCTCTGCGCGCAGCTGTGGCATCAATGAGTGGAGCTGTGGCTGGAGCCCACTCGTCCTCACACACTACTCATTTGTAAAAAAAAGTATATGTTTTTTCATAAAATCCATCCATCCATCCATCCATCCATCCATTAGCTTCCGCTTATCCGAAGTCGGGTCGCAGCTTCAGAGCAGCAGCTTCAGAGGTCCAGATCCCCCGGCCGCTTCCACCAGCTCCTCTGGGAGAATCCCGAGGCGTTTTTCATAAAATGATGTGGAAATAACCCATTTTATTACAACTGAAATTGTGCTTGGGAGGAGTATTTTCACCGGACATTTTGACCGGAGAGATTATAAAATCCCGGACTTCCGCATATTTTACCAGACAAAGTCCAGCAATTACCAGACAACGGAAACCCTGGTGCCTCCTGTGGCAACCTTTTGCTTAATAATACTCGATTTAAGATTCAAATAAAATATTTCTCCTTTTGCATGTGCAAACAAATTTACACGAGTCCGAAAGACTCTCTCTCTGCGTATTCTTTGATTTTGGCGATGTCGCCTCCTTGCCACAATCACAGCAGCCATCGGTGCGTAATGCTGGGCAGATTAGCACCTTCCTTTCGAACGTACTAAATACAGACGCAATCACAGTCCCCGCAATTACTTTCAGGGTTGGTAAATCTCATTGCGTGTGGTAAATGAACCTATTTGCATTTTCCCCTCCCAGTATTTTGCGCTTTCTGGCGGGTACGCCCCATATTGTTTATTCATCAGGGCAAAAGTACTAAATGAACAGCGTGTGCTATTTTGCTGATTTGAGAGGCGCAGTCCTCTTTGCACGCTGTTAGTAAATCAGCTTGCGCATTGGTTTGCGGGTGATGTCAAGTTTGCACACGTTTTTACGCACGCAAACCTTTAGTAAATCAGGCCCTATATCTGTCTAGATTCACTCAGAAAATATTTGCAGATGCCCCAAACAGCTGCTGGAGCAGTGCCTTCTGATCAAACATCCACACAAACACAGCTCCCTGAAGCATGTAAGTTTATTGTTTGCTATGTTGTTGTTGTTGATGTTATTGTTGTTAATGTAAGTAGTAATTACAGTAATGAAGTTATTAGTCAAATGTAATAAAGTGTGTTTATTAAGTGAAGTAGAATGACACAACAAACTTAATGCTGTGGTGTTACAGTATGTTGAAGTCAGGTGCCATGCAGCAGCACTATTGCATCAAGTGTTACCACACCACCCACCTCTGAAAGTCAGCTTGATGCAGGTGACTTCTGGAATTACATGAATTACTGAACAATACTGTTATTCATCATTTATGCTTCAGATGTGTTTCTTGCCTGATGCCCTGTAATTTTTAAATCATTGTGTGATACTGAAGGACTAATATTTATATTTTGTGTGTTTGATTTTCTTGCAGGTGAAGGAACAAGCACAGCATGCACTGTTCAACAGCCTGATGACACCCTGTCAACACAACCTGAAGTACACGATGAGTCTCTCAAGGCAGCACCTTTAGACCCTGCTGAGTGGCCATCCCCGTCTGATAAGGTGAGGGTGGAGTTAGTCCACAGAGGCCCATATCAGCTAACATCACACTTTGACTTTCCAAAAAGAGAAGATGGGAGAAGTTGCCATCACAACTACTTCTATAGACAATTAATCAATGGAAAGAAGATCAAGAGGAGTTGGATGGTATATTCCATTAAAACCAACAGTTTATACTGCTTCTGTTGTAAGCTCTTCTCACAGAAAACACAAATCAGTGATGGACTAAATGACTGGAAAAATTGCAACCACATACTAAAATCTCATGAGAACAGTCCAGATCATTTGAAGCACATGGCCTCATGGTGAGAACTTGAAACTCGTCTTGACAAGGGCCAAACAATAGACAGAGCTGAGATGGCACTAATAGAAGCTGAAAGGAGGAGGTGGCGTGAAGTCCTGACCAGGTTGGTGGCCATCATACAGTCATTGGCAGAGAGAAATATTGCTCTCAGGGGAACCACAGACAAACTTCATGAACCAAATAACGGCAACTTCCTGAAAGAAGTAGAGCTCATGGCAAAGTTTGATCCTGTATTGAAGCAGCATGTTGCTGACGTGGAAACACCTGAGATCCAGCATGTCTCAGGAGCGTTTAAATGGACTTGCCCTGATGAGTATAAACTGTGAGATGTCTAGGCAGGTGTCATTTGATGACACCATAGATGCCTTTGCTGCCAGGAAGTCCAGACGTGTAAACTTGTAGTCTTTAGTTAAAAGACAAGTTTAGTTGAAAGTAATTATTGTTACCATTGAGTTTGTCATTCAAATGCTCAAATTAAACTGTCGTTGTATTGGAGGTGTCGGGAAGGAGACCCAAACTTGTGACCTCGGATAAGGACTGTAATCAGGACTGAATTCTGGATATTCAATCTCCCCAGGTTGTTCGGCCAGAACAATAAACGACTGGATTCACGCTCTCATGCCACTCTTTATTGAGGAGAAAGGTTCTTGAACATGCTTATTGATCATGGTGTTCATGTTTTACTCTCAGGGACGCATGAACACACAGGTGGAATGACGATGAATAAAGAAAATATCCTCGAGGGAAAACGGAGCTTGTGCCCACGAGTGGAGCTGCCTGATCACTGACTGCGCCCAAAGCTGTGCAGATCTAAACTAACTTCTGATTGGTTGGGAAAGAAAACAACTTGTGATTGGCTAAACAGTTGCTATGCTGTTACTGGGCCACTGTTAAACAGCGTAGGAACAGAAAAAACTATAGGAAAAAGTGGACCCTGCATATTAATCAAACATAAACATAAATGAGTAACATTCAGAAAGGGTATTGATTGGACCCTTGTTAACAGCCGCCCCCAACTTTGAGAGGCAAAGTTGAATATGAGTCAATCAGGGATGGGTTGTGGCAGCGCAGGAAGCTTGATGAGCTTAGCTACCGGTCTGGTGTAGGATTTGTCTTTAACCTGTACTTGAGCAGTCCGAATCCTACCATCGGTTCCTGGGAAAACAGCTGTGATCTCACCTACAGGCCACAAGGCACGTGGAAGTTGCTGGTCCACAACAAGAACAATGTTGCCAACACACATATCCTCTTCATCCTGCTGCCACTTGGAGCGGCTCTGAAGAGATGGTAAGTAGTTCCTGATGAAGTGGACCCAAAACTGGTCTGCTAAGACTTGACAATGTCGCCATCTGCGGCGACTGAGGAGCTCTGTATCTGAGTACCACTTGAGGGGTGGATGGATCCAATCTCCCCATCAGCAGCATGTTGGGGGTGACTGGATCTGGGTCCGCCACATCTGACGAGGTGTAACCAAGGGGCTTGGAGTTGATAATGCTCTCCACTTCTGCAAAGATTGTTCTCAAAACCTCCTCAGTGACGGTCTGAGATCCTAGTATGGTATGCAATGCTGACTTGATAGAACGGATTTCACGCTCCCAGGACCCCCCGAAATGGGGGGTACTTGGTGGGTTTGAAGCGAAAGTCGATTTGTTGACTGGCCAGTTGTGACTGTTGATTTGGTGCAAGGGAATTGAAAGCCTCCTGGAGCTCTGAACTGCCCCCTTTAAAGTTTGTGCCTTGATCAGACAGCAGTTCATGAGGCTTTCCCCGTCTGGAGATGAAACGTCGTAGACTCATGAGGAATGAATCAGTGTCCATTCTGACCAGCAGATCCAGGTACACTGCATGTGTGGTGAGGCATTTGAATATTATACCCCATCGCTTTTCGTGGCGTCTCCCTATCTTAACAAGAAAGGGTCCGAAACAGTCAGTTCCAGTTGAATAGAAAGCTGGACGGTGTAAACGCAAACTGGAAGGTGGGAGGTCGGCCATTTTGGGAATGATGGGTTGGCTGCGCCACTTCCGACACTCTGGGCATTGGT
Organism: Hirundichthys speculiger; assembly: GCA_018398805.1. Taxonomy (NCBI): domain Eukaryota; kingdom Metazoa; phylum Chordata; class Actinopteri; order Beloniformes; family Exocoetidae; genus Hirundichthys; species Hirundichthys speculiger. Next base: position 113,740 of record JAGFBZ010000023.1, read on the forward strand.
GTTGGTGCTTGCGGACAGCTTCTCTGCCCCGCAAGATCCAGAATCACCGGCGTAGTTCAGCAAAAACTCTCTCCGGACCTGGATGGGCGAGCTTGCTGTCGTAGTCTGCGATGATCAGCTTTGTGATGGGATGAAGAGGGTCGAGGACAATGGGATGTATAGTGTCTGGGCTGAGCGACTCACAGCGTCTTAGTCTTCCTCCGACCCGAATCAACTGAGTTCCCGGGTCATACTCTGGGGATAAGGTGAGGAGTCTACTGCTGGATGGTATGTGTCTTTGGGAGGAGATGAGGGCGAGCTCCTCTGGAAAACAGTCTCTTTGTACTTTCTGGAGGAGGGAAAGTTCAGCTTGTCTGAAGGATTCTGCTGTAGGTTCACCATCAGCGGCCGCCCCGTGACATACTCTGACAGTGGCTTCCACAAGGCGTTGAAAGCTGTTAAACTGGTTGGCATCAGGCAAATGTGGATGAGATGGAGTGGAGATAAAGCCACAAAACTTGCCTTACGCAGCTCAGCTGAATCATCAGGGCTGGAGATGTCTGGGCAGGAAGGCCATGCTGACTCACTGTTGTAAAGGAAGGCTGGTCCTGTGCACCAATGACTCTGATTCTGGATCTGTGAAAGAGATAGTTGTTGTGCAATAAGGCGTATAAAGTGCTTGTTTAGTCCAAAAAGGGGGTTATTATCAACCGTCTTGAGGGGCGGTTGCTAATAACCAGAAAGTTAATAAAATGAAACGGGGCACCACCTGATAAATCAGGAAAAAGGACTAAATGGCACAATCAGTCTCAAAAATGGCTGTTGTTCTATGCGTGCCAGCCTGTGACCAGGTGTGGCGCTACAGAGCAACAGAGAAGGTGTGAGTCCGAGCACAGACCTCTTCAACCAGCCAATGTTACAAAACTGTGTAAAATAACCACAAGCAACTTCTCTCATTAGAATATCCGAATTTATTAACACAAAATATTCAAAGGAACAAACACTTGAATTAAGATTCTGATATCTACTAACTAAAAGATGAGTAAAACTAACATAAGCAAATTAAACATTCAATGGACCAATGTAGACTTATATACATGTGTGTTGTGTGTGTGTGTGTGTGTGTGTGGTGTGCGTGGTAATGTGAGAGGGGTGTCCAAGATGGCCGCCGGCTCTTCGCGATAGGGCACCAAGATGGCGGATGGAGTCACGCTGTGGTTCCTCCCCAACCAAGATGGCCGCCGACTCTCGCGATAGGCCGTCACAAGAGGGCCGACAAAGTCACGTGGTGACGTCCTCACAAAGGTGGTTAGTAGGAAAGGCAGTGTAGAAAAGGCAGGGTAAAATCAACAACGCGAGGGTGATTCCTAACCACCGGTGCCGTGATCGCTCCGAGGATTTCCACAGAAGGGAGAGTGTGGAGCTGACTCCTGCACTCTCCTCCTGACTGCTTATCTGAAATCACGGCGCGATCAGCTGATGGTGAAGAAACACTGCACTCACGTGGGTAAATATGCACCGGCGGATTACCGGCGGGCTCAGTCGTGACCACTGTCACAGTATATACAGAAATATTAACTAAGCTAAATAACTCTGCCCAGACACAAAGTCCTCTTACGTGGATCGCTCCGGAAGCGATCGGTGGCGTTGTAGTGTCCTTGGGGGGTTGATCAGGCTGGGATGGCGGCAGCACCGCTGATCAATTACGCTCCACGGGTGGTCGCAAGAGTGGCTCTCCTCCTTTTTCTCTCCCTGCGTGGTTAACGTGGGGATGCGGCAGCAACAACAGCCGGGCGTCCGTCCCGGTTCGTCTGAGGCCGTTCACGCGTCCGAGGCGCGCGGGTGATTCCTACACACTAAAAACTGCTGGGTTATTTAATCTACTCAGCCGCGGGGTTATGAAATATTTGACCCATTATGAGTTATTTGTAACTCCTAACGTGGGATTTGGGTTATTTTTGTGCAACTCATGCGCTGAGTCAAAATCCATCTACCCAACACACGTCGGTTGACTCCGCACCTGGGTTGTTTGGGCTTCGAACGTCATCACGTTGACAGACGTGCTCCAACACGAATCCACACCGTAGCAGGTTTCATGCACCGAGAGCTCACGCAGTACCCGACTCATCATTCTCATGGCGAGGCAAATAAACAATAAAAGGTTTGTGCACCCTACATATCTAATTCACATTGTCTATGTTGCATTACCTATTTAAGTAGTATCTTTATATAGTCGAGGCTAGTTTGTTGGTTTGGCTAACAATGTAGCTAGCCATTTAGCCGTTATAATGGAAGCAGAAACGGATAAAGCTTTTTTTTCTGTTAAGTCTCCACCATTTACCGAATGATTTAATGAAACTAAGTTAGTTCATAATGCCCATGGGCGTATGGTTATGTTTATTTTGAGTTCGCCAGCTAGCTAGCAGACTATTTTTTTTGCTAGCAGGCTAATTTGCCAGCTAGTTAGTTTGCTAGCTAGTTTAAGCACAATTCAAGGCAAATTTAATTTATTTGTTCCAGCCACCATACAGGAACTACTTCATATGGATCATAACATATGTTTTTTTTCTGTTTTACAGTCCTACGACAGAGACCAAAAAGGCTCTGGCATCGGGTTTGGTATAGTCATTTCCCAGTTTGAAAGACTCATCAAGCAGTGGCAGCGTGAGTGTTTTTTGTAAAAGGTCATTGAGATATTTATTTCGGGTGTTGTGGTTCTCAAACCAATCCAGTTTGATTTTTAAGGTCACAATCCAATTGGATTTTCAATTTAAACTTCAGTTATATAACTGGAGTCAGCCGAGGGCTCTAACTAGGCCCCCTTCTGTTTTTGCTAGATTTCTAATGTAGATCTCCTATTTCTGGCGAATCCTCACCAAAGAATAGACACACTAGGGTTCATACATATGAAATCACTGTCTAAATTAAAAAAAAAAAAAATCTTGGTATTTTATAAGTTACAAAATTCAGGTTTGATCCTGAAAATCACATTTCATTTGCTTTTTGGCTCATTTGATCTCAGTTTCTTTTTTCTCCTTGTTCAGGGTTCTCACAGGTCCTTAAAAAGTCTTAGATACAATATCTAGAATTTGAGGCCTTAAATTGTCTTAAATTTGGCTGGAAGTCATGACTGTGACAGTCTTTGAGCCTGTAGGTCTGTTTTTGTTTTTTTTTTGTTTTTTTTTTTTAGCAATGAAGTGTGGAGAAGTATAAATTCAGCTTGAATGTTAAAACAGCCAGTTAACAGACACAATACATCTCACTCCTCCCAGAAACGCTTCTGTGCTGTTTGATGCCTGGTGTTATGCACTAAGCAGCACGAACAATAATTTGTCTACTTCTGAGCACAGACAGACGTACAGACAAACCCTGTTCTAACCGTAGCCCAGGCTGTCAAAATCAAAATGTGCCTCATCTCTATTCATCAAAGATTTTTAATTTCTTGGCAGGAAATATGGTACACCCCAGGATGGAACCACCGGCCAGCCACTGGATTCCTGGAGGAAAGGCTGCGGAACATCAGGAAGAGGCTGAGATCCACCAGCAGGTCACGGAGCACAGCACAGACACCGCCTCAAACACCAGATGATGGTGCTCTTACATGGGCTCTCATACCAGGTAATTATTAAACTTAAAAATTATTTGATGAAGCAAAACATCCATATTTTAGTGACTGACAATATTCTTGTGTTCCTTTTTACAGAATGTAACATATCAGATGAACATGCGTCACAGCTTAAAGAATGGCTGAGAAACAATTATCAGCCCCTCAGCCAGGTAGAGACATACATGCAGGACACGGCAGTCTACAGGGCCAAGTGCATTAGGGACAACAGTTGGAACATCGATTAGATCCTCCAAGAGTTCCCTCACCTAATGACCAAAGGCATGGCAAGTTCAGGGAAATATGATCATACATGTGATGAGGATGCATTGTTTATACTGTTTTATTAGTATGCCACATTGAATTTGTTTTAAAAATGTTTTCCATTTTATAGATTGCACAGGACTTTCTTGTCCTGCATGGGGATGCTGCATCAAAGTTGTTTGAAACTTGGCTACCCATTTATGCTGAGAAGATCCTGCATCTGGCAAGACGGGAGAGCAAGCTGACATTGCCCCTGGATGGATTAACACCTGGTAATATATTCTTGTTTGCTAACCTTGCAAATATCAATGTTGGTTGTGTCAGTGTAAGATTTCCCCAGCAGGGCCTGTCTCGCTGGTACAAAGCTCGCTGGTGTTTTAACAGGACCGCTAGCCTAACTGGGGACAACGTTACTTTGCCCTAAACTATTAACAGGCGCAACAACTCAAACAACTGGGCTAGGAAAGGGTCTGTGGCAGCGCTCCATGTGGCTGTAGGTTGCGGCACCTCTCAGTGTGGATGAGTTCCCCATAGGTGGTTTTTCCTCACCTAGATCCTCAGTGCCCTGCCATGCCTCTATACCAACAGTTATTATGTGCTGTGTGTGTATGTACGTGTGGGTGCGTGTGTCTGTTGTAGGGGTGGGAGGGGCAGCTTCTCAATTATTTGTTGTGTTTCTGTTGTATGTTTTTTTTTTTTTTTTTTTTTTTGTGAAGCACTTTGGGTTGCATTTTTTATATATGAAAAGGGCTATATAAATGGTTTGGTTTGATTTGATTTAGGACAGATGGGGTTACCTGGAAACAGTCTATAGGGGGATTAAAAAAGTCTTCTAAAACTACAAAGCATTTACGGCCCACCTATCTGACCACCTAACTCGGCTGCTTTTCGGTCAGATAGGTGGGCCGCATGCATTTTCAGAGCATGTTTATTGTAATGATGAACCATCAATCGTTTGTGGCTTCTTAGGTTAGTTCAGGTCTGAATCCTTCTTCAAATTGTTTTTTGTAATGTGAGCTATATGCCACAACCATCAAGAAAAAAACAAAAAAAAGTTTGGAATATTTTTTTATGTGCAATGAAAGGTAGACTAGTAATATTCAACTTTTTGAATTAGAGATGCACTGAATCTTCATCTCCAAATTGTAAACCTAACTAGACTTTATCTTAAAACAGTCATTTTTCTTGTGAGGACCAGGAAAATGGTCCTTTAATTCTGCTATACTAGTTGGTAGACATTTGGTCCTTACTCACTCATACTCTCTCACTTGCTCTTTTTTAGCCTGGAACAAACATGGTTGAGTACCTCCATGAGGCCAAGGCATCCAGACCATATCCCTACGTTCTGACACTGGGAAATGACGATCAGCATGCATCTCAAGCCTTTGTCATCATTGCTGGACAGGCTTTGGAACAGGACGCCCTGCTTCAGGCCATCGATATCTGCTTCAAGGCATTCTACATCTTAGACGTTAAATACCCAAAGCAGTGTGAACATGTGTGGGTATTCCTGCAGAGTGCTGTCTATGAAATGCCAGGAGGGGAGTCCAAACTGGTAAAGTTTCTTCAAAGTAGAATACTTGCTTGCAAGTAGAGCTAACGGCCTCAATGGCAGGAGTTTGAAAAATGGACACTATGCCTGTTAACTGTTGTCAGTTGTTTTGCACAGTATGTTTCACTGACACTGATTTGAACTGTTCCAGTTCTTAACCTCATTGATAGAACATGTTGTGGATATTTTGTTATAATAAATTTCAAGGCGGCGCCTTGTTAAGATTACAGTATTGTTTAAGTGTTTATTGCATAATACAGTGGTTCCCAAACTTTCTGTGACACGCCCCCCTTTCAGAAGCCAGAAGTTTGTGCCCCCTCACCCCACATTTTTTTTTATCAATCATTACCAATAATTGGTGATTGAACTAATAACAAATGACTCAAAAGCTCAATTTTAGTGAAATAAATGTCAGCAGGATAAAATCAGCAAACTCCTGTTTGTTTATTTCCCCTGCATAGATCATATTCATTAAACATTAACCCCCCCACACACAGGCATAATATATGCTTTGCATGACCAAATCCAGCATGTATTTTGTTACAGGTTTGTAGTTGAACCTTTTTATAGATATGGGTAGTCTATTGCAATTTATTTTCTTATAGATTGTACTTTAATGTGGTACAATTAATCTGGCATATTGGTTAATTTTACCAAGTATTTGGATAGATTACTGTACAAATATACATAGTTGAACTAACCCATAATTTTAGTTAATTTGACCCAGCATTTGGGTACAGTAAATAACACATCTATGTAGTTGAATCAACCCATAATTTTAATTAATTTGACCAAGCATTTGGGTACAGTAAATAACACATATATGTAGTTGAACCAACCCATAATTTTAGTTAAATTGACCCAGCATTTGGTTACAGTAAATAACACATCTATGTAGTTGAACCAACCCATAATTTTAGTTAAATTGACCCAGCATTTGGGTAGAATATTTAACTCATCTGTTGGGTTAAAATAGACCAACCCATCTTGCTGGGTCAAATTAACTACTGTTGGGCTGGTGCTATATTAACCCAGCGGTTGGGTTATAAAACAGCCCAAATTGGGTTATTTTTAACCCATCTGTTTTTAGTGTGTACGCGTCGTTTCTTCCGTACGTCGCGGCTCACTCCGTGTGGCGCGTCACGATCGGACCAGGCGTGTGGTTGTCGTCGGACAACCAGAGGGATCTCCTGCAGACAGGTCGCCAGGGAAACAGGCCTTTGGCTATTTACCTTGCTGGTGCAGGCCAGAGAGATGAGCACCTTTTCTGGGTGTAGTTGAGGTCAGAGAGATGAAGGAGCAAGAGAGCGAATGGGAGGAGGTAGCCGATATTTAAACGGGGGATCTGCGATCCGCCTTCGTTTGAGGGACCCCGCTGTGAGCTGGGGTCCCCGGCCAGTGGGAAACAGAGAGAGGCCGTGACATCACGTTCACACCTAGGTGTGAACTTGCAAGGAATGCTGGGGTTTGAGTTTTAAAAGATTTTCTTTGTCCTTTGTCTCAGCACAAACCATGCGGTCTTCTGTAGCACATGGTATGGCCCAACACCCCCCCTTAGTTCCGAAGACTGGGATGCTGGTCGTAGTCTTTGGAGCTACCCACGGGTCGAACAGTCCATGTGTCTCACCGTCCGGTTGTGCCTGGGACTGGAAAAGCTCAAAGTTCACAGTTTAAACAGTTCAAGAGGTTGGAGGCTTAGTATCTGGGCAGGGTAGAGGCAACGTCTGGGCAGAGACTTCATTAAACCTACTTATCTACATGTCTACTTCAATAACAGTGATATAAAACTGAAAAAAGGTGAAGAAGAAAAAGTTAGAGAAGCAGGTGAGTGGGTGTGTTCGATTCCAATGGTGTTCTGGAATCGACTGGTGTAATGTTTTGAGGTGCATGTGTGTCCTTCAAAACAAACCAAAAAAATTAAAATGCGATAGCATAAAAATGAAACGTTTGATCCCGACTTGTGTCGTCGTACGGTTGGTGAGAAATACTGGATTGAAAATGGAATGGTGTTAGGTGTTAATGCATGCAGATTGGGTGAGTTGAACATGCATCCACTACAAAGTTACTCCACCCCCCTTCCATGTGTGGAACTGGTTTCCACTGCTGAGGGAGGGGGTGTCTATGACTCACTGGGTTGACACGAGACCAGTTATGAAAGTTGATTTTAAGAAAACGGCAGAGGGAACCATGTGGGTTTAACTGAGAATGTCTCCAACAGAGAGGTTGCAGTGGATGTTGGAGAAGTGGGCAGGTCTGGACGTTTGGCATCTTAATCGTCTGACAGATCAGATGCAGCTGTCGGACCTGCGGGATCGGGGAGTCGGCTTTTCAGTATCTCTATGAACTTGGAGACCATGTCCTCCGTTTCCTGTCCTGCACTTCTCTTTCTGGGTCGTCGCCTCTTCTGTTTGGGGAGACATTCTGAGGTCTATGTGTTGGTTGGTCAGGGGGTTGGTGCCAGGCTCCACCCCCCTCGTTCTGATCCTCTGCTAATGCGAAACGCCTGTGGCGTCTCTTAGAACTCAGATTGGTGTCAGCATTGGAGTGGGGCGTTTCTCTGCCCTCAAATGCCAAGCTGTCACTCTCTGAGCCACTCTCAGCACCTGGACCTGGCCGTTGGTGAGTCTCCCACGCAAACTGTGCGTATCTGCAGATTTCCTTCATGCTGAGGTTCCTCATTCTGCAGTGCACTTTGACATGGAACTGCACGCTCTCATGGAGGTTATGGAGGAACAGAGACTTAAACTTATGGTCCTCCTCCAGGCCTGGCGCATTACGTCCCTGGAAATACGCAGCTCGCAAGCGCCAATAGTATTTCCGGGGAGGCTCTGACTTATTGTGCTTTATGGCAAAAGCAGCCAAACTAGCAGAGGTTGGGTCAGTGTGGACTGAATACTCTTCCTGCAGAGCCCGACCGAGTGCTGGGTAGCAGTCTCTGGTCTTTAGAGGGAGAGTCTTCATGAACCTGTGGACGCTCCTACCTGTGGTTTTCCAGAGGAGCTTTAATTTCTCACGGGATGAAGCGTGTGGCAAATCCCGGAGGCAAAACTCGACCTCATTAAGATAATCATCAATGGTTGATTTTCGGTTATCTGGGTCGAAGCGTTCTATGTCCCTTGCCAGGGACTCAAGGTGGTGGTACCGAAGGCCACGTCCATAGGACTGGCCGGGTCCATCAGACTCAGAAGAACTGTCCTGGTACTGGTGGTCATTGTACTCAGAAACAGGACTTATTCTCCGATGACATGGAGAAGGAATTTGGTTGAGGTTTGTTTGTGAACCACACGATGCGTGTCTTTGGACAGCGGGTGGTGGTTCCAAAGGGTTTCGAGCTACAGTGTGGCTCCACCTGTGTTGTAGATGCGGTACTGCATCTCCAGAGCACAGAGTGGCGTGTCGAAGGGTGGTGGGGGGTGCACACTTTGGGGCTACTCCCCCCTTATTCCCTGAGGACACAGCTGGAGCTTCGTGGGTGTCATCCCAGGTGATGAGGTCTGGGACCTGATCGCTTGGGGTGGCCTGCGGCTCAGAAGGGAAACACAGACTGACTGGTGAATCTGCTCTCACAGCCTCTGCTGGCCACGGGTCAGTGTGGGACGGGCTGAGCCTCTCGTCACACTGCTGCACCTGCTTATCGAGAGAATTAACATCAGAAAGTTGATCAGTCACATTATCAGGTTCGAGCAGTGAATTGCTATTCACCTGCCGGCTTTCTTCCCAGCTGTAGTGCATTTTAGTAGAGCTCAGTTGTGAACGCTCACGGGACTCGAAAGACAGCTCACAGAGGTACAGTGACTTCTCACGGAGCTGGAGTGCCTGCTCACGGAGGAACAACGCCTGCTCACGGAGCTGGAGCGACTGTTCACGGGGCTGCCATGATTCTTCATGGCTCTTCATCCTCTGAATGAGCTCTTCTGCATAGAGCTGGGACTTACAACCAAACATATCTGAAATATGCGTTTCTCTGGTTTGATCCTGAATAAGTGCGATCAACTCCTGTATCCTTATGCAAGTGCTGAGTTTATAACTGTTAAAGTAGTTTGTCTCCTCGGGGGCGAAACCAGTGGAACCAGCAACCATGCTTTCCGCGTGGGCTGGCTTTGAGAAGGACTCGGTTCCAGGTGGAAGGAGGTCTACGCCACACATTGTTTAGTAGGGTAGAATAAAGTTACTTAAAAATTCAAAAAGGGGTTTGCAGTGCTGTTATGAATGCACAGGTTGGGTTTTAACCTATGGCTTAAACAATAACAATAGACTGCAACTGTTAGTTCAACTACTCTTAGCTTGCTAGCTGGTTGTTAGCAGGTGTAGGCTGCTTACACCTCTTGTGAGTAGTTTTAGTTGTTAACTTGGCTGTGGAAATTCCATGCAGCCCTAAGTGCACTAACCAATGCCACACAGTAAAACACTACACAGAACACACCTGGAGTTATGCTTATGTTACGAGAAGTTGGGTATTCAATACCAGTAAAATTTAGAGATAGAGCATCATTATGTTAAAAGATAATAATTTCTGGAAAATTATTATAACTTGAAATGATCAAAAGGTTATTTCACACAGACCTGCAACAAAGCTGGTATGTTAGAAGGCCTCACACGGGCGCACCATTTATGTTGTGCAATAAGGCGTATAAAGTGCTTGTTTAGTCCAAAAAGGGGGTTATTATCAACCGTCTTGAGGGGCGGTTGCTAATAACCAGAAAGTTAATAAAATGAAACGGGGCACCACCTGATAAATCAGGAAAAAGGACTAAATGGCACAATCAGTCTCAAAAATGGCTGTTGTTCTATGCGTGCCAGCCTGTGACCAGGTGTGGCGCTACAGAGCAACAGAGAAGGTGTGAGTCCGAGCACAGACCTCTTCAACCAGCCAATGTTACAAAACTGTGTAAAATAACCACAAGCAACTTCTCTCATTAGAATATCTGAATTTATTAACACAAATATTCAAAGGAACAAACACTTGAATTAAGATTCTGATATCTACTAACTAAAAGATGAGTAAAACTAACATAAGCAAATTAAACATTCAATGGACCAATGTAGACTTATATACATGTGTGTGTGTGTGTGTGTGTGTGTGTGTGTGTGCGTGGTAATGTGAGAGGGGTGTCCAAGATGGCCGCCGGCTCTCGCGATAGGGCACCAAAGATGGCGGATGGAGTCACGCTGTGGTTCCTCCCCAACCAAGATGGCCGCCGACTCTCGCGATAGGCCGTCACAAGAGGGCCGACAAAGTCACGTGGTGACGTCCTCACAAAGGTGGTTAGTAGGAAAGGCAGTGTAGAAAAGGCAGGGTAAAATCAACAACGCGAGGGTGATTCCTAACCACCGGTGCCGTGATCGCTCCGAGGATTTCCACAGAAGGGAGAGTGTGGAGCTGACTCCTGCACTCTCCTCCTGACTGCTTATCTGAAATCACGGCGCGATCAGCTGGTGGTGAAGAAACACTGCACTCACGTGGGTAAATATGCACCGGCGGATTACCGGCGGGCTCAGTCGTGACCACTGTCACAGTATATACAGAAATATTAACTAAGCTAAATAACTCTGCCCAGACACAAAGTCCTCTTACGTGGATCGCTCCGGAAGCGATCGGTGGCGTTGTAGTGTCCTTGGGGGGTTGATCAGGCTGGGATGGCGGCAGCACCGCTGATCAATTACGCTCCACGGGTGGTCGCAAGAGCGGCTCTCCTCCTTTTTCTCTCCCTGCGTGGTTAACGTGGGGATGCGGCAGCAACAACAGCCGGGCGTCCGTCCCGGTTCATCTGAGGCCGTTCACGCGTCCGAGGCGCGCGGGTGATTCCTACGCGTCGTTTCTTCCGTACGTCGCGGCTCACTCCGTGTGGCGCGTCACGATCGGACCAGGCGTGTGGTTGTCGTCGGACAACCAGAGGGATCTCCTGCAGACAGGTCGCCAGGGAAACAGGCCTTTGGCTATTTACCTTGCTGGTGCAGGCCAGAGAGATGAGCACCTTTTCTGGGTGTAGTTGAGGTCAGAGAGATGAAGGAGCAAGAGAGCGAATGGGAGGAGGTAGCCGATATTTAAACGGGGGATCTGCGATCCGCCTTCGTTTGAGGGACCCCGCTGTGAGCTGGGGTCCCCGGCCAGTGGGAAACAGAGAGAGGCCGTGACATCACGTTCACACCTAGGTGTGAACTTGCAAGGAATGCTGGGGTTTGAGTTTTAAAAGATTTTCTTTGTCCTTTGTCTCAGCACAAACCATGCGGTCTTCTGTAGCACATGGTATGGCCCAACATAGTCCACGAGTAATATCATCAGCGGGATTCTCGCTGGAATGGATGTAGCGCCACGAGCTGCCCTCAGTTAACTCCTGGATGTCGGCGACTCTAGCCCCGACAAACACTTTGTAGCGGCAGGATGAAGACTGCAACCACGTCAGCACAGTAGTGGAATCGGTCCAGTAGGTAAAGGAGGAGATGGGGACTGTGAGCTCTCGTTTTAGAACGGCGCCAAGCTGAGCTCCGATGTGAGCGGCAAAGAGCTCCAACCTTGGGATGGACTGCTGGCGGACTGGAGCAACACGGGAGCGGGCCGCTAGGAATGCCACCTGGACTTCACCCATGGCGTTGACAGTACGCAGGTAAGCGACCGATCCGTAGGCCCTCTCCGATGCATCTGAGAAGACGTGGATGCTCTGGGAGGCAGCTGAGAGGCCTGTACTGGAATGGACATAGCAACGATGAATAGCAACATCAGAGAGCAGTGGAAGTTCACTTACCCATCCTCGCCACAGCTGGAGGAGATCCTCTGGAAGATTAGGATCATCCCAATCCCGCTTCTTTCCCCAGAGCTTCTGCACTAGGACTTTGGCCCGAGTAGTGTAGGGAATGAGTAAACCCAGGGGGTCATATTGTCTAGCTAGGACTCGGTATATGTTACGCATTGTGGGCTCAGGTTGCTCTGTGTTGCGGAGACGGTAGCTGAGGGTGTCTGTTTTGCAATGCCAGTGGAGCCCGAGAGTCCGTTCTGGTGGGTCTGCACCATCCATGGACATCCATAGGTCATGGTTTTCTGATATGAGCTCAGGAGGTAGATGGCTGATGACATCTGGGATGTTGGAGGCCCACTGCCGCAGTTCAAACCCACCAGTCTGCAGCAGAGTCTGGAGCTTGGTGACAAGTTGTTTTGCTTCTGTGATAGATGGGAAGCTTTCGAGAAGATTGTCCACATAAAAACATTTCTCGAGGGAGTGACGTGTGTCTTCATCAGGGCTGCTGTGGTCAATGACATGCTTTTGGAGGGCAAAGATCGCACAGCACGGGCTGCACGTGGTACCAAAGGGAAGCACCTGCCATTGGTAGATGTCGGGCTTTGTGCTACGGTTCATGTCTCTCCAGAGAAAGCGAAGGTAGGGCTGATCTTCAGACAGGAGGCGGACTTGGTGAAACATGCCCTTAATGTCGCTGCTCACTGCAATGGGGTACTGCCTGAAACGGAGCAGGACACCGAGGAGGCTTGAACCTAATGTTGGCCCAGGAAGTAGATGGTTGTTGAGACTGGTATTCTGAAAACTGAATGAACAGTTGAAAACAATGCGGTCCTTTCCATTATGATGGACCATGTGATGTGGGATGTACCAGGACTTGCTGCTAAATTCCTCGGATGGCCCAAGCTTTTTAATGTAGCCTGAATCCTTTAGCTTCTGAATTTCTGTGTTGTATGATGCGGCCTTAGCTGGGTCTTTTATGAGACGACTCTCTGTCCCACGAAGATGGCCCATGACGGCTTCTTTGGATGCATTAAGGGGTGGAAGAACTTCCTTCCAAAGCAGAGGAGTAGCATACCTTTGGACATGGTCAATATCAACTCTGACAGTCTTCTCTTCCAATAGTTTGATGGCTGCATTATCCTGCTTGGACCGAGTGATGAGCTTCTCATTACGGTACGGAAGAACGTCCATCTCCCACAATTTGGACACATGACCAAGAATATCAGCAGAGGGAGTTGGAGTGTTTATGAGGAGGCACTGACGAGTGGAGGGCTGGTGCAACAGAACTCTGGCAGGGCCTTGTAGGGTCCAGCCAAGACGGGTCTTCAACGCTGCAGGGCCCCCCGGTGGACCAAGATGAACGGGCTCAACTGGAGTGAGTAGATGAGGATAGTCCGAGCCGATGAGGAGAAGAGGCTGGGCTTGGCTGAAGGAATGGAGTGGGAGGCCTCTGAGATGGCGGTACGTTTTCTGCAGGGCCTCAACAGGATGAGAGTGCTTAGAAAGACCAAGTTCTGCTGCAGTGAAGGCTTGGTGGATGCGAAATTGCTTCTGAGGATGGGCAGAGGAGGATATGAAGAAGGAGACTGACTTTCCTGACACAGTCTTTACATCTTGACGGATAGTTCTGAGTGCCAAATCTTCATTCCGTCCCTTGAGACGTAATGCTTGGGCGGCACTCTGGAGCAAGATTGTGCGCTCAGAGCCATCATCGAGGATGGCATATGTCTCGAGCCTGTGCTTACCATTGAGGAGAACAACTTTGACCATCTTCAACAAAACACAACTACTTCTGAGGTCAGGATCTAGGTAATAAGTAACTGGCTGTACCGTATCTGGGACTGGACGCTCTGCTCTAGCCATAGTAGGAGTGTTGACCTCATGGAGTATGTCAAGGTGGGTCTGATTACACTGCTGACACTTTGCCTTGAGTTAGCACTGAGCGGCGAGATGATTTCTGCCACATCTCCAGCAGCGCTTCTCACGTCTGATCCAGGATGCTCTTTGTCAGTATTTCTCTACTTTATCAGTAGAGAACTTCTTGAACTCCTGACACTGATTGAAATAATGTTGAATGTTGTCACAGAAAGGGCAATACTTCTTAGGTTTCTCGAGTTTGGTGGTATTGTGCATGTATTCCATTTTAGTACCTGTTCTATATTTTTCTTTATTTCCTATATTTCTATATTTTTCTTATATCTTATATTTTTATATGTTCTGCACCAGACATCAAGCTAAATTCCTTGTATGTGAAAACGTACCTGGCAATAAAACTGTTTCTGATTCTGATTCTGATTCTGATTCTGGGGTTGGCCCTGTGATGGAGGTTCAGGAGACTTGGGAGCACGATCAGAGCCGAGCAGAACCGTAGTTGGACGTGCACTGGACCTCTGTGGTTTGAGCTTAGCTGCCTTCTGGCGATCATCACGTGAGGGGTGTGAGTGGGAAGGCTGAAAATCCTCATCCTGGACACGGACTTCATATTCAAGCCAGTCAGAGAAATGCACTAAGGTTGGTATAGGCGTTCGGATGGGGTCGATATAGCGCTTGAACTGTGCTCTGAGTTCGTGAGGTAACTTTGACAAAAGTCGTGAGGTGTGTGACCCACATTCCAACTCAGTCCTGCCCTCTCTGCCCAGTTGCTCTAGCATGCCGACTAGGGCCCTGACTCTTAACCCAAAGAGACGGAAACCTCGACTGTCTCCACTTCTGATTGGAGGCTCGGCCAGGACTTCGTTGATGCGCTGCAGGGCTAGTTTATGAGGTTGCCCATACATTTCAGTCAGTGAAGCCATTGTCTTTGAGTAGGGAGTCGAACTATTGCTATAAGAGTCTGCAATGAGGAGAGCATCCTCTAACTTGAGATGATCAACCAGTATTTGGTATTTAAATCGTTCAGTTGCGTCTCGGGGCAAGATATTGTCTAGAGCTATCTTAAGCCGGGCAAACTGTCGCAGGTCATCATCTGTGAAACAGGGAATATGAGGCTTCGGCCCTCTGTATGTAGCCTCTACTGACGGTGGGTCATGAGCAAAAGTATATGGCTACATATACTTTGGAGTGGGCTGGAACCCTGCTTCATATGAAGGCATGTACGTCACCGGAGGTGGCGGTGGAGGTAGCAGCTCGTCAGGCGGGGGAGGAGGCAGAGGCTCGTTCGATGGCTGAATTTGGTCAGGCCAGGGCGGGAGATCGTCCACAGGTGTCCGGGGAGTGTGATTTGGTGTGGATGTTCGTTCAGTAGGATGATAAGGTACATATGAGGCAGCACTGTCCACAAATTGAGCAGGGGGCATCGCAGTGAACCGCTGAGACTGAGGCGGTGATCTCAAAGAGAGAGAATTGAAGAGGCTCTGCATCTCTCTCCTGAGTTGATTGTTCTCCTCTTGCATCTCGTACAAAGCTGACATGACTGCTTCAGAGCTGAGGTTCTGAGGTGCAGGTCGAACGTGGGCTGGAGTAGAGACTGGAGCTGGAGATCGAGCAGTGGCTCCCTCGGTGGAGTGGTCATGGAGCGTGAGAGGGGGAAGGCGATGTGGAGGAAGAGTCACCAAGAAGTCATCGAGGTGGCGAGGGTGACGGACATTACAACGAGGACGAGTGTTATCCTTTGTAGAACTGAGGAAACAGAATATCCGGCTCGAAGGACCATGTATTGGAGGTGTCGGGAAGGAGACCCAAACTTGTGACCTCGGATAAGGACTGTAATCAGGACTGAATTCTGGATATTCAATCTCCCCAGGTTGTTCGGCCAGAACAATAAACGACTGGATTCACGCTCTCATGCCACTCTTTATTGAGGAGAAAGGTTCTTGAACATGCTTATTGATCATGGTGTTCATGTTTTACTCTCATGGACGCATGAACACACAGGTGGAATGACGATGAATAAAGAAAATATCCTCGAGGGAAAACGGAGCTTGTGCCCACGAGTGGAGCTGCCTGATCACTGACTGCGCCCAAAGCTGTGCAGATCTAAACTAACTTCTGATTGGTTGGGAAAGAAAACAACTTGTGATTGGCTAAACGGTTGCTATGCTGTTACTGGGCCACTGTTAAACAGCGTAGGAACAGAAAAACTATAGGAAAAAGTGGACCCTGCATATTAATCAAACATAAACATAAATGAGTATATATATATATTGGCAGCGCCACCAAACGCAGCCGTGCGCTCACAGTAGCGCAAACGGTGTGCGTTTCTTTGCGTTTCTTTGCCGCGGGAACCTACATGCATTCAGTTGGTGATGCAGAAAATCTGAGCCAGAATACTGGAATAAAGGTTGTACTTGCTCTTACTAAACTGCTGAATATGTTTGTAGTATTCCTTGGCCATCTGCCCACGCTTCAAATAAAAGAAGCGTTTTACAAAATCACAGGTAACATAAATTAATAGTCCATTATATTGATCATCAGTGTGACGTGGAATTTCATGTGAAATGTTGTAATATAATTCATAGATTCCCCAGGGTCAGGGGCGCCACTAGGGATTTTGGGCCCCATGAAAAGAATCTTTACCAGGCCCCCCAACACAGCGGCAAAATTTGTTGATGCTATTTTTGATCATCATTAGGGGCCTCTCTGGGCCCCCCTCAATCATGGGCCCCTATAATCCGTATCCTTTACCCCCCCTTTTCGGCGCCCCAGCCCAGGGTGATAGGGTACCTATTAAAGTGGCCGGTGAGTGTATATTGGTATTACAGATAATATTAAATCTTAAATTAATTTCACATAGATTTAGCAAAAAACTAAAGTGATTTTTTATTTATCATTCATAATGGGACAGTCAGACCTACATAATGTTTAAATCTGCTGCATTAAGTTTAAAGTTTAAGCGCTCTAAAAGAGGGAGGGAGATTAATTAAGGTGCATTAAGTGGTGAAATAAATATAATTTACTGTGGCAAAGGACACTACAGAGGGCCCGGGCAGGGTTTGATCCCCAGACTCCCGGGTGAAAGTCACACAAAATTGCCAATCAGCCAAAGGCATATACCCTTAGTCACGTACCCAGGACACGTCATCAATCGGAGGTCAGTGATAGGACCTCACACTGTCACATTACGAATTTACACGATCTGCAATTTTTTGCCAGCACTCCTCTCTGGCTTTATTCGCACCTACAGTATTGCTTTTGGCCGTAAAGATTTCTTTGAAATCCTCATAGCCCTGCATTATTAAAACCTGCTCCTCCTGACTGAAATATACGGACCGCCATCTATCCATTTGATCCGGAATAGGCGTCAAATGACGCGTCAAACGCCCCGTTTTATGTGAACGCGCACAGAGCAGAAAGCAGAAAGCCGCGGTTAACAAAGATAGTTGATAACCACCGTCGTGGTACCAGTTATCTCTGATCGCGAGTTTCAGGTTTGTTAAGCCAGCTCACCCAAAGAAAGCCTGGCTGTGTCCAACTTGCTTCGTAGTACACACCTCAGGATCTGAAAGACCAGGACCAGGACCGTAACCATGACAACAGGACAGACGACAGCGACGGCTTTATCTGGACTTTAATTGTTCAGTCAGAAGAGACAGAAGCTTCCTGATCATCACCAGGTTCAGATGGACATCCCTGAAGGTCAACACCTCACCTGAAGGAGACAACAGCTCCTCCTACTGCTGAGCATGGTGGAGGTGCACCAGTGATCTGGGCCAGTTCTGGAGTCACAGATGGAGCTGCTCAGACCTCTGCGGCTGGGCCACAACTGGGCTGCATCTGGGCCACATCTGGGCCTCTGCAGCGGCGGCTGGTACCTGCTAGCAGACTCACCCGTGTCAGTCCAGGGCCACGTCAGCCCAGACCCGCCTGAGTCCAGACCCGCCTCAGGCCAGATCCCTGTCAGCCCAGACCCGCCTCAGGCCAGGCCCATCTCTGCCCAGGGCCACCTCAGTCCAGGACCACAGCTCCATATGTTACTCAGCTTCTGGACTCAGGTTTAAATGACACCTTCACCTGTCTGGTCCAGACCTGCAGGACTGCAGCTGTTTCTCCTCATGACGTCAGCGCAGCAGGTAACCTGAATGATTGGTGCACATTCACGATGATCAGATTCCAGGAAGGACAACCTCTCATGAGGGACATGTCCACCTCTGGAGCTGCAGCGAGTCCTCATGGTCACAAGGGGCTCCAGCGAGCAGGTAATGCTCAGCGAGGTTAGACACCTGGAGGTGAGTCACCTGGAGATGAGACACCTGGAGGTGAAACACCTGGAGGTGAAACACCTGGAGGTGAGACACCTGGAGGTGCTACACCTGGAAGTGAGTCACCTGGAGGTGAGACACCTGGAGGTGAGTCACCTGGACCTGGAGGTGAGACACCTGGAGGTGAGTCACCTGGAGGTGAGACACCTGGAGGTGAGTCACCTGGAGGTGAGTCACCTGGAGGTGAGACACCTGGAGGTGAAACACCTGGAGGTGAGACACCTGGAGGTGAAACACCTGGAGGTGAGTCACCTGGACCTGGAGGTGAGTCACCTGGAGGTGCGTCACCTGGAGGTGAAACACCTGGAGGTGAGACACCTGGAGATGAAACACCTGGAGGTGAAACACCTGGAGGTGAAACACCTGGGGGTTTTAATTAAGAAAATAATTTTTTTATGAAGTTTGTAAAAATCAGAAACTCAGGTTTTTTCCAACATTTTTAGAAATTAATAATCAGATTCTTTGAGGTTTTAAAGTTTAAATCTTTTAATGTTTTGTGAATCTGTCAGAAATCCTGATCTTAATCTCTGATGCTGCGTCCTGGCAGTTCATCTGAAATCTGAAACGTTTCCATGACAACAGGGAGCCCAGCAGCCATCGGCCAATCACGGCTCAGGATCACGCACCATGTGATGGAGTCAACACGCCCACACGGTTCTTCTGGTTTATTTCTGGACTGTTAGACGGCTGAATATTAAAGTTTTAGTAAGTGACAGAGACGAGCACATGATGCGGTTATGTGACAGCGGGACTGAACATCTGAACAAACTAACACAGGAAGAGCAAACATCCACGTCCTCTCCGTCCAGAGACGACAGAGCAACGTCCTCTCCGTCCAGAGACGACAGAGCAATGTCCTGCAGGAGAGAAGCTCCGTCTGAGCGCGTGCAGAAGCTGACAGGAACAGGAAGCCGTCTGGACGTCAGTCTCTGCTCTGTCTCAGGAAGGACAGCAGGGGGGGCAGCAGGTGGAGGGCGGGGCGATGCTCCTGAACCCCCAGAGCCACCAGCGCCCCCGCCAGGAGGGAGGTTCCTCTGGGGAGGAGGGGGGGCTGGTCAGGCATCACCTGCAACAAACCAACAGGAAGGTCAGAGGACAAACAGCTGATCATCAATACAAGAACAAGAAACACCAGTGTCTCCAGGCCACGCCCACAGGCCTGACTGACACCCAACTGTCCAATCAAAATCCTCGTCACAACTTTTCACTAACTTGAGCCGAGGACAGAAAATAAGACAAGTTTTACTTTCACTGTTTGGTTTTTGGAGACTGCAGGAGGTTTTTAATGTTTGGAGAGGAAAGAATAATTAAAAAATTATAGAAATTTACCCCCGTTAACAAATTGACAAACTAAGAAAACTTTCAACAGACAGGAGAAAAAAAGATTCTAGAAAACACAAAATGACATGAAAGAAGAGTAAGCCTGAGACAAGAATAAAAAAAAGAAAAAGAAATAAAATAAAATGAAATAAAAAACAAAATAAATGAAAATAAAACAGAATTTAAAAAAAAAATTGGACAAAAATAAAAAATAAAACAATATGAAATAAAATAAATAAAATCAAATAAGACAAAAATAAAATAAAATAAGATAAATGAATAAAATAAAATAAAATAAGACCAAAATATAAAATACATTAAATTAAATGAGACAAAAATGCAAAATAAAACAAAATGAAATTAAATAAATAAAATCAAATAAGACAAAAAAAATAAAATAAAATAAATAAATAAAATCAAAAAAGATTATAATAAAAAAAAATAAAATAAGACAAAAATATAAAATATAATAAATAAGACAAAAATATCAAATCAAATAAAATTTTAAAAGATAAAATAAAGTAAAATGAAATGAAATAAAAAAACTTAAATAGGACAAAAATATAAAATAAAATACAATGAAATTAAATAAATCAAATCAGACAATAAAATAAAATAAATGAAAAAAACACAATTAATACAACAAAATAAAATAAAACAGAACAAAACACAGGAAAAAAGAAAGTGTTCAAAGGAGTCAGAGGAGGAAAAAAACTTTGGGACTAGAAAAAAAGAATATTGTAGATTTGAAAGGAAAACTGTTGTCCAGTTTTTGCTGGGAACGGTTTGATGTGACAGCTCCATCTAGAGGCTGATGGAGGTCATTTCACTGTCAAAGGGAAGTTTTCTGAAGTCGTGACTTCCCAGCCACTGTGTTAGAAGAGAAAATGACAGTAATAAGGAAAATAAACTGTGTCCATAAACTGGGCTGCTCACCTTCTCAACTCTGTGACAGTGAATGAG
This sequence comes from Hirundichthys speculiger, assembly GCA_018398805.1. Lineage (NCBI taxonomy): Eukaryota > Metazoa > Chordata > Actinopteri > Beloniformes > Exocoetidae > Hirundichthys > Hirundichthys speculiger. The sequence continues at coordinate 134,353 of JAGFBZ010000023.1, forward strand.
TCCATCCTGTCCCAGGTAAAAGGTGGAGAACGCATCATAGGACCTGGAGGAGAGGACATGTGGACAAAGATGAGACAGCGCTGTCACACCAACAGACTCTTCCAAGAGTCCTCAGTGAGGTCTTCATCATCTGGATGTTTCTACAGATGATCTTCAGATGTTCTACAGTCTAAATGTTGATGAAAGTCATGTGACGTGACAACATCATGTTTTTCTTCTCTAAAAAATCCTTCCAGGAAAAACAGTGATGGAACTTTCAGTCCTGGGGTCTCTGCACCGGTCCTGACTAGAACCAGGAGATACGACCTTATTAGTCCAGTCCTGAGGTCTCTGCACTGGTCCTGACTGGAACCAGGAGATACGACCACATTAGTCCAGTCCTGAGGTCTCTGCACTGGTCCTGACTGGAACCAGGAGATACGACCACATTAGTCCAATCCTGAGGTCTCTGCACCGGTCCCGACTAGAACCAGGAGATACGACCATATTAGTCCAGTCCTGAGGTCTCTGCACCGGTCCTGACTAGAACCAGGAGATACGACCTTATTAGTCCAGTCCTGAGGTCTCTGCACCGGTCCTGACTAGAACCAGGAGATACGACCACATTAGCCCAGTCCTGAGGTCTCTGCACAGGTCCTAACTAGAACCAGGAGATACGACCATATGAGTCCAGTCCTGAGGTCTCTGCACAGGTCCTGACTAGAACCAGGAGATACGACCATATTAGTCCAGTCCTGAGGTCTCTGCACCGGTCCTGACTAGAACCAGGAGATACGACCATATTAGTCCAGTCCTGAGGTCTCTGCACCGGTCCTGACTAGAACCAGCAGATACGACCATATTAGTCCAGTCCTGAGGTCTCTGCACTGGTCCTGACTAGAACCAGGAGATATGACCACATTAGTCCAGTCCTGAGGTCTCTGCACCGGTCCTGACTAGAACCAGGAGATACGACCTTATTAGTCCAGTCCTGAGGTAGAGTAGACTAGGGTAGAGTAGAGTAGAGGAGGGTAGAGTTGACTAGGGTAGAGTAGAGCAGAGTAGATTAAGGTACAGTTGACTAGGGTAGAGTAGAATAGAGTACACTAGGGTAGAGTAGATGAGGGTAGAGTACAGTACACTAGGGTAGAATAGAGCAGAATAGAGTAGACTAGGCTAGTGAAGAGTATAATGGAGTACACTAGGGTAGGTAAGAACAGAGTAGAGTAGAATAGACTAGGGTGGAGTAGAGTAGACTAGGGTAGAGTAGAATAGAGTAGACTAGGGTAGAGTAGACTAGAGTAGACTAGGGTAGAGTAGAGTAGACTAGGGTAGAGTATAGTAGACTAAGGTAAGGTAGAGTAAAGTAGAGTAGACTAGAGTAGAGTAAAGTAGACTAGAGTAGAGTAGACTAGGGTGGAGTAAAGTAAAGTAGAGTAGGGTAGAGTAGACTTGGGTAGAGTAGAGTAGACTAGGATAGACTAGGGTACAGTAAAGTAGACTAGAGTAGACTAGGGTACAGTAAAGTAGACTAGAGTAGACTAGGGTAAAGTAAAGTAGACTAGAGTAGACTAGGGTGGAGTAAAGTAGACTAGACTATGGTAGAGTAGAGTAGAGGAGGGTATAGTGAGTACACTAGGGTAGAGTAGAGCAAAGTAGACTAGGGTAGAGTAGAGTAGAATAGAGTACACTAGGGTAGAGTAGATGAGGGTAGAGTACAGTACACGAGGGTAGAGTAAAGATGAATAGAGTAGACTATGCTAGAGTAGAGTAGAATAGAGTACACTAGGGTAGATAAGAGCAGAGTAGAGTAGACTAGGGTAGACTAGACTATGGTCTAGTAGAGTCGACTAGGGTAGAGTATAGTAGACTAAGGTAGACTAGAGTAGACTAGGGTAGAGTAGACTAGGGTAGAGTAGAATAGAGTAGACTAAGGTAGAGTGTAGTAGACTAAGGTAGAGTAGAGTAGACTAGGGTAGAGTAGAATAGAGTAGACTAGGGTAGAATAGACTAGGGTACAGTAAAGTAGAGTAGACTAGTGTAGAGTAGACTAGGGTAGAGTAAAGTAGACTAGAGTAGAGTAGACTAGGGTACAGTAAAGTAGACTAGGGTAGAGTAAAGTAGAGTAGACTAGTGTAGAGTAGACTAGGGTAGAGTAAAGTAGAGTAGACAAGAGTAGAGTAAAGTAGACTAGAGTAGAGTAGACTAGGGTGGAGTAAAGCAGACCAGACTAGGGTAGAGTAGACTAGATGAGGGTAGATTACAGAATACTAGGGTAGAGCAGAGCAGAAAAGAGTAGACTAGGCTAGAGTAGAGTACACTAGGGTAGAGTGGAGGAGGGTAGAGTAGAGGAGGGTAGAGTGAGTTCACTAGGGCAGAGTTGAGCAGAGTAAAGAAGACAAGGGTAGAGTTGACTAGGGTAGAGTAGAATAGAGTACACTAGGGTAGAGTAGATGAGGGTAGAGTACACTAGGGTAGAGTAGAGCGGAAAAGAGTAGACTAGGTTAGAGTAGAGTAGAATAGAATATACTAGGGTAGATAAGAGCAGAATAGACTAGTGTAGAGCAGAATAGAGTAGACTAGGGTAGAGCAGAGTAGACTTGGGTAGAGTATAGTAGAGTAGAATAGAGTACACTAGGGTAGAGTAGATGAGGGTAGAGTACAGTACACGAGGGTAGAGTAGAGGAGAATAGAGTAGACTATGCTAGAGTAGAGTAGAATAGAGTACACTAGGGTAGATAAGAGCAGAGTAGAGTAGACTAGGGTAGACTAGACTATGGTCTAGTAGAGTCGACTAGGGTAGAGTATAGTAGACTAAGGTAGACTAGAGTAGACTAGGGTAGAGTAGACTAGGGTAGAGTAGACTAGGGTAGAGTAGAATAGAGTAGACTAGGGTAGAGTAGAGTAGACTAGGGTAGAGTAAAGTAGAGTAGACTAGGGTAGAGTAAAGTAGAGTAGACTAGGGTAGAGTAGACTAGGGTAGGGTAGACTAGGGTAGAGTAAAGTAGACTAGAGTAGAGTAGACTAGGGTAGAGTAAAGTAGACTAGATAAGAGTAGACTAGGGTGGAGTAAAGCAGACCAGTCTAGGGTAGAGTAGACTCGATGAGGGTAGAGTACAGTACACTAGGGTAGAGTACAGTACACTAGGGTAGAGAAGAGCAGAATAGAGTAGACTAGGCTAGAGTAGAGTAGACTATGGTAGAGTAGACTCGGGTACAGTAGAGGAGGGTAGAGTGAGTACACTAGGGCAGAGTAGAGCGGAGTAAAGTAGACTAGGGTAGAGTTGAATAGAGTACACTAGGGTAGATAAGAGCAAAGTAGACTAGTGTAGAGTAGAAGAGAGTAGACTAGGGTAGAGTAGAGCAGACTAGGGTAGAGTAAAGTAGAGTAGACTAGGGTAGAGTAGACTAGTGTAGAGTAGACTAGGGTAGAGTAGACTAGAGTAGAGTAAAGTAGACTAGAGTAGAGTAGACAAGGGTGGAGTAAAGTAGAGTAGGGTAGAGTAGACTAGGGTAGAGTAGAGTAGAGTAGACTAGGATAGACTAGGGTACAGTAAAGTAGACTAGAGTAGAGTAGACTAGAGTAAAGTAAAGTAGACTAGAGTAGACTAGGGTGGAGTAAAGTAGACTAGACTAGGGTAGACTAGAGGAGGGTATAGTGAGTACACTAGGGTAGAGTAGAGCAGAGTAGACTAGGGTAGAGTTGACTAGGGTAGAGTAGAGTAGAATAGAGTACACTAGGGTAGAGTAGATGAGGGTAGAGTACAGTACACGAGGGTAGATTAGAGCAGAATAGAGTAGACTATGCTAGAGTAGAGTAGAATACACTAGGGTAGATAAGAGCAGAGTAGAGTAGATTAGGGTAGACTAGACTAGGGTCTAGTAGAGTCGACTAGGGTAGAGTAGAATAGAGTAGACTAGGGTAGAGTATAGTAGACTAAGGTAGAGTAGAGTAGACTAGGGTAGAGTAGAATAGAGTAGATTAGGGTAGAGTAGAGTAGACTAAGGTAGAGTAAAGTAGACTAGGGTAGAGTAGAATAGAGTAGACTCAGGTACAGTAAAGTAGACTAGGGTACAGTAAAGTAGAGTAGACTAGTGTAGAGTTGACTAGGGTAGAGTAGAGTAGAATAGAGTACACTAGGGTTGAGTGGATGAGGAGAGATTATAGTACACTAGGGTAGAGTAGAGCAGAATAGAGTAGACTAGGTTAGAGTAGAGTAGAACAGAGTACACTAGGGTAGATAAGAGCAGAGTAGACTAGTGTAGAGTAGAATAGAGTAGACTAGGGTAGAGTAGACTAGTGTAGAGTCAAGTAAACCAGGGTGGAGTAAAGTAGAGTAGACTAGGGTAGAGTAAAGTAGACTTGAGTAGAGTAGACTAGGGTGGAGTAAAATAGAGTAGACTAGGGTAGAGTAGACTAGTGTAGAGTAGGGTAGATTAAAGTAGAGTAGACTAGGGTAGAGTTGACTAGGGTAGAGTAGAATAGAGTACACTAGGGTTGAGTGGATGAGGAGAGATTATAGTACACCAGGGTAGAGTAGAGCAGAATAGAGTAGAATAAGTTAGAGTAGAGTAGAACAGAGTACACTAGGGTAGATAAGAGCAGAGTAGACTAGTGTAGAGTAGAATAGAGTAGACTAGGGTAGAGTAGACTAGACTAGGGTAGAGTAAAGTAGAGTAGACTAGGGTAGAGTAGACTAGGGTAGAGTAAAGTAGACTAGAGTAGACTAGGGTGGAGTAAAGTAGACTAGATTAGAGTAGACTAGGGTGGAGTAAAGCAGACCAGACTAGGGTAGAGTAGACTAGATGAGAGTAGAGTACAACACTAGGGTAGAGTACAGTACACTAGGGTAGAGTAGAGCAGAATAAAGTAGACTAGGCCAGAGTAGAGCAGACTATGGGTAGAGTAGAGGAGGGTAGAGTGAGTACACTAGGGCAGAGTAGAGCAGAGTAAAGTAGTCTAGGGTAGAGTAGAATAGAGTACACTAGGGTTGAGTAGATGAGGGTAGAGTACAGTACACTACGGTAGAGTAGAGCAGAATAGAGTAGACTAGGTTAGAGTAGAGTAGAATAGAGTACACTAGGGTAGATAAGAGCAGAGTAGACTAGTGTAGAATAGAATAGACTAGGGTAGAGTAGAGTAGACTAGGGTAGAGTATAGTAGACTAAGGTAGAGTAGAGTAGACTAGGGTAGAGTAGAGTAGACTAGGGTAGAGTAGACTATGGTAGAGTAGAATAGAGTAGACTAGGGTAGAGTAGACTAGAGTAGAGTATAGTAGACTCAGGTAGAGAAGACTAGGGTAGAGTAGACTAGAGTAGAGTAGACTAGGGTAGAGCAGAGTTGACTCGAGTAGACTAGGGTAGAGTAGAGTAGACTATGGTAGAGTAGACTAGGGTAGAGTAGAGTAGACTAGGGTAGACTAGGGTACAGTAAAGTAGACTAGGGTAGAGTAGACTAGGGTAGTGTAAAGTAGACTAGAGTAGGGTAGACTAGGGTGGAGTAAAGTAGAGTAGACTAGGGTAGAGTAGAGTAGACTAGTGTAGAGTAAAGTAGACCAGGGTGGAGTAAAGTAGAGTAGACTAGAGTAAAGTAAAGTAGACTTGAGTAGAGTAGACTAGGGTGGAGTAAAATAGAGTAGACTAGGGTAGAGTAGACTCGGGTAGAGTAGAGTAGACTAGGGTAGAGTAAAGTAGACTAGAGTAGACCAGGGTGGAGTAAAGTAGACTAGGGTAGAGTAGACTTGGGTAGAGTAGAGTAGGGTAGAGTACAGTAGACTACATCACGATAGGAGGAACAGGACACATCATTGGCCTTTTTGCAGATGATGTCATTTTCTTTCTTGAAGAGCCAGATAAATGTTTCCCACAATTCATGTCTCTCTTGGAAACGTGTGAATACTGTTCAGGTAACAAACTAAGAATATTAAAACAAATTATCTCATTAAATTACTTCCCATCCTGACAAATAAGAGATGCTGCTGATGTAGAAGGGAAGTCTAAAACAAAGAAGCATCCTGGTGTAACTCTGAGTCAGACTCTTCCTGACATGTTTGAGAATAATTAGAGTGAAAGATTTTGAAAGGTGGTCCTTTTCCTGGACTCTTGTCTGGGCTGCCCTCAGCTAAAGCTATGGCTACATATTACGCTGCTGGCTGACAGACTGGACCGGCGGTGTTACCTGTACAGGTGTGACTTGTCCCTGCGGTAGAAGCGCAGCAGCAGACAGTGGAAGGGGAGGCCCCTGATCCTCCAGCGGGCCTTGATGGTACCATCCTCGGGGTGCTTAGTGAGCTTCAGCACATCCAGCCGAGCCTCGGCGTAGTAATACATACAGAGGAGGCGCCACACAGTCAGGGTCAGCTGGTACGCCAAGCGACCTCTACGACGTCACAGACACAACACCGTTGACCTTTGCTGATGGCGTCAGGTGGCAGCGTGAACCCTGAACACCAGACTCACCTGGTCTTCATGTTGATGAGGCCGTTGATGAACTCCACATCGTTGGAGTACATGCTGTAGTCGTGGTTCATCACGAAGAATCTGGGAAGCTGCAAGACAAAAGATGAGCGACGATCAGGTACAAATGCAATAAAATCTAGAACCTTTAATCCTGTTTATTTGATTTTTATTTCTGTGTGTAAAAATCCAGCCATCATCCTCGTTTGAGCCAAGAACCAACATCCCCACTTCTGTGTTGAATCCTTTGTTGCAGTTCCTCTACTGACAGCTAGAGACTGCAGTTCCTCTACCGACCGCTAGAGGCTGCAGTTCCTCTACCGACCGCTAGAGGCTACAGTTCCTCTACCGACCGCTAGAGGCTGCAGTTCCTCTACCGACCGCTAGAGGCTGCAGTTCCTCTACCGACCGCTAGAGGCTGCAGTTCCTCTACCGACCGTTAGAGGCTGCAGTTCCTCTACCGACCACTAGAGGCTGCAGTTCCTCTACTGACCACTAGAAGCTGCAGTTCCTCTACTGACCACTAGAGACTACAGTTCCTCTACTGACCAGTCAGCTGCTAGTTCTGGTTCAATCGTGTCTTTCTGTTGTAAATTCAGAGATACTTTTTTTAACTGAGCTGGTTTCAATAACCGTCTATTTCATGGATTTTTTAAAACTTTGCTCATTTGCAGTTTTTTGGATTAACTGGGGGTTAGCAACGTCTGTCTCTTCCAGTGTTCTGGTGTTGGGGCAGGTGAGGGTTTTGCTGACCTTCTGACTTCTGAATTTCCAACCTCGGGAGTTGTTCCAGTTGAAACTTTCAACTCATAACTGGGAAATTCCCACTTCTGAGTATAATGGAATGCTCTCTAAGCCCACCTGAACTGTTGTATTAAAAAAGACTATAACAACTCTGCATCTTCAAAAGATTTGTCTATTTCATGGAAGTAATTTTCTGGGATTTTTTTTTTACTTTTTAACAGATCTTTTTTTCAGCAGCTTTCAAACCATTCAGAGAGTGACCGAATGGCTCCGAATCTAACCTGAACTGCATCACAAAAAAAACCAGACAGACATCTTATTAAACAAAACCCAAAAAGACTTCCATCCTGATTGATTACCTGTCTAATATCCAACCTAAAACTTCTGGAGAGACTTTTACACTGTCCCACAAATGTGCAGTAACCGAAACTGACATAAAACAGTAGACCTAAATTAGGGGTGTAAGACTCATTTTCACTGAGGGCCATCATGGTTGCCGTTGAACGGCCAGATTGACAGCATGAATGTAACAAAATGCCATGATAATCAAAATAAATTAAACTGCTCCTTATTATATTGTTAAATAACTGTTTCTCTATCTATTATGTGTCAAGTTTCAAATATTTAACACATTATTATATTAGACTCAGGGTTTGTGGTTGTCTGTCACCATGGCAATGGAAATGTCACTCACTATCCATTACCTTGGTTTCAGACGCAGAAGCGATTCTTTGTTTTTCTTGTGGGCTAAATTTAGCATACTTAGCTCCGAGTTTGTTGTCAAAATGCCAACGTGGATTAAAGTCTTTCAGGACTGACACCGCCTGATAACACAAAAGACACTGTTTTCAGGGCATAAAATCACGACTAACTGGTGACAAATGCAACCAAAATTTGACCATTTTGACCGTTTTTTTCTGCCTTGTTGCCAGTGGTGAGGGCCATAAAAATCCATCAACTTAGAAAAAAACAACAATTTTTTTTCCCATGATTTCTGGACATTTGTCATGTGTCACCAAGGCAAACATATCTAAATAATTTAGAGGCATCAAAATGCGCTTTCATGTGTTACTGTATGGCCTCTGGTCTCCAAACCGTAGCAGGGAAACCGCCGTACTGTGCTATTCCAGGCTCGTGACAAGCAGGTAACACGCCAGTGAAAACGAAAGAAAAAGTCCAGTTTTCTCTGCTCTGAACGGCACTTTATTCAGGAACTGACAACGTTACACAGTATTTTTCTGCTCCTGTCAGTCAACAGAGGATGTAAATCCTTAACACTCGGCCGCTGCTCATGCTCACTTCACTTCAGCGTTGCCAGGTGGGAAATGTAGAATTATCGTACTAGAGAATCCAAATTATCGTATTATGAGGGAAATTATCGTACATCTGTCATAACCAAAATAACAAGCCCAATGATGCACTATAGTCAAATATAATCACTCTAGTGATCAATAGCGTCCCACAGGCACTCACAGCTTCGTGGCGTCAGTACTGAATGGGTTAACAGCACCACATCAGCCCAAATTTACAGTTGCGTTAGACTAATGTGTCCCCCAAAAACAAATAAGAGGTGGGAACTAAGAGACAAATTATGAGTCCTGAAGGCGATTTTGGAGACTGATTTTTTTTCCCTTAGTTTTTCTCTTCTCCTTAAAGTCTGTTTAAATCTCGTTAGTTCGACTTCCTGATGGTCCTGCTCATTGTTCTGAGACAAACACTTGTATCTCACGCTCAGCAAACCATGATTGGCTGGAAACATGTCACATGGGAACAGATGCCTTCAGGGTTCACAAAAAACTCTCTGGCAGACAGTTGCTGCAGGCAATAATTTTTAAACGGCCAAATTATTGTACATTTGGCCTTTTTTTGGATTATTGATCATACAGAGGGCCGAATTATTGTACAAAAATGATTATTATCGTACACCCGACAACGCTGCTTCACTTGTTCCGTTCAGCTGCCCGCACCTGACAAACTACATTATCCATCAAGCTACTCCTCTTCTTAAAGGGCCAGCCTGGCTTACAACACATGCTTGTAAACGCTTCTGAAATGTAGTGATAGTGGGTGATAATAGGGGTTTTTCATACGCGATCTGTCAAAACTTTTTTATCACCATATATACATTATAAAGGTAGACCAACAAGCTATTCTTGATCATATTGACATTGATTTAAAAAATAAACATTTCAAATAAAACAATAGTGAACTGACGGTGGTCTGTAGAGGAACCGCAGCCTCTAGTGGTCGGTAGAGGAACCGCAGCCTCTAGTGGTCAGTGGAGGAACCGCAGCCTCTAGTGGTCGGTAGAGGAGCCGCAGCCTCTAGTGGTCGGTAGAGGAACCGCAGCCTCTAGTGGTCAGTGGAGGAACCGCAGCCTCTAGTGGTTGGTGGAGGAGCCGCAGCCTCTGGTGGTCGGTAGAGGAACCGCAGCCTCTAGTGGTCGGTAGAGGAACCGCAGCCTCTAGTGGTCAGTGGAGGAACCGCAGCCTCTAGTGGTCGGTGGAGGAGCCGCAGCCTCTGCTGGTCGGTAGAGGAACCGCAGCCTCTAGTGGTCGGTAGAAGAACCGCAGCCTCTAGTGGTCAGTGGAGGAACCGCAGCCTCTAGTGGTCGGTAGAGGAGCCGCAGCCTCTAGTGGTCGGTAGAGGAGCCGCAGCCTCTAGTGGTCGGTAGAGGAACCGCAGCCTCTAGTGGTCGGTGGAGGAGCCGCAGCCTCTGGTGGTCGGTAGAGGAACCGCAGCCTCTAGTGGTCGGTAGAGGAACCGCAGCCTCTAGTGGTCAGTGGAGGAACCGCAGCCTCTAGTGGTCGGTGGAGGAGCCGCAGCCTCTGGTGGTCGGTAGAGGAACCGCAGCCTCTAGTGGTCGGTAGAGGAACCGCAGCCTCTAGTGGTCGGTAGAGGAACCGCAGCCTCTAGTGGTCGGTAGAGGAACCGCAGCCTCTAGTGGTCAGTAGAGGAACCGCAGCCTCTAGTGGTCAGTAGAGGAACTCCAGCATCTAGTGGTCAGTAGAGGAACCGCAGTCTCTAGTGGTCAGTGGAGGAACCGCAGTCTCTAGTGGTCAGTGGAGGAACCGCAGCCTCTAGTGGTCGGTAGAGGAACCGCAGCCTCTAGTGGTCGGTAGAGGAAACGCAACCTCTAGTGGTCGGTAGAGGAACCGCAGCCTCTAGTGGTCGGTAGAGGAACCGCAGCCTCTAGTGGTCGGTAGAGGAACCGCAGCCTCTAGTGGTCAGTGGAGGAACCGCAGCTTCTAGTGGTCAGTGGAGGAACCGAAGCTTCTAGTGGTGGGTAGAGGAGCTGCAGCCTCTAGTGGTCAGTAGAGGAACTGCAGCCTCTAGTGGTCAGTAGAGGAACTGCAGCCTCTAGTGGTCAGTAGAGGAACTACAGCCTCTAGTGGTCAGTAGAGGAACTGCAGTCTCTAGTGGTCAGTAGAGAAACTGCAGCCTCTAGTGGTCAGTGGAGGAACTGCAGCCTCTAGTGGTGGGTAGAGGAACTGCAGCCTCTCGTGGTGGGTAGAGGAACCGCAGCCTCTAGTGGTCGGTAGAGGAACCGCAGCCTCTAGTGGTCGGTAGAGGAACCGCAGCCTCTAGTGGTCAGTAGAGGAACCGCAGCCTCTAGTGGTCGGTAGAGGAACCGCAGCCTCTAGTGGTCAGTAAAGGAACTGCAGCCTCTAGTTGTCAGTAGAGGAACCGCAGCCTCTAGTGATCGGTAGAGGAACCGCAGCCTCTAGTGGTCGGTAGAGGAACCGCAGCCTCTAGTGGTCGGTAGAGGAACCGCAGCCTCTAGTGGTCAGTAAAGGAACCGCAGCCTCTAGTGGTCAGTAGAGGAACCGCAGCCTCTAGTGGTCAGTAAAGGAACGGCAGCCTCTAGTGGTCAGTAAAGGAACCGCAGCCTCTAGTGGTCAGTAGAGGAACGGCAGCCTCTAGTGGTCAGTAAAAGAACTGCAGCCTCTAGTGGTCAGTAGAGGAACCGCAGCCTCTAGTGGTCAGTAGAGAAACCGCAGCCTCTAGTGGTGGGTAGAGGAACTGCAGCCTCTAGTGGTTATTAGAGGAACTGCAGCCTCCACAGCAGCATCAAAGGGAGTCAGAGGTGGTCCTTTAGTCTTACCTCTTCCCTCAGTCTTTCGTACATCATGGCCATCTTCTCCTCTTCTTCACCTCCTCCTCCATGACGCTGCTCCTCTGCTCCTTCTACTCGGCTGCTCAGACACACATCTGGCAGCAGCTGCTTTGTTCCTGGGCAGTGAAAACAGTAAAAGTGGGATCCGTACATGAAGGGAGCAGGACAGGCCTCGGCCTCAAACAGACTCCTGAAGCAGTCCTGTGGGACATCTGTGACATCAGAGCCCGGTCTCTGGAGACTCTGGACGCTGATGTCGTCCTCTCTGCTGCCGTCCACAGTGGTCAGGGGGAAGGAGAAGTGGGAGGATCCGGGGGGCCTCAGGGCATACAGCTCTCCTGGTTTAAAGTGTCTGAAGTCCGGCAGCTCCAGCAGGGCCTGCAGGCCGCCAGACTTGCTCCGGACCAGGACGCAAATGCTGCGGGACTCCTCCCAGTCCTCCTCGCAGCAGCCCGGTCTCTGAGGATGGACAGCATGGTGCAGAGGGTGGGACAGCAACGGCTGCTTCATGCTCTGGTACCTCAGGCCATTAGGGGGCACCAGAGCCCACGCGGCGCTGCTCAGCGCCTGGGTCCGACAGATCCATGTCCCGTCCACCACCTGGATGAAGCAACAAGCGTTCAGTACCATCGTCATTAAACCTTTTACTGCCCAAGGAGAAAATGTGTTGACACTTTCATCCACCCGTCTGGGACCATCTTACCCGACTGAGCCTCCAACTCTGCCTCTGGGGCGGTGGCCTTCTGCCGCGGCTGCAGACACACCCCACCCAGAAGGCCACGCCTCCTCTGCTGGCAGCCATTCACCCCAGGGGTCAACACATTCCCGCTCAGCAGCCGACGACCATCCGAAGCACAGGAGATGGCGAACAGCGACGTCCGTTATCAGATCACCGTAGGAGCGCTTCGACCTGGATGAACCTGTGAACGCAAAGGGGAGGAGGCAGAGCCAGGAGCTGTCACATGAACACCCGGAGGACGGTTCAAAAATCTTCCACATTTGTCACAATCAATATCTACGTTCCTCAGTCCTGATCTGGAGCGGTAGGGCCCGAAACGTTCTACAGTCAGAAGCTCTAATGGCGGCAGTTCATCGCTTTACACTCTAAATATCAGTCATATAATCGGCCAATCAGATGAGACCTTGATGTCAGTTTAGAGTCATGATGCTGTTTCAGGTACTGGTTTAAGTTTATTGATCTATTTTAATAAATGCACATTGTTGCTTTTTTAAAGACTTCATGACCTGCTCAACACAACCAGAAAAGCCTCTGCAACGACCCCTTCACCAGGATGAGTCCTCTAATCGACCGGGACGAGTCCTCTAACCGACCGGGATGAGTCCTCTAACCGACCAGGATGAGTCCTCTAACCGACCGGGATGAGACAAGGATGAGTCCTCTAACAGACCGGGATGAGACAAGGATGAGTCCTCTAACCAACCGGGATGAGTCCTCTAACAGACCGGGATGAGTCCTCTAACCGACCGGGATGAGTCCTCTAACCGACCGGGATGAGTCCTCTAGCCGACCGGGATGAGTCTTTTAACCGACCGGGATGAGTCCTCTCACCGACCGGGATGAGTCCTCTAACCGACCGGGATGAGTCCTCTAACCGACCAGGACGAGTCCTCTAACCGACCGGGATGAGTCCTCTAACTGACAACGAAACCGACCGGGATGAGTCCTCTAACCGACCGGGATGAGACAAGGATGAGTCCTCTAACCGACCGGGATGAGTCCTCTAACAGACCGGGATGAGTCAAGGATGAGTCCTCTAACAGACCGGGATGAGTCCTCTAACAGACCGGGATGAGTCCTCTAACCGACCGGGATGAGTCCACTAACCGACCGGGATGAGTCCTCTAACCGACCGGGATGAGTCCTCTAACCGACCGGGACGAGTCCTCTAACCGACCGGGATGAGTCCTCTAACCGACCGGGATGAGTCCTCTAACCGACCGGGACGAGTCCTCTAGCCGACCGGGATGAGTCTTTTAACCGACCGGGATGAGTCCTCTAACCGACCGGGATGAGTCCTCTAACCGACCGGGACGAGTCCTCTAACCGACCGGGACGAGTCCTCTAACCGACCGGGACGAGTCCTCTAACCGACCGGGATGAGTCTTTTAACCGTCCGGGATGAGTCCTCTAACCGACCGGGATGAGACAAGGATGAGTCCTCTAACCGACCGGGATGAGTCCTCTAACAGACCGGGATGAGACAAGGATGAGTCCTCTAACCGACCGGGATGAGTCCTCTAACCGACCGGGACGAGTCCTCCAACCGACCGGGACGAGTCCTCTAACCGACCGGGATGAGTCCCGACCGGGATGAGTCCTCTAACCGACCGGGATGAGTCCTCTAACCGACCGGGATGAGTCCTCTAACCGACCGGGATGAGACAAGGATGAGTCCTCTAACCGACCGGGATGAGTCCTCTAACCGACCGGGATGAGTCCTCTAACCGACTGGGATGAGACAAGGATGAGTCCTCTAACCGACCGGGATGAGACAAGGATGAGTCCTCTAACCGACCGGGATGAGTCCTCTAACCGACCGGGATGAGACAAGGATGAGTCCTCTAACCGACCGGGATTATGACAAGGATGAGTCCTCTAACCGACCGGATGAGTCCTCTAACCGACCGGGATGAGACAAGGATGAGTCCTCTAAACCGACCGGGATGAGACAAGGATGAGTCCTCTAACAGGGACGGGATGAGTCCTCTAACCGACGGAGGATGAGTCCTCTAACCGACCGGGATGAGACAAGGATGAGTCCTCTGAAACCGACGGGATGAGACCAAGGATGACAAGGATGAGTCCTCTAACCGACCGGGATGAGACAAGGATGAGTCCTCTAACCGACCGGGATGAGTCCTCTAACCGACCGGGATGAGACAAGGATGAGTCCTCTAACCGACCGGGATGAGTCCTGAGTCCTAACCGACGGGATGAGTCCTCTAACAGACCGGGATGAGTCAAGGATGAGTCCTCTAACAGACGGGATGGAGTCCTCCGACCGGGATGAGTCCTCTAACGACCGGGATGAGTCCTCTAACCGACCGGGATGAGTCCTCTAACCGACGGGATGAGTCCTCTAACCGACCGGGACGAGTCCTCTAACCGACCGGGGATGAGTCCTCTAACCGACCGGGATGAGTCCGACCGACCGGGACGAGTCCTCTAGCCGACCGGGATGAGTCTTTTAACCGACCGGGATGAGTCCTCTAACCGACCGGGATGAGTCCTCTAACCGACCGGGATGAGTCCTCTAACCGACCGGGACGAGTCCTCTAACCGACCGGGACTCTAAACCGACCGGGACGAGTCCTCTAACCGACCGGGATGAGTCTTTTAACCGTCCGGGATGAGTCCTCTAACCGACCGGGATGAGACAAGGATGAGTCCTCTAACCGACCGGGATGAGTCCTCTAACAGACCGGGATGAGACAAGGATGAGTCCTCTAACCGACCGGGATGAGTCCTCTAACCGACCGGGACGAGTCCTCCAACCGACCGGGACGAGTCCTCTAACCGACCGGGATGAGTCTTTTAACCGACCGGGATGAGTCCTCTAACCGACCGGGATGAGTCCTCTAACCGGATGAGTCCTCTAACCGACCGGATGAGTGAGTCCTCTAAACCGACCGGGATGAGACAAGGATGAGTCCTCTAACCGACCGGGATGAGTCCTCTAACCGACTGGGATGAGACAAGGATGAGTCCTCTAACCGACCGGGATGAGACAAGGATGAGTCCTCTAATCCTCTAACCGACCGGGATGAGACAAGGATGAGTCCTCTAACCGACCGGGATGAGACAAGGATGAGTCCTCTAACCGACCGGGATGAGTCCTCTAACCGACCGGGATGAGACAAGGATGAGTCCTCTAACCGACCGGGATGAGACAAGGATGAGTCCTCTAACAGACCGGGATGAGTCCTCTAACCGACCGGGATGAGACAAGGATGAGTCCTCTAACCGACCGGGATGAGACAAGGATGAGTCCTCTAACCGACCGGGATGAGTCCTCTAACCGACCGGGATGAGACAAGGATGAGTCCTCTAACCGACCGGGATGAGACAAGGATGAGTCCTCCAACCGACCGGGATGAGACAAGGATGAGTCTCTAACCGACCGGGATGAGTCCTCTAACCGACCGGGATGAGACAAGGATGAGTCCTCTAACCGACCGGGATGAGTCCTCCACCGGGATAACAGATCGGGATGAGTCCTCTAACCGACTGGGATGAGTCTTTTAACCGACCGGGATGAGTCCTTTAACCGACCGGGATGAGTCCTTTAACCGACTGGGATGAGTCCTCTAACCGACCGGGATGAGTCTTTTAACCAACCGAGATGAGTCCTCTAACCGACCGGGATGAGTCTTTTAACCAACCGGGATGAGTCCTTTAACCGACTGGGATGAGTCCTCTAACCGACCGGGATGAGTCTTTTAACCAACCGAGATGAGTCCTCTAACCGACCGGGATGAGTCTTTTAACCGACCGGGATGAATCCTTTAACCGACTGGGATGAGTCCTCTAACCGACCGGGATGAGTCTTTTAACCGACCGAGATGAGTCCTCTAACCGGCCGGGATGAGTCTTTTAACCAACCGAGATGAGTCCTCTAACCGACCGGGATGAGTCCTTGAACCGACCGGGATGAGTCCTCTAAAAGACCGGGATGAGTCCTCTAACCGGCCGAGATGAGTCTTTTAACGGACCGGGACGAGTCCTCTACCCGGGATGAGTCCTCTAACCGACCGGGACGAGTCCTCGAGTCCTCTAACAGACCGGGATGAGTCCTCTAACCGACCGGGATGAGTCCTCTAAAAGACCGGGATGAGTCCTCTAACCGGCCGAGATGAGTCTTTTAACGGACCGGGACGAGTCCTCTACCCGGGATGAGTCCTCTAACCGACCGGGATGAGTCCTCTAACCGACCGGGATGAGACAAGGATGAGTCCTCTAACCAACCGGGATGAGACAAGGATGAGTCCTCTAACCGACCGGGATGAGACAAGGATGAGTCCTCTAACCGACCGGGATGAGTCCTCTAACCGATCAGGATGAGTCTTTTAACTGACCAGAATGAGTTCTCTAACCAACCGGGACGAGTCCTCTAACCGACCGGGACGAGTCCTCTAACAGACCGGGATGAGTCCTCTAACCGACCGGGACGAGTCCTCTAACCGACCGGGACGAGTCCTCTAACCGACCGGGATGAGTCTTTTAACAGACCGGAACGAGTCCTCTACCCGGGATGAGTCCTCTAACCGACCGGGATGAGTCCTCTAACAGACCGAGATGAGTCGTCTAACAGACCGGGATGAGTCTTTTAACCGACCGGGATGAGTCCTCTAACCGACTGGGATGAGTCCTCTAACCGACCGGGATGAGTCTTTTAACCAACCGAGATGAGTCCTCTAACCGACCGGGATGAGTCTTTTAACTAACCGGGATGAGTCCTTTAACCGACTGGGATGAGTCCTCTAACCGACCGGGATGAGTCTTTTAACCAACCGAGATGAGTCCTCTAACCGACCGGGATGAGTCTTTTAACCGACCGGGATGAGTCCTTTAACCGACTGGGATGAGTCCTCTAACCGACCGGGATGAGTCTTTTAACCAACCGAGATGAGTCCTCTAACCGACCGGGATGAGTCTTTTAACCAACCGAGATGAGTCCTCTAACCGACCGGGATGAGTCCTTGAACCGACCGGGATGAGTCCTCTAAAAGACCGGGATGAGTCCTCTAACCGATCAGGGATGAGTCTTTTAACTGACCAGAATGAGTTCTCTAACCAACCGGGACGAGTCCTCTAACCGACCGGGACGAGTCCTCTAACAGACCGGGATGAGTCCTCTAACCGACCGGGACGAGTCCTCTAACCGACCGGGACGAGTCCTCTAACCGACCGGGATGAGTCTTTTAACAGACCGGGACGAGTCCTCTACCCGGGATGAGTCCTCTAACCGACCGGGATGAGTCCTCTAACAGACCGAGATGAGTCGTCTAACAGACCGGGATGAGTCTTTTAACCGACCGGGATGAGTCCTTTAACCGACTGGGATGAGTCCTCTAACCGACCGGGATGAGTCTTTTAACCAACCGAGATGAGTCCTCTAACCGACCGGGATGAGTCTTTTAACCAACCGGGATGAGTCCTTTAACCGACTGGGATGAGTCCTCTAACCGACCGGGATGAGTCTTTTAACCAACCGAGATGAGTCCTCTAACCGACCGGGATGAGTCTTTTAACCGACCGGGATGAGTCCTTTAACCGACTGGGATGAGTCCTCTAACCGACCGGGATGAGTCTTTTAACCAACCGAGATGAGTCCTCTAACCGACCGGGATGAGTCTTTTAACCAACCGAGATGAGTCCTCTAACCGACCGGGATGAGTCCTTGAACCGACCGGGATGAGTCCTCTAAAAGACCGGGATGAGTCCTCTAACCAAATCGGGATGAGTCTTTTAACTGACCAGAATGATTCCTCTAACCGGCCGAGATGAGTCTTTTAACGGACCGGGACAAGTCCTCTACCCGGGATGAGTCCTCTAACCGACCGGGACGAGTCCTCGAGTCCTCTAACAGACCGGGATGAGTCCTCTAACCGACCGGGACGAGTCCTCTAACCGACCGGGACGAGTCCTCTAACCGGCCGGGATGAGTCTTTTAACGGACCGGGACGAGTCCTCTACCCAGGATGAGTCCTCTAACCGACCGGGATGAGTCCTCTAACCGACCGGGATGAGACAAGGATGAGTCCTCTAACCGACCGGGATGAGACAAGGATGAGTCCTCTAACCGACCGGGATGAGTCCTCTAACCGATCAGGATGAGTCTTTTAACTGACCAGAATGAGTTCTCTAACCAACCGGGACGAGTCCTCTAACCGACCGGGACGAGTCCTCTAACAGACCGGGATGAGTCCTCTAACCGACCGGGACGAGTCCTCTAACCGACCGGGATGAGTCTTTTAACAGACCGGGACGAGTCCTCTACCCGGGATGAGTCCTCTACCCGGGATGAGTCCTCTAACCGACCGAGACGAGTCCTCGAGTCCTCTAACAGACCGGGATGAGTCCTCTAACCGACCGGGATGAGTCCTCTAACCGATCAGGATGAGTCTTTTAACTGACCAGAATGAGTCCTCTAACCAGCCGGGACGAGTCCTCTAACCGACCGGGACCAGTCCTCTAACAGACCGGGACGAGTCCTCTAACAGAACGGGACGAGTCCTCTAACAGACCGGGATGAGTCCTCTAACAGACTGGGACGAGTCCTTTAACCGACCGGTACGAGTCCTCTAACCGGGACGAGTCCTCTAACCAACCGGGACGAGTCCTCTAACAGACCGGGACGAGTCCTCTGACCGACCGGGACGAGTCCTCTAAGAGACCGGGACGAGTCCTCTAACCGACCGGTACGAGTCCTCTAACAGACCGGGACGAGTCCTCTAAGAGACCGGGACGAGTCCTCTAACCGGGACGAGTCCTCTAACAGACCGGGATGAGTCCTCTAACAGACCGGGATGAGTCCTCTAACCGATCAGGATGAGTCTTTTAACTGACCAGAATGAGTCCTCTAACCACCGGGACCCTCAACCCGGGACGAGTCCTCTAACCGACCGGGACCAGTCCTCTAACAGACCGGGACGAGTCCTCTAACAGACCGGGACGAGTCCTCTAACCGACCGGTACGAGTCCTCTAACCGGGACGAGTCCTCTAAAACTGGGACGAGTCCTAAACAACCGGTACCGGGACGAGTCCTCTAACCAACCGGGACGAGTCCTCTAACCGACCGGGACGAGTCCTCTGACCGACCGAGACGAGTCCTCTAAGAGACCGGGACGAGTCCTCTAACCGACCGGTACGAGTCCTCTAACCGACCGGTACGAGTCCTCTAACCGACCGGGACGAGTCCTCTAACCGACCGGTACGAGTCCTCTAACAGACCGGGACGAGTCCTCTAAGAGACCGGGACGAGTCCTCTAACAGACTGGGACGAAGTCCTCTAACCGACTTCATTTCTTCTTCAGTGATCTCTAAAGCTGCTCTCAGAGCTGTGAACAGCTGTAGTGAAGTTGGTCTCAGCCTGGATGTTTGACAGCCAGTAATCACTTTTTAGGGACCGTCAACAACTTCAACTTACCAGGTGAATCACACAAATCTAATATTCCAGATAATAATATATCTCTGCGCACACACACGGCCCTTCATTAAAAATGTTTCTTTAGTGAACTTTTTAAATATAATACCAGGAGGTGCATCTAATTTGTTTTTGGTAAGCAGTTACTTCCATAAATAAGGGGTCCATCAGTGTCACCTGACTGGTGTTCAGACTTTTTGTAATTTAAAGTGTTTAAAGCACTCTCTCTGTAGCATTTACCTCTTTTCCTGTATAACCAGAAGAAAAAGAGGGACGGTAAAAACCCACTGGACCTTGAGTCACTGAGAGACCTCAGGTGTCTCACGGTCCCTCACTGACAGGTCGGAGTGACGTCAGCGCCCCCTCCAACCTCGGACTAACTTCGACATTAGCGGCTAACGCTACCGCGGCTAACGCTACCGCGCCACTGACTCACCTGGTCTCAGGTGAAACAGAGAGCGGGTCCACTTTTCGCGTGTTACCGAATGACCCGGGTGTGCCTGTAGCGCGCGCGTTAGTCCGCGCTCGTCTCACCTGTGACCGCACATGACAGTTCCTAGCCGCCGGGCTAACTGGCTGCTAAGCTAGCGAGCCGCAGCTCCAACGATCTGCCTGTGCGCCGTCCAGGGACGGTCACCGGGGGTCTGTGCGCGCACCCCCACTCTCGTGCCCCCCTGGCAGGTGCACTCACACGGTCACAGGTGAGTCGGGTGAAGCAGGTGAACGTACCCAGAAGCCATTGTCGCTCCGTGTCCTTGTCGTCGCGGTGCCTTCACTGCGGCTGGGAGATACCGCTACTGCGACCCAAACACAGCCCCGACGCAGCGCGTGCGCACCTGCTCTACATCCAAAATTGCACATAAAGCCACGCACGACCTTTTCATCCCGGATACTCGCTCTTAAAGGGGTTTAATTCAAAGGTTTTTTGCTGTTGCATCCCTGGTCCAGATTATTCCAGACTGATTATTCCTCTTTATTTAAACCTGATCTGTGGTGGACTTTTCATGCCACGTAAATATAACAATTAAACATTTGAGTATCAGTTGTGATGAGTGACTCGTTTCCACACAGAAGCTGCTGACTGTCCAGCTTCACTGGGACCATCCTGGATGGTTTTATTTGGGGTTTTAATCTCTCACTGCTTCTTCTCTTCAGATTTACTGTCTCTTGTCCTGTTAGCACATGTCTCCCAGTCCTCACACTGACTGCAGGTTCCCAGTTTCCCCAGTAATCAAGATCACTGTGTCCAGTTCTCAGTCTGCTCATAATGACGCGTCCTGTCCTGATATATATATATATATATATATATATATATATATATATATATATATATATATATATATATATATATATATATATATATATATAAATAATTGAATTTACACAAAAAAACAATTATTTAGAAATTCAGATTGAAAATATTCACAAATGTAACAAAACAAACAAAACTTTTTAATTTTGTGTTTTATAAACGTATAAAGTCAAAAATTTTTAAAAAATCTGGATTTCTGATTATCTGATACATTTGTAATTTTGAAATTAAATCTAAAAATCTCTAACTTTAAAATTCACAGATTTGATATAAACGCCCCAAACTTTAAGATTTTAAACTTAAAAAATTACATTTCTCACTTTCTCAATTTCTCTAAAAAAATAAATAAAATAAAGATGGCCAACTGTATAAAATAGCTCATTTAAATCTATAAAAATACTGTATTTCCTAATTTAAATTTTAAAAAATTAAACTCCACATAGTACAATTCAGACATTTTCAAAAGATATTTAAAAAATATAATACGTTTTTAACTTAGAATTTAAAATAAAAATCAAGATTTCTTGCTTCATAAAGTTACAAATTTATAAAAGAAAAAAAAATCTAAGAATTTTTAACTTCAAACTTAAAATAAAAGAATATTATAAAATAAAAACCCAAAACATGTGACTGTATATAAACTTTTTGATTTAAAAAACAACAAATGGGCGAGAAAAAAAACTAAAAATGGCTCACTTTATAAACTATCAACAAATTTGAATGATAATAATTAAAGGGATCTTTGACTTTATAAACTCAGAAACTTATTAACTTAATAAGTCAAAATTCCCAACTATATTTCTGCAAATATAAAACTGAAGAGGTCTAATTTTTAAACTTCATACATACACATACATATATATATATAGAAGAAGCAAGAAAGAAAAAGAAACTTAATTTCTTAATTTTGCAAATAAAGAAACTCAAAGTTTCTGCAGATGAAAATAAAATAAACAAAGGTGTCAGTTTAGATTGTGGTCTCGGGTCGCTGAGGCCTTTTCAGAGCTGCAGTCCAACTTCACTCTGTTCCCATAAAGATTTTAACGGCTCTGTCCCGCACCTGCGGACAAACGTGGACATTCTGGACTGTTCCTGCGTGAATCTGCTGACACGCACAGAAGCGCTCGGTCCTCCAATCGGAAGGGGGCAGCAGAGACACGTCATCACGATTTTTACGGCTGAGACTGCCTACGTCATCGCGCCGCGCTACGTCTGTGTGTCCGTGGAAGCGTGCTAACGAGAAACGTTTCAGACGGAACAAACGAATAACTGACCCGGACTAGCGCAGGAAAGTTCCAGAAAGATGCCCAAGAAAGCCAAGGAAGAAGCGGAGTGGGTGGACGACGACGCGGCAACTACAGGCGAGTGACGTCATGGGCCGGGTAGCACCGGAGCTAACGCTCACGCGCCGGCAGCAGGGGGCTGCGGTGATAACGTCTCATCACTTATCAGTAAACACACACCGGTTATTACCGAGCAGACTGGGCCGTCACCGAACCGGGTTGCTTTAAGGTCTCCGCGTGTGTCGGAGCGCGAGACAAACGATTGAACCAAAATAAACGTGACGTTTGATCAAAAATACTGATTAATGTCTCAACAAACCAACTGCTTTATCACAAAACTCTGTTTTCTAACCCAAACAGCTTTTTTTTTGCTCTTTGATCCTGAATAAAACCCGATTTAAGTGGTTAAAAACCTGCGATCAAACAGCTAGTTTAACAAAACTCTGTTTCTGTGACGTCACTGGCCATCAAGGGGCTGCATCCGGCTGGATGATCTGTCACGTTGACCTGACATTATCAGGAGGTTATTAATAGTCCAGCATACCAGCATCTGCAGTATCAAAAGAAAAAAAAAAAACCCTGCTTCGTTCCCTGCTGGAACCCCAGTTAGGAACCAGGCTCGGGAACCAGGGCAGAGAACCAGGTTAGGGCACCAGGGTGGGGAACCTCGGTAGGGAACCAAGGTAGGGCACCAGGGTAGGGAATCAGTGTCAACAACCGGGGTAGGGAACCAGGGTAGGGCACCAGGGTGGAGAACCAGGGTGAGGAACCAGGGTAGGGCACCAGGTTAAGGAATCAGTGTCAAGAGCCGGGGTAGGGAACAAGTGTAGGGAACTGGGGTGGGGAACCAGGGTAGGGAACCGGGTTAGGGAACCACAGTAAGGAACAAGGGTAGGGAACTGGGGTAGGGAACAAGTGTAGGGAATCAGTGTCAACAACTGGGGTAGGGCACCAGGGTAGGGAATCGGTGTCAAGAACTGGGGCAGGGAACAAGTGTAGGGAACTGGGGTTGGGAGCAAGTGTAGGGAACTGGGGTAGTGAACCGGGGTGGGGAACTGGGGTAGGGAACCAGGGAAGGGAACCGGGGTGGGGAACAAGTGTAGGGAACTGGGGTAGTGAACCAGGGTGCGGAACTGGGGTAGGGAACTACGGTAGGGAACAAGTGTAGGGAACTGGGGTAGTGAACCAGGGTGCGGAACTGGGGTAGGGAACTACGGTAGGGAACAAGTGTAGGGAACTGGGGTAGTGAACCAGGGTGCGGAACTGGGGTAGGGAACTACGGTAGGGAACAAGTGTAGGGAACTGGGATAGTGAACCAGGGTGCGGAACTGGGGTAGGGAACTACGGTAGGGAACAAGTGTAGGGAACTGGGGTAGTGAACCAGGGTGCGGAACTGGGGTAGGGAACAAGTGTAGGGAACAAGTGTAGGGAACTGGGGTAGTGAACCAGGGTGCGGAACTGGGGTAGGGAACAAGTGTAGGGAACTGGGGTGGGGAACCACGGTAGGGAACCGGGGTGGGGAACAAGTGTAGGGAACTGGGGTGGGGAACCAGGGTAGGGAACTAGTGTAGGGAACCAGGGCAGAGAACCAGTGCAGGGAACTGGGGTGGGGAACCAGTGACCACTGCAGGACTGTAGTCTCTTTATATGGGCCACCTGCTAAAACCACTCAGCTGCCCTGCTTTTTATTTTTATTTTTTTAATAATTGGCGAGCTTCACTTGATGTCCCAATACTGACAAGGTTTTTCAAGGTGCTGGAAGATGTTCTTCTAAATTGATCTAGAAACTATATTGATGATTGGTGCATATTCTAAATAAAAGCATGCTGCTATAGTGCAAATAATACATTTCACTTTTCTTTTTTGAGCGTCTAAATCAACCGTTCACTGTCTGAGGTCAACGTTGTCAGTAAAGCAGAGACAAACTCCAGATACTGTTTATAAACCGTCATGTCGTCATCACAACTTTCAACACTGATGTCACAGATCACGTTTTCCCGATGTTGCCTCGCCCTAATTATAATTACAGTGATCCCTTAGTTTTCGCGGTTAATGGGGACCGGCGCAGTTCCTCTACCGACCACTAGAGGCCGCGGTTCCTCTACCGACCGCTAGAGGCCGCGGTTCCATTACCGACCGCTAGAGGCCGCAGTTCCTCTACCGACCGCTAGAGGCCGCGGTTCCTCTACGGACCGCTAGAGGCTGCAGTTCATCTACCGACCGCTAGAGGCCGCAGTTTCTCTACCGACCGCTAGAGGCCGCGTCTCCTCTAATGACCGCTAGAGGCCGCGGTTCCTCTAATGACCGCTAGAGGCCGCAGTTCCTCTACCGACCGCTAGAGGCCGCAGTTCCTCTACCGACCACTAGAGGCTGCAGTTCCTCTACTGACCACTAGAGACTGTAGTTCCTCTACTGACCACTAGAGACTGTAGTTCCTCTACTGACCACTAGAGGCCGCAGTTCCTCTACCGACCGCTAGAGGCTGCAGTTCCTCTACCGACCGCTAGAGACAGCAGTTCCTCTACTGACCACTAGAGACTGTAGTTCCTCTACCGACCGCTAGAGGCCGCGGTTCCTCTACCGACCGCTAGAGGCCGCGGTTCCTCTAATGACCGCTAGAGGCCGCGGTTCCTCTACTGACCACTAGTTTATTCATTTCTGCTGTAAACCTGGATATTTTAACAGTGAGGTCAGTGGAGTCTGAATCTCTGGGAAGTGACATGAGATTATGAGATTAACAGTTAGTTTTCTTCCAACAGAGAAAATTGTGAAAAAGGGGAAGAAAGACAAAAAGGGGAAGAAGAGCGTGAGTACTCAGTTATTCGTGCTTTGTTTGATTTGTTTTCTTTCCTTCAGAGCTGATATTGTATCACCATAGCGCAGCGTGTTTGAGTGTTGTGAATTTTGTCGTCCAGTTCTTCGAGGAGCTCGCTACAGACAGCAAACCTGAGAAGGTGGATGACGTGGCTGTGAAAGACCCTCCAGGAAAACAGGTAACATCTCCACTGAGAACATCCAGATGGGTGAAGGAGACGCTCACAGCAGGAACAAGGAGCCCTGAAGATGTTCCTCAGCTGTCTGTCCTTAGCATATTAATGGAGTTTTAACTAGGGCTGCACGATAACTATCAGGCCGATAACAGGAAATGATGACGTCATCCCGATAAGTCCGATATCATGATGAATAGCCCCGATAACATATATATTTCTGTCAACACAGCAGTTTCTCGCTCCCTCTGAGCCTTGAATGACCGGCAGTGAATGTTATGTTCAAGTAACGTCGGCATAATCAAAAAAATTATTTCTCAATCAGGAAAATCAAGAATACTCCCTCATGCCAGAAAACAACTTGTTAACTTGGTCATAATTTTAGTAGTTGTGGACTTTAATTGATATTCGCAGTATTCTCCCTCATGTTACACATAAAAAAAGAAAAAAATTGTAAAGGCTGAAAGAACGACTTACAAACGAGGTAACGTGGGAATTTACGTTACACCTTGAATGCATCCTACAGCACAGCGCTGATAACAACAAACATGGTGGCGTGGAACTTCGTTAAAGTTTCAGAAGAAGATAGTTTGGTGGTTATTTGTGACTAATCCTCCGAGTGAATTCTACGAGGAGGGAAGCACAAGCTTTAATACGTAAAACCTGATCAGCCACCTACAACATAACAATCACTTCCATGGAGTTTTGAAATCACGCTAACGTAAGTTAACGGAAGCTAATGCTAACGTGAGCAAGCCAGCAGCAGTCTCTCCTCTCCCTCATCTCTCATCTAAAGCTTTCATGAGATTTAAAAAAAAAAAAAAATCACTGAACCTCATTTACTTTAATTAAAGGTATTAATTTAAATGGAACCACAAGCCAAAATCCTTTAAATGTTAATCTTTTTCAGTTAGTAATTCTGATGCATGTATTTCCATCAGTTCAAGGAGCCTTTATTTTTTTATATCAGTCAGTAATGAACCTTATTTAAGTTAATGTGAGATATCAAATAGGTTTGTTTGATAGCTTTATGAAAATGTTTGAGAGGCTTGTCAGTAGTTTTTCATTGGAAAAAATAAATATCTGTTCATTTAAAGAGTCCAAACTATTTTTGACTTTGTTCATAGTATTGATGTAATGATCTTAGGTATATGTGTGTGTTATCGGTTATCAGGTATCAGTATCAGCCTTTAGGAGCTGAAAGTTATTGGTATCGGTTTTAAAAAACAGTTATCGTGCATCTCTAGTTTTAAATTAAAATACTTATATATTTAATGGGAGGCTCCTGTCAGAAGCACACATGGGTTCATGTCGTCCTCGTCGTTCTTTATTCTCCTTTCAGCCTCAGAAGAAGAAGAAAGAGCGCCGGAAAGAGAAAGCAGCCATCGATGATGAGGATGAGGATGTCCGGCTGACTCTGGAGAAGCTCTCGGTTCCAGCCAGTGATGAAGAGGAGGAGCCAGGTCTGATGTTTCTGTCGTAAGGGGGTGGGTCTAGTCACATATGAGCTGTCCTGATAGCGTCTTCTTGTCTTCTGTCTCCTCAGTCGTCACCTCCAACAGAGGAAACAAGAAGAAGGTTGGACCCTGGTGTTTCTGCTCTTCTGTCCTGCTGATGCATCATGAAGATGTTCTAGAGCTTCTGTGTTGTCTTTCAGGGGGGGAACATCTTCGCTGCTCTCGCCCAAGGCCAGAGTGATGATGAGGAGGAGGAGGAGGAGGGGGAGGAGGAGGAGGATAAACCTACTATAAAGGTGTGTTTTTCTACATAAAACAGATTAAAAGGAAAGCTGATCGTAGTGGGTCGTGGTATCAGACATGTACCCTCTTCACCACAAAAATGAAGCAGAAACAGAATGCCAAGAGGGAAAGACATCAACAGCGGTGTTAGAGAAGCAGCAGTGGCATCAGTGAGGAAATGGTTGTAAAGCCATCTCCAGACTGTTCTGCAGTGAGACAGATGACAGCTGTGGACGTCCCAGCAGATCCACCCCAAGATCAGACTGGACTAGTGATGCACGATAACTGGTTTAAAACCGATACCGATAATCGATAACTTTCAGCTCCTAAAGGCTGATACCGATAATCAATAACACACTCATATACCTAAGATCATTACATCAATACAATGAACAAAGTCAAAAATAGTTTGGACTTTTTAAATGAACAGATATTTATTTTTTCCATTGTAAAACTATTGACAAGCCTCTCAAACATTTTCATAAAGCTATCAAACAAACCTATTTGATATCTCACATTAACTTAAATAAGGTTCATTACTGACTGATATAAAAAATAAAGGCTCCTTGAACTGATGGAAATACATGCATCAGAATTACTAACTGAAAAAGATTAACATTTAAAGGATTTTGGCTTGTGGTTCCATTTAAATTAATACCTTTAATTAAAGTAAATGAGGTTCAGAAGTTTTTGTTTTTTTATTTTTTAATCTCATGGAAGCTTTAGATGAGAGATGAGGGAGAGGAGAGACTGCTGCTGGCTTGCTCACGTTAGCATTAGCTTCCGTTAGCTCACATTAGCGCGGTTTCAAAACTCCATGGAAGTGATTGTTATGTTGTAGGTGGCTGATCAGGTTTTACGTATTAAAGCTTGTGCTTCCCTCCTCGTAGAATTCACTCGGAGGATTAGTCACAAATAACCACCAAACTATCTTCTTCTGAAACTTTAATGAAGTTCCACGCCGCCATGTTTGTTGTGTTCAGCGCTGTGCTGCAGGCTGCATTCAAGGTGTAACGTAAATTCTGACGTTCCCTCGTTTGCTAGTCGTTCTTTCAGCCTTTTCTATTTTTTTCTTTTTTTATGTGTAACATGTGGGAGAATACTGCGAATATCAATTCAAGTCAGCAACTACTAAAATTATGACTGAGTTAACTAGTTGTTTTCTGGCATGAGGGGGTATTCTTGATTTTCCTGATTGATAAATCGTTCTTCTGATTATGCCGACGTCACTTGAACATAACATTCACTGTCGGTCATTCATGACTCAGAGGGAGCGAGACACTGCCGTGTTGACAAAAATATATATGTTATCGGGGCTATTCGTCATGATATCGGAGTTATCGCGATGACGTCATAATTTCTTGTTATCGGCCTGATAGTTATCGTGCACCCCTAGACTGGACCACGTCTGAACAGCCCCCCCCCATCCTGAGCTGAGTGTTCAGCTCGTTTCCTTCTTCTTTAAATGAACATGGAGGATCGTCGTGATGATCTTGGGTTTCTGCGTCTGTGTTTTAACAGGAGGTGGAGAAGAACAAGAAAAAAGAGAAGTCCAGGAAGGTGAAGGTGGGTGCAGCTGCTCTCATCCATGAATCTCCTCCCATGAATCTCCAACTAACTGCTGGTGTTTGGATCTTCTCTGTCTGGTTCCTAAACTGGAGCTCTCAACTCCAGATGGGTCCCAGCTGTCACTGACTCTGGTCTTCATTTATTTCTCAGGGGGGCTCTGGTGAAGAAAACGAGAAAGAGACGGACACCCGTGAAGAAAAATCTGGGAAGAAGACTGACGCCAAGTCCAGGGTGGGTCGGGCTGTAAAGCGTCCAAGCTTCTTCCCTCCTCTCCCCACTCTGTTTCTCATTCTGCTTGTGTCAGTTTCTCTTTTTCTTTAATTTGGTGTGAGATGATGAACGGACAGAAGGAAAAAATATTCTGTTTGGACTCTTCTGTTTGTAGAAAGGAAAACCAGCCGAGCGATCACACAGCGAAGATGAAGAGGAGGAGGAGGATGATGATGGTTACATGAAGGTGTGTTTGACTTCACAATGTTCTCTCTTCAAATCTGTTTATTTCCTGACTAGAAATATACCCGTACCTGTCAACCGTGATGTCCAGTAGAGATCAGTCTAAAGACTGACCTCTACTGGACATCACGTCCCTAAAAACGGAGAGACGGTCCTGTTTGTTCAGGTTTGTCCTGCTCGTGCTCAGCGTGTGAATGAGTCTCCTTCTCTGGTTTTGACCACCAGAGTGCTGAAGACGTCATCGCAGAGCAGGAGGCGGCGCAGCAGGGCGACGACCCGTACGCCAACCTGAGCAAAAAGGAGAAGAAGAAGATGAAGAAGCGGGTGAGAATGCTCCACTTGTTGTGAAAAAAGCGCTTCCATTTCCTTCATATTCCTTCATCAGATCTGCTCATTTGAGCATTTAAACCTTTTATTTTCACTGATAAACCAGCATGTGTCCTTTAGGCTTACTAACGTCACGTCTGTTTCTCCCACAGATGGAGTACGAGCGTCAGGTGGCCAGTACCCGAGCTCAGAACGCTCTGGAGGGAGATTTCTCCGTCTCTCAGGCTGAGATGTCCTCCAGACAGGCCATGCTGGAAAACGCCTCTGATATCAAGGTGACGGGCTCCTGAAGGAGTTGACCCAGAGTCCTGGTTCCTCTCCTCCAGACATCAGGGGAGCAGCCCTCCCTCTCTGTGTCTGATGGTTTGATTTGTGTCCTCAGCTGGAGAGATTCAGCATATCTGCTCATGGGAAGGAGCTGTTCGTCAACGCCGACCTTCTGATCGTGGCTGGAAGAAGATATGGTTTAGTCGGACCAAATGGGTAAATGTGTTTTAGTGATTAGTTGCCTCGAGCCGTTTCTAATGACGACAGGTACGTCTGGGTGTCCTTCATTAACTGCTCCAGCTGAGTGTGAACATCCACCTGCAGGGGTCTCCTTCATAAATATTCACGCTGACGTCTGATTCAGGCCTCTGGCGTTCATGTTCCCTCAGAAAAGGAAAGACGACGCTGCTAAAGCACATCGCAAACAGAGCGCTCAGCATTCCTCCCAACATTGACGTCCTGCTGTGCGAGCAGGGTGAGTTTCCCTCATTTCTTCCTCACCCGTTCGCTCCGATCCGTCCCCCCGACCCCCGTCATGCGTCTGTGTTTCTTCAGAGGTGGTGGCCGATGACACGCCGGCGGTGCAGGCGGTGCTGAAAGCCGACACGCGCCGCCTGAAGCTGCTGGAGGAGGAGAAGCAGCTGCAGGCTCGTCTGGAGAAAGGAGAGGACAGCGTAGCTGAGAGGCTGGACAAGGTGAGAGCGAAGCAGGTGGATGCAGGTGGACTAAGGTCTCATTTATCTGAGCACGTCCAGTCACATGAGTTAGAGTTAGAGGCTAACCCACGTCCAGTCACACGAGTTAGGGTTAGGGGCTAACCCACGTCCAGTCACATGAGTTAGGGTTAGGGGCTAACCCACGTCCAGTCACATGAGTTAGGGTTAGGGGCCAACCCACGTCCAGTCACATGAGTTAGGGGCTAACCCACGTCCAGTCACATGGGAGTTAGGGTTAGGGGCTAACCCACGTCCAGTCACATGGATTGGGGCTAACCCACGTCCAGTCACATGGGTAAGAGTTAGGGGCTAACCCACGTCCAGTCACATGGGTTAGGGTTAGGGTTAGGGGCTAACCCACGTCCAGTCACATGGATTAGGGGCTAACCCACGTCCAGTCACATGGGTTAGAGTTAGAGGCTAACCCAAGTCCAGTCACATGGGTTAGGGTTAGGGTTAGGGGCTAACCCACATCCAGTCACATGGGTTAGGGTTAGGGGCTAACCCACGTCCAGTCACATGAGTTAGGGGCTAACCCACGTCCAGTCACATGGATTGGGGCTAACCCACGTCCAGTCACAAGGGTTAGGGTTAGGGTTAGGGGCTAACCAACGTCCAGTCACATGGGTTAGGGTTAGGGGCTAACCCACGTCCAGTCACATGGGTTAGGGTTAGGGGCTAACCCACGTCCAGTCACATGGGTTAGGGTTAGGGGCTAACCAACGTCCAGTCACATGGGTTAGGGTTAGGGGCTAACCCACGTCCAGTCACATGGGTTAGGGTTAGGGGCTAACCCACGTCCAGTCACATGGGTTAGGGTTAGGGGCTAACCCACGTCCAGTCACATGGGTTAGAGTAAGCGGCTAACCCACGTCCAGTCACATGGGTTAGGGTTAGGGTTAGGGTTAGGGGCTAACCCACGTCCAGTCACATGGGTTAGAGTTAGAGTTAGGGGCTAACCCACGTCCAGTCACATGGGTTAGAGTAAGCGGCTAACCCACGTCCAGTCACATGGGTTAGGGTTAGGGTTAGGGGCTAACCCACGTCCAGTCACATGGGTTAGAGTAAGCAGCTAACCCACGTCCAGTCACATGGGTTAGAGTTAGAGTTAGAGTTAGGGGCTAACCCACATCCAGTCACATGGGTTAGAGTTAGGGGCTAACCCACGTCCAGTCACATGGGCTAGGGTTAGGGTTGGGGGCTAACCCACGTCGAGTCACATGGGTTAGAGTTAGGGTTAGGGGCTAACCCACGTCCAGTCACATGGGTTAGAGTTAGAGTTAGGGGCTAACCCACGTCCAGTCACATGGGTTAGAGTTAGAGTTAGGGGCTAACCCACGTCCAGTCACATAGGTTAGAGTTAGGGGCTAACCCACGTCCAGTCACATGGGTTAGAGTAAGCGGCTAACCCACGTCCAGTCACATGGGTTAGGGTTAGGGTTAGGGGCTAACCCACGTCCAGTCACATGGGTTAGAGTAAGCGGCTAACCCACGTCCAGTCACATGGGTTAGGGTTAGGGTTAGGGGCTAACCCACGTCCAGTCACATGGGTTAGAGTTAGAGTTAGAGTTAGGGGCTAACCCACGTCCAGTCACATGGGTTAGGGTTAGGGGCTAACCCACGTCCAGTCACATGGGTTAGAGTTAGAGTTAGAGTTAGGGGCTAACCCACGTCCAGTCACATGGGCTAGAGTTAGAGTTAGAGTTAGGGGCTAACCCACGTCCAGTCACATGAGTTAGGGTTAGGGGCTAACCCACGTCCAGTCACATGGGTTAGGGGCTAACCCACGTCCAGTCACATGGGTTAGGGTTAGGGGCTAACCCACGTCCAGTCACATGGGTTAGAGTTAGAGTTAGGGTTAGGGGCTAACCCACGTCCAGTCACATGGGTTAGAGTTAGAGTTAGAGTTGGGGGCTAACCCACGTCCAGTCACATGGGCTAGGGTTAGGGTTAGGGGCTAACCCACGTCCAGTCACATGGGTTAGAGTTAGAGTTAGGGGCTAACCCACGTCCAGTCACATGGGTTAGAGTAAGCGGCTAACCCACGTCCAGTCACATGGGTTAGGGTTAGGGGCTAACCCACGTCCAGTCACATGGGTTAGAGTTAGAGTTAGGGGCTAACCCACGTCCAGTCACAGGGGTTAGAGTTAGAGTTAGGGGCTAACCCACGTCCAGTCACATGGGTTAGAGTTAGAGTTAGGGGCTAACCCACGTCCAGTCACATGGGTTAGAGTTAGAGTTAGGGGCTAACCCACGTCCAGTCACATGGGTTAGGGTTAGGGGCTAACCCACGTCCAGTCACATGGGTTAGAGTTAGAGTTAGGGGCTAACCCACGTCCAGTCACATGGGTTAGAGTTAGAGTTAGGGGCTAACCCACGTCCAGTCACATGGGTTAGAGTTAGAGTTAGGGGCTAACCCACGTCCAGTCACATGGGTTAGAGTTAGAGTTAGGGGCTAACCCACGTCCAGTCACATGGGTTAGGGTTAGGGGCTAACCCACGTCCAGTCACATGGGTTAGAGTTAGGGGCTAACCCACGTCCAGTCACATGGGTTAGAGTTAGAGTTAGGGGCTAACCCACGTCCAGTCACATGGGTTAGAGTTAGAGTTAGGGGCTAACCCACGTCCAGTCACATGGGTTAGGGTTAGGGGCTAACCCACGTCCAGTCACATGGGTTAGAGTTAGAGTTAGGGGCTAACCCACGTCCAGTCACATGGGTTAGAGTTAGAGTTAGGGGCTAACCCACGTCCAGTCACATGGGTTAGGTGAAATGAGCTCACGTGTCTTCAAAGATGCAGCATGTCTCATAAAACCAATTATCTATAAATCTGCTGCTGGTTTAAAGCTGAGACTCCACAGAAATGTCACCACATGAACCCAAACAGATGTGAGCTCTCAGGATGGAAGACTGATGCCCAGGGGGGTTGGCAGAAATCTCAAAAACATGTCAAATTATGAACGTAAAAGAAAGTTTTGTTGCAAAATCACCAGTTTTTGATGTCAGATGGCTGGTCTGGATGGTAAACATCTGGTCTGGGTGGTAAACATCTGGTCTGGATGGTAGATTAGATTAGATAGAACTTTATTAATCCCTTGGGAGGTCTCCGTCAGGGAAATTGTGGAAGAGTCGCCGAGCCGGGAATCGAACTCACGACCAGCCGCATGAGGACTGTAGCCTCTGTATATGGCCGCCTGCCCTAACCACTGCACCACCGGGGCAGCCGTGCAAAGACATCTGGTCTGGATGGTAGACATCTGGTCTGGATGGTAAACATCTGGTCTGGATGGTAGACATCTGGTCTGGATGGTAGACATCTGGTCTGGATGGTAAACATCTGGTCTGGATGGTAAACATCTGGTCTGGATGGTAGACATCTGGTCTGGATGGTAGACATCTGGTCTGGATGGTAAACATCTGGTCTGGATGGTAAACATCTGGTCTGGATGGTAGACATCTGGTCTGGATGGTAAACATCTGGTCTGGATGGTAAACAGGTGATCAGTGTCAGAGGGGGAGGAGCTTGGGTGCCACCTGGAGTTTGTCATATAAACAGGAACAGTTCTTCCTTGGATCACAGGACTAGATTATCCAGATGCTTCTTTTTGTCTAAAGCTTGTCTGATGTTTCTCCTCGTCAGGTCTACGAGGAGCTGAGGGCCATCGGCGCTGATGCCGCCGAGGCCAAGGCCAGGAGGATCCTGGCAGGTCTGGGCTTCACCCCCGAGATGCAGAACCGAGCCACCAAAAGGTTCTCTGGGGGCTGGAGGATGAGGGTTTCCCTGGCCAGGTAGGAATGAGGACACGGTCCAGCAGAAATCCAGAATCAGGGGTTCTGTTTGGCTCACTGTAGACGTCTGAACCCACAGAGCCCTGTTCATGGAGCCCACGCTGCTGATGCTGGACGAGCCCACCAACCACCTGGACCTGAACGCCGTCATCTGGCTCAACAAGTCAGGACCTCCTCCCTTTGATCTGTGACTGGTTCAAGCGTGAGCAGAAGTAAAAACACCAGAATAAAACTCAAAAACTTTATAAAGTTATTACCTCACTGTAACTTTGAGGGGAAATTTGTCTTTATTATTTTAATTCTGGCTTCATCATTTCAAATAACATTTTCCACAAACTGGATGTTGAGACTGACTTGTAGCTCATGGCCCCCTAGTGGCGACAGTAGAAACATCTGTGAACATCAGCATCTGCTCATCCTTGAACTGTCTGGTTGGTAGAAGTAGCTGCAGGGTTCTTACCTCTGTGAAGGTCTTCACTGGCTTTCAGGAGTTTCTCATCTTTCTTTTCTGCTTCAGCTACCTTCAAGGCTGGAAGAAGACCCTCCTCATCGTGTCCCATGACCAGAGTTTTCTGGATGACGTGTGCACGGATATCATCCACCTTGACAACCAGAAACTCTATTATTACAGAGGGAACTACTGTGAGTAGAAAATCTGTGGTGCCGTTAACTCAAATATGTTCTTTATGTTAATCATTAGAGGGTCCAAGCAATAAATCTGTGGGAACTGTGAGGTTGCTGTGGACGGATGGGTGGAGGTGGCTGTGGACGGATGGGTGGAGGTTGCTGTGGATGGATGGGTGGAGGTGGCTGTGGACGGATGGGTGGAGGTGGCTGTGGATGGATGGGTGGAGGTGGCTGTGGACGGATGGGTGGAGGTGGCTGTGGACGGATGGGTGGAGGTGACTGTGGACGGATGGGTGGAGGTGGTTGTGGACGGATGGTGGAGGTTGCTGTGGACCAAGGTTATTATAGTTTTGAAATTTTCTTTAGTTTTTATTTTTATTTAGTTTTCCAGTTTGCTTTTTTATTTCAGTTTAGTTTTAGTTAGTTCAACAAGTAATTTAGTAGTTTTAGTTTAGTTTTTATTTTGAGGAATTGACTAGTTTCAGTTTAGTTTTTATTTAGTTTTAGTCTTAGTTTTAGTTTTTCTTCTTCTTGCAGTATGCAGCAGATTATACACCTTTTCGACTTAAAAATTGTGGACATGCGCCCCCTAGTGGACCCCGCCATAACTGGAGTGTGCGGTGCTCCACCAACTAACCTAAACACAGCAGCGTGGAGCATCTGTTACGGATAACACAGACATGTCTTGGATTGATGATGTTAGGCAGTGGCCTCCAGTTACAGATGAAGGTAGTTTATCGCTGTTTTTAATGATTGGTTATGGAAATAGCATGATCTATTCCCATAATCAAACACTAAAAACTGTAGAACGCTGGCTATAACTAACGTCAACAAGCCATAAAGATTATGCTGCTGTAATGTTAACGCGAGCAGTAAATTAGGCTATGTGTTAATGTTATATTTAATTTATTTTATCATCCACCTAAGTCATTCATTCATTAATTTATTCATTCATTTATAGGCTTGTGCTAGTGCCGAGGGCTACAGTAGCCTCTTACTGCTGTTCTTTCGGCCAGAATCGTCCGGGACTCTCAGCGAGACTATGAGTAGTACGAGATTGAATGTTAACGAAAACTCACCCGGCTGTATTCATTTGGAACAAAGTCCTTTCTGTTGATATTTTTCACCCACGTCTTCCTAACTTCTTGTTCTGCAAACAAGGCAGTCTTCGTGCATACTTTCTTCTTCCATTGTTGGCACAGTTTATGACGGAACATGTATTCCCACTCGACCGACTCGACATTATAAAAATATATATTTGTAGAAAGAGAAAAACACTGGTTAATCTGCGAGCCGGTGAAAGTGTCGCTCTGTAGCACCCTCCAGTAATGGCGGACGGGGTACTTCCGGGGGGCTGGCCCGAAAAGGTCTATATCCGCTATGCTGCCCCCTCTCTGGAGGGAGGGTATCATAGCGGCTGCTGCAGGACAGGCAGTAATCTCTATGGCAGTAATCGAGGGAGAAAACGAAACGACAACGAAAACGAAGCTGAATTTATCTACAATTCAGTTTAGTTTTAGTTAGTTTTACATCCTTCATTGTAGTTTTTATTTAGTTTTCGTTTTTTTTTTAATTGTAGTTTTTATTTTTATTTCAGTTAACTGAAATACTTTTTCATTGCTAGTTTTAGTTTTAGTCTTAGTTTTCGTTAACTATAATAACCCTGCTGTGGACGGATGGGTGGAGGTTGCTGTGGACGGATGGGTGGAGGTGACTGTGGACGGATGGGTGGAGGTGGCTGTTGACGGATGGTGAAGGTGGCTGTGGACGGATGGGTGGAGGTGGCTGTGGACGGATGGTGGAGGTTGCTGTGGACAGATAGGTGGAGGTTGCTGTGGACGGATGGTGGAGGTGGCTGTTGACGGATGGGTGGAGGTGGCTGTGGACGGATGGGTGGAGGTGGCTGTGGACGGATGGTGGAGGTTGCTGTGGACAGATAGGTGGAGGTTGCTGTGGACGGATGGTGGAGGTGGCTGTTGACGGATGGGTGGAGGTGGCTGTGGACGGATGGGTGAGGTGGCTGTTGACGGATGGTGGTGGCTGTGGACGGATGGGTGGAGGTTGCTGTGGAGGTGGCTGTGGGCGGATGGGTGGAGGTGGCTGTGGATGGATGGGTGGAGGTGGCTGTGGAGGTGGCTGTGGGCGGATGGGTGGAGGTTGCTGTGGAGGTGGCTGTGGGCGGATGGGTGGAGGTGGCTGTGGACGGATGGGTGGAGGTGGCTGTGGACGGATGGGTGGAGGTTGCTGTGGACGGATGGGTGGAGGTAGCTGTGAACGGATGGGTGGAGGTAGCTGTGGACGGATGGGTGGAAGTGGCTGTGGACGGATGGGTGGAGGTTGCTGTGGACGGATGGGTGGAGGTGGCTGTGGACGGATGGTGGAGGTGGCTGTGGACGGATGGGTGGAGGTGGCTGTGGACGGATGGGTGAGGTGGCTGTTGACGGATGGTGAAGGTGGCTATGGACGGATGGGTGGAGGTGGCTGTGGACGGATGGTGGAGGTTGCTGTGGACAGATAGGTGGAGGTTGCTGTGGACGGATGGTGGAGGTGGCTGTTGACGGATGGGTGGAGGTGGCTGTGGACGGATGGGTGGAGGTGGCTGTGGACGGATGGTGGAGGTTGCTGTGGACGGATGGTGGAGGTGGCTGTTGACGGATGGGTGGAGGTGGCTGTGGACGGATGGGTGAGGTGGCTGTTGACGGATGGTGGTGGCTGTGGACGGATGGGTGGAGGTTGCTGTGGAGGTGGCTGTGGGCGGATGGGTGGAGGTGGCTGTGGATGGATGGGTGGAGGTGGCTGTGGAGGTGGCTGTGGGCGGATGGGTGGTGGAGGGTGGCTGTGGATGGGTGGATGGGCTGTGGACGGATGGGTGGAGGTGGCTGTGGACGGATGGGTGGAGGTTGCTGTGGACGGATGGGTGGAGGTAGCTGTGGAACGGATGGGTGGAGGTGGCTGTGGACGGATGGGTGGAGGTTGCTGTGGACGGATGGGTGGAGGTGGCTGTGGACGGATGGGGGAGGTGGCTGTGGACGGATGGGTGGAGGTGGCTGTGGACGGATGGGTGGAGGTGGCTGTGGACGGATGGGTGGAGGTGGCTGTGGACGGATGGGTGGAGGTGGCTGTGGACGGATGGGTGGAGGTGGCTGTGGACGGATGGGTGGAGGTGGCTGTGGACGGATGGTGGAGGTGGCTGTGGACAGATGGGTGAAGGTGGCTGTGGATCGGTTGGTGGAGGTGGCTGTGGACGGATGGTGGAGGTTGCTGTGGACGGATGGGTGGACGGATGGGTGGAGGTTGCTGTGGACGGTAGGCTTGGGCGGTATTACGGTAATACCGTATATTTCCGGTATTTAAAAATAGCAGCGGTATCAGTTTCAATACCGTCATAAAAAATGCAATGAATGATTTCTGTGGTTTAAAGTTTAGTTTCTCTCCTGTATCGCTGTGTGTACTGTGTGTTCTGGTTTATTTTACCGTTTATTCACGTTCGCTCACAGCTGATGTCGGTTTGACTCGTCCTGTTAAGGTACTGATGATTAAAACAACACTTCCTGAGTTTGCTGCTTCAAAATAAAAGCTTCTAATGAAACTAATAATGTTGGACTTTTATGTTGAAGAATTTATAGGAAGTGAAACGTCCCGCATTAGACACTTTAGTATAAGGCGCAGCGCACTATAAAGGCAGTTTCAGGCTAAGAGATAAGCTGGAGCAGAGAAGGAACAGTAAAAACTACAGTGACAAGCAAGAAATACACAAATAAATAACAACTGTAGTTGAGCCAACTTTATATGGAAGCACTGAACTGCTGTTTCGAGGTAAACTCGCCTTTTTTTTCAGGCGTGAAGCCCTGGGGCGGCGCACATAATGGGGACGGCTGTTTTGACTAGGGCTGGGACGACGCGTCGACGTCATCGATTACGTCGACGCAAAAAATGCGTCGACGCGAAAAGTTCACGTCGATGCGTCGTCACTCAGAATCAAAAAATGGCGGCGGCCGCGGCATCGAGTAGCAGCGAGTCGGGGGAGAAGAAGCTATCTCGTAACATGTCAAAAGTATGGGAGTACTTTACACCTAAAGGTAACGATTCGGTGGTCTGTGACCTGTGATCATAAAAGCACTACCGCGATGCACCAGCACCTTGAATAGAGGCACTCGGGAGCTGCTCGTGTGGAGGAGAAGACGCCGTAAGTTTTCAACTTTTTTTTTCTTTCCTTGTTTGCGGTGATTAACCCCGTCATTCATCCAAACCGTACTACGTAACTTGTGCTCCAGCCTCGCACACACAGAACATGTACCCACTTAAACACACACACACGCGCCCCTCACACACTCGTCTCTTGCCGACACACTTTTTTTTTAACTGACACACACACACACTCCTCAAATACACGCTAAAGTTAGTTTAACTTTCACCTTTTAGGTTAATGTATTATTATTAATATTATTTTTATTATAATACTTTATTGGTATGGGCAGATCATTTAGAAGTATATATATTTTTTTTACCTGTGCACTATGTTTGTGATTTATGTTTTCTGGGACAGGGATAAGCAGAAAAGTTTGTACTATCAGATGAAACCCCCCCTGCACCCCCCAGGAGGCTGCTGCCCTTACTGAGAGCATCCTAACTACTAAAAGTTAAACTACTGTTCACTTAACTGTAATAGGCCTAATACTTGAATTTATTTGTTATTTATTTCACAGATTTAAATAATTAGGCTAAGTTGCTGCTGTCACACATTGTGTTGTTCTATAAATTGCAGCTGTCACCGCTGCTGTTATTTTTTATTTATTTTATGTTGATAAGATTTT
Organism: Hirundichthys speculiger; assembly: GCA_018398805.1. Classification (NCBI taxonomy): domain Eukaryota; kingdom Metazoa; phylum Chordata; class Actinopteri; order Beloniformes; family Exocoetidae; genus Hirundichthys; species Hirundichthys speculiger. The sequence continues at coordinate 173,700 of JAGFBZ010000023.1, forward strand.
GGTTCAGATTGTGTTTTTTGCAGTTTTATTTATTGAAAGAAAGTTTTATTTTATTATTTTTTATTATAGGATTCCATTGCACTATAACTGTGTGCACTATATTGTTGTATTGTTCAATATAATTCATTTTTTAACTTGAAAGAAGAAATTTGTGTTTTATTCATGGAGATAAATTTGCATTAATTGCTATATAGGTCAAATTATGGGGAGATAATCGATAATCGAATCGAATTCGAATCGGATTTAAAAATGAATCGTTAGATTAATCGATGCATCGAAAAACTATTTTCTAGATTAATCGATTACAAAAATAATCGTTTAACCCAACCCTAGTTTTGACGCGCGGCGTCCGCCGGTGGTGTTTGTTCGCCTTAATAGTCGCGGGAATACCGTATACCCCAGTAAAATGTGAGGGACGTTTGACAGTATCAAAATTTGGATACCGCCCAAGCCTAGTGGACGGATGGGTGGAGGTGGCTGTGGATCGGTTGGTGAAGGTGGCTGTGGACGGATTGGTGGAGGTGGCTGTGGACGGATGGGTGGAGGTGGCTGTGGATCGGTTGGTGGAGGTGGCTGTGGACAGATGGGTGGAAGTGGCTGTGGACGGATGGGTGGAAGTGGCTGTGGACGGATGGGTGGAGGTGGCTGTGGACAGATGGGTGGAGGTGGCTGTGGACGGATGGGTGGAAGTGGCTGTGGACGGATGGGTGGAAGTGGCTGTGGACGGATGGGTGGAGGTGGCTGTGGACGGATGGGTGGAGGTGGCTGTGGACGGATGGGTGGAAGTGGCTGTGGACGGATGGGTGGAGGTGGCTGCGTACGGGTGGGTGGAGGTGGCTGCGGACGGATGGGTGGAGGTGGCTGCGTACGGGTGGGTGGAGGTGGCTGCGTACGGGTGGGTGGAGGTGGCTGCGTACGGGTGGGTGGAGGTGGCTGCGGACGGATGGGTGGAGGTGGCTCTGGATCAGTTGGTGGAGGTGGCTGTGGACGGATGGGTGGAAGTGGCTGTGGACGGATGGGTGGAGGTGGCTGTGGACGGATGGGTGGAGGTGGCTGTGGACGGATGGGTGGAAGTGGCTGTGGACAGGTGGGTGGAGGTGGCTGCGTACGGGTGGGTGGAGGTGGCTGCGGACGGATGGGTGGAGGTGGCTCTGGATCGGTTGGTGGAGGTGGCTGTGGACGGATGGGTGGAAGTGGCTGCGGACGGATGGGTGGAGGTGGCTGCGTACGGGTGGGTGGAGGTGGCTGCGGACGGATGGGTGGAGGTGGCTGCGGACGGATCGGTGGAGGTGGCTGCGGACGGATGGGTGGAGGTGGCTGTGGATCGGTTGGTGGAGGTGGCTGTGGACGGATTGGTGGAAGTGGCTGTGGACGGATGGGTGGAAGTGGCTGCGGACGGATGGGTGGAAGTGGCTGCGGACGGGTGGGTGGAGGTGGCTGCGGACGGGTGGGTGGAGGTGGCTGCGGACGGGTGGGTGGAGGTGGCTGCGGACGGGTGGGTGGAGGTGGCTGCGGACGGGTGGGTGGTGGCTGGACGGTGGGTGGTGGGCTGCGTACGGGTGGGTGGTGGTGGCTGCGTACGGGTGGGTGGTGGTGGCTGCGTACGGGTGGGTGGAGGTGGCTGCGGACGGGTGGGTGGATGTGGCGTGGACGGGTGGGTGGAGGTGGATCGACCGGATGGGTGGAGGTGGCTGCGGACGGATGGGTGGAGGTGGCTGCGGACGGATGGGTGGAGGTGGCTGCGGACGGATGGGTGGAAGTGGCTGCGGACGGATGGGTGGAAGTGGCTGCGGACGGATGGGTGGAGGTGGCTGTGGATCGGTTGGTGGAGGTGGAGGTGGCAGTGGACGGATGGTGGAGGTGGCAGTGGACGGATGGTGGAGGTGGCTGAGGACGGATGGGTGGAGGTGGTTGTGGACGGAAGGGTGGAGGTGGCTGCGGTCGGGTGGGTGGAGGTGGCTGCGGACGGGTGGGTGGTGGTGGCTGCGTACGGGTGGGTGGAGGTGGCTGCGGACGGGTGGGTGGAGGGGATCGACCGGATGGGTGGAGGTGGCTGCGGACGGATGGGTGGAGGTGGCTGCGGACGGATGGGTGGAGGTGGCTGTGGATCGGTTGGTGGAGGTGGCCGCGGACGGATGGGTGGAGGTGGCCGCGGACGGATGGGTGGAGGTGGCCGCGGACGGATGGGTGGAGGTGGCTGTGGATCGGTTGGTGGAGGTGGAGGTGGCAGTGGACGGATGGTGGAGGTGGCAGTGGACGGATGGTGGAGGTGGCTGAGGACGGATGGGTGGAGGTGGTTGTGGACGGAAGGGTGGAGGTGGCTGCGGTCGGGTGGGTGGAGGTGGCTGCGGACGGGTGGGTGGAGGTGGATCGACCGGATGGGTGGAGGTGGCTGCGGACGGATGGGTGGAGGTGGCTGCGGACGGATGGGTGGAAGTGGCTGCGGACGGATGGGTGGAGGTGGCTGCGGACGGATGGGTGGAGGTGGCTGTGGATCGGTTGGTGGAGGTGGAGGTGGCAGTGGACGGATGGTGGAGGTGGCAGTGGACGGATGGGTGGAAGTGGCTGTGGACGGATGGGTGGAAGTGGCTGCGGACGGATGGGTGGAGGTGGCTGTGGATCGGTTGGTGGAGGTGGAGGTGGCAGTGGACGGATGGTGGAGGTGGCAGTGGACGGATGGTGGAGGTGGCTGAGGACGGATGGGTGGAGGTGGTTGTGGACGGATGGGTGGAGGTGGCTGCGGTCGGGTGGGTGGAGGTGGCTGCGGACGGGTGGGTGGTGGTGGCTGCGTACGGGTGGGTGGAGGTGGCTGCGGACGGGTGGGTGGAGGTGGATCGACCGGATGGGTGGAGGTGGCTGCGGACGGATGGGTGGAGGTGGCTGCGGACGGATGGGTGGAGGTGGCTGCGGACGGATGGGTGGAGGTGGCTGCGGACGGATGGGTGGAGGTGGCTGTGGATCGGTTGGTGGAGGTGGAGGTGGCAGTGGACGGATGGTGGAGGTGGCAGTGGACGGATGGTGGAGGTGGCTGAAGACGGATGGTGGAGGTGGCTGAGGACGGATGGGTGGAGGTGGTTGTGGACGGATGGGTGGAGGTGGCTGCGGTCGGGTGGGTGGAGGTGGCTGCGGACGGGTGGGTGGAGGTGGCTGCGGACGGGTGGGTGGAGGTGGCTGCGGACGGGTGGGTGGAGGTGGCTGCGGACGGGGGGGTGGAGGTGGCTGCGGACGGATGGTGGAGGTGGCAGTGGACGGATGGTGGAGGTGGCTGAGGACGGATGGGTGGAGGTGGTTGTGGATCGGTTGGTGGAGGTGGCTGCGGACGGGTGGGTGGAGGTGGCCGCGGACGGGTGGGTGGAGGTGGCCGCGGACGGGTGGGTGGAGGTCCGCGGACGGGTGGTGGAGGTGGCCGCGACGGTGGGTGGAGTGGCCGGGACGGGTGGGTGGAGGTGGCTCCGGACGGGTGGGTGGAGGTGGCTCCGGACGGGTGGGTGGAGGTGGCTGCGGACGGGTGGGTGGAGGTGGCTGTGGATCAGTTGGTGGAGGTGGAGGTGGAGGTGGAGGTGGAGGTGGCTCCGGACGGGTGGGTGGAGGTGGCTCCGGACGGGTGGGTGGAGGTGGCTGCGGACGGATCGGTGGAGGTGGCTGCGGACGGGTGGGTGGAGGTGGCTGTGGACGGATGGGTGGAGGTGGAGGTGGAGGTGGCTGTGGACGGATGGGTGGAGGTGGCTGTGGATCAGTTGGTGGAGGTGGAGGTGGAGGTGGCTCCGGACGGGTGGGTGGAGGTGGCTGCGGACGGATCGGTGGAGGTGGCTGCGGACGGGTGGGTGGAGGTGGCTGTGGACGGATGGGTGGAGGTGGAGGTGGAGGTGGCTGTGGACGGATGGGTGGAGGTGGCTCCGGACGGGTGGGTGGAGGTGGCTGCGGACGGGTGGGTGGAGGTGGCTGCGGACGGGTGGGTGGAGGTGGCTGCGGACGGATCGGTGGAAGTGGCTGCGGACGGGTGGGTGGAGGTGGCTGCGGACGGATGGGTGGAGGTGGCTGTGGATCGGTTGGTGGAGGTGGAGGTGGCTGCGGACGGGTGGGTGGAGGTGGCTGCGGACGGGTGGGTGGAGGTGGCTGCGGACGGGTGGATGGAGGTGGCTGCGTACGGGTGGGTGGAGGTTTCTGTGGACGGATGGGTGGAGGTGGCTGTGGACGGATGGGTGGAGGTGGCTGACAGGTGCTTCCTGCGTTTGTTTCAGTGACCTTCAAGAAGATGTACGTTCAGAAGCAGAAGGAGCTGCAGAAACAGTACGACAAACAAGAGAAGAAGCTCAAAGAGCTGAAAGCTGGCGGCAAGTCCACCAAACAGGCCGTGAGTGTCCTCCTCAACATGGTGTTTGTCAGGGTGAACCAAGACCGCTTTGGTAAAAATTTGGTCTGGTTCTTTTCTTCCAGGAAAAGCAGACAAAGGATGCGCTGACCAGAAAACAGCAGAAAGGCAAGAAGAAGGGGGGCCAGGAGGAGGAGAGCCAGGAGGCCCCCGAGCTGCTGAAGAGGCCCCGAGAGTACACCGTCAAGTTCACCTTCCCCAACCCGCCCCCCCTGTCTCCCCCCATCCTGGGACTGCACAGTAAGACACCTGTGGAGGGGGTGGAGGAGGTGGCGTTACCTCTGACCGCATCGGGCTTGACTCCTGTGGTCTACTCTTACAGGTGTCGACTTTGGCTATGAGAGTCAGAAGCCGCTCTTCAAGAACGTGGACTTTGGTATCGACATGGACTCCAGGAGTGAGTATGCCACCTCCACCTCCAGGAGGGTTTCATGGAGCGTCGGTAGAAGGTTTTATGTGTTTGGAACCGCCACTACAGCACCGGTTAAGAACCTGCAGTAGGGGGCGCCGGAGCTACAAGCTGGGCCGACACATGCAGAATAAAATACTAAATAAAAGCTGTCCTCATTTGTAGAATCTGAAAAAAGAACGTTGAAGTAGTTCACAGAGAAGACCTGAAACCATGAGTCAGCCCTTTGCTTTAGTTTTGATATAAAATGTTCCTTTTAAGTTTAAGTTCAGCCACAATTTCTTGGGTTATTTCTTCTAATTTTGAAAGTTTAGAGTCAGAATTTCTGAAAAACTTGTTTGAAATGTTTGAAATTCTTTCTTAAATTTGAGATTTTTTTAAACTAAGAATTTCTCAGTTTTTCTATCAAATTAATAATTTACCATATTTTGTGCAAGGCTCACAGGTGTATTAGTCACATTTGTCAAAAAATACGTCATGAAGAGGAAAAAAATATTAACTAGTCTCATGAATCAATCAGAGCAGGTGATAATTGGACCGTTGATGAGGCCCTTCCAGCAGCTGTCAAGGACCTATCTGTGGACACGTCCCTCCAGCTGTGGACTTGTTCCTCCGTCTTGTTCCTCCGTCTGTGGACTCGTTCCTCCATCTGTGGACACGTTCCTCCATCTGTGGACTCGTCCCTCCATCTGTGGACTCGTCCCTCCATCTGTGGACTCGTCCCTCCATCTGTGGACTCGTCCCTCCAGCTGTGGACTCGTCCCTCCATCTGTGGACTCGTCCCTCCAGCTGTGGACTCGTCCCTCCAGCTGTGGACTTGTTCCTCCATCTTGTTCCTCCGTCTGTGGACTCGTTCCTCCATCTGTGGACACGTTCCTCCATCTGTGGACTCGTCCCTCCATCTGTGGACTTGTTCCTCCGTCTTGTTCCTCCGTCTGTGGACTCGTTCCTCCATCTGTGGACACGTTCCTCCGTCTGTGGACTTGTTCCTCCATCTGTGGACTCGTCCCTCCATCTGTGGACTCGTCCCTCCATCTGTGGACTTGTTCCTCCGTCTTGTTCCTCCGTCTGTGGACTCGTCCCTCCATCTGTGGACTCGTCCCTCCATCTGTGGACTTGTTCCTCCGTCTTGTTCCTCCGTCTGTGGACTCGTCCCTCCATCTGTGGACTCGTCCCTCCAGCTGTGGACTTGTTCCTCCGTCTTGTTCCTCCATCTGTGGACTCGTTCCTCCGTCTGTGGACTCGTTCCTCCATCTGTGGACTCGTTCCTCCATCTGTGGACTTGTTCCTCCATCTTGTTCCTCCGTCTGTGGACTCGTTCCTCCATCTGTGGACTCGTCCCTCCATCTGTGGACTTGTTCCTCCGTCTTGTTCCTCCGTCTGTGGACTCGTCCCTCCATCTGTGGACTCGTCCCTCCAGCTGTGGACTTGTTCCTCCGTCTGTGGACTCGTCCCTCCATCTGTGGACTCGTCCCTCCAGCTGTGGACTTGTTCCTCCGTCTTGTTCCTCCATCTGTGGACTCGTTCCTCCATCTGTGGACATGTTCCTCCATCTTGTTCCTCCGTCTGTGGACTCGTTCCTCCATCTGTAGCCTCGTTCCTCCATCTGTAGTCTCGTTCCTCCATCTATGGTCTCGTTCATCTGTCTTGTTCCTCCATCTGTGGACTCGTTCCTCCATCTGTGGACTCGTTCCTCCATCTGTAGTCTCGTTCCTCCATCTGTGGACTTGTTCCTCCATTTTGTTCCTCCATCTGTGGACTTGTTCCTCGGTCTTGTTCCTCCATCTGTGGTCTCGTTTCTCCGTCTGTGGTCTCGTTCCTCCATGTGTGGACTTGTTCCTCCGTCTTGTTCCTCCATCTGTGGTCTTGTTCCTCCATCTGTGGTCTCGTTTCTCTATCTGTGGTCTCGTTCCTCCATGTGTGGACTTGTTCCTCCGTCTTGTTCCTCCATCTGTGGACTCGTTCCTCCGTCTGTGGACTCTTTCCTCCGTCTGTGGACTCGTTCCTCCGTCTGTGGACTCTTTCCTCCGTCTGTGGACTCGTTCCTCCGTCTGTGGACTCCTTCCTCCATCTGTGGACTCGTTCCTCCGTCTGTGGACTCTTTCCTCCGTCTGTGGACTCGTTCCTCCGTCTGTGGACTCCTTCCTCCATCTGTGGACTTGTTCCTCTGTCTTGTTCCTCCGTCTGTGGACTCGTTCCTCCGTCTGTGGACTTGTTCCTCCGTGTGTGGTCTCGTTCCTCCATCTGTGGACTCGTCCCTCCATCTGTGGACTCTTTCCTCCGTCTGTGGTCTCGTTCCTCCGTCTGTGGACTCTTTCCTCCGTCTGTGGACTCGTTCCTCCGTCTGTGGACTCGTTCCTCCATCTGTGGACTCCTTCCTCCATCTGTGGACTTGTTCCTCTGTCTTGTTCCTCCGTCTGTGGACTCGTTCCTCCGTGTGTGGACTTGTTCCTCCGTGTGTGGTCTCGTTCCTCCATCTGTGGACTCGTCCCTCCATCTGTGGAGTCGTTGGACTCGTCCCTCCATCCCATCTGTCTCCCTGGACCTTCCTCCATCTGTGGACTCTTTCTCCATCTGTGACTCGTCCCTCCATCTGTGTACTGTGTGACTGTCTCCTCCATCTGTGACTCGTCTCCTCGTCCCTCTCTGTGTACTCTTCTCTCTGTCCCTCGTTCTCTTCCTCCATCTGTGTCTCGTCCCCATCTCTTCTCTGATTGGTTCATAGCTGTCCTTCTGTTCTCATCTGTTCTCTGTCATTTCTCTCTCTCATCTCTCTCTTTCCTTGCTCCATTACTGTTTTCCCTGATCTGCATTTTGTCATCATTTTCCTTCTTTTCTGGTTGGTCGATTCATCTTTCTGTCTCAGATCGGTCCTCTGCTTTTCTTCAGGACATCTAGATTTTTCTCTCTGCATGGATTCTCATATCTCCTCCTTTCCTTTTTTTCAGAGTCATTCTTTTTTTTCCACATTCTCAGGATCTCAGGGACACCCACTAAAAAAACATGACTTTTAGTCCAGAAAACACTGTATCAGGATTCTTTTCTTCAAAATGTCAAGTTCAAGTTAACAAAATTTGAGGTTTGTTTGTTTTTTCACATGTACAAGTCTATAAATATTTGAATCTGAAGCTTTCTTAAATAGTTTTCTTAAACATGTCAGTTAAAGCTGGAAACAGTCCTCGATGGTTGAGGTCTGCTGTCTTCATCCGTCTCTCCTTCCCTCCTTCAGTTTGCATCGTTGGACCCAACGGTGTTGGGAAGAGCTTGCCCTGAGTTGGTCAAAACTGTGAACTAAGGCAAAACAAGCTCTGTAACATCTGCTGAGAGTTAACTGGAACTGCAACTGAATACTGGAACCGCTTTGTTTTCAGACCTCAGAGGAGATGGGGAAACTGAACCCTGTAAGGCCATCTGCTTGAGATGTTAACTGGAGCTAAGCTAACTGGGAACTAACTGGAGCTTCTTTTGTCGAAGAGGAGGATGAGCATCTGCAGGGGGTGCCGATATGATCGGTTGATCGGGATATGCAGATTGTCATTGTCAAAAGCCGATCAAAAGAGCCGATCCGATCTATTCAAAACGCGCTCTGTGTATAGACACATTTCCCCAGAGCCCACCGCCGTACCTCCGTCCAGGCCCCCGGAAGTACCACCCCCCCATTTCATTGCACTTTCAGAGCAGAGCCAACTGTTTCTGGCTCCAAATTAACTCTTTTCCATAATGTCGAGTCGGTCGAGGGAATACATTTTTCCGTAATAAATGTGCGAGTGGTGGTCATACTGTGCATGGTGGTGAAAATTCAAAATCAAGGAAGAAGAAAGTATGAAATACACAAGCCTTTACTGCACGAAGACTGCCTTGTTTGCAGAACAAGAAGTTAGGAAGACGTGGGTGAAAAATATCAACAGAAAGGACTTTGTTCCAAATGAATACAGCCGGGTGAGTTTTCGTTAACATTCAATCTCGTACTACTCATAGTCTCGCTGAGAGTCCCGGACGATTCTGGCCGAAAGAACAGCAGTATGAGGCTACTGTAGCCCTCGGTACTAGCACAAGCCTATAAAACAATGAATGAATGAATTAATGAATGAATGACTTAGGAGAATGATAAAATAAATTAAATATAACATTAACACATAGCCTAATTTACCGCTAGCGTTAATGTTACAGTAGCATAATCTTTATGGCTTGATGACGTTAGTTATAGCCAGCGTTGCAGCGTTCCACAGTTTTTAGTGTTTGGTTATGGGAATAGATCATGCTATTTCCATAACCAATCATTAAAAACAGCGATAAACTACCTTCATCTGTAACTGGAGGTCACTGCCTAACATCATCAATCCAAGACATGTCTGTGTTATCTGTAACAGATCCTCCACGCTGCTGTGTTTGGGTTAGTTGGTGGAGCACCGCACCCTCCAGTTATGGCGGGGCCACTAGGGGGCGCATGTCCACAATTTTCAAGTCGAAAAGGTCTAAGACAGCAAGAAACAAAGGGAAATAAATACAATCGGTGATCGGTATCGGATCGGCCGATATTGATTTCAGTGATCGGTGATCGGCCCCAAAAACCCTGATCGGAGCACCCCTAGTCTGCAGCCTTCACCTTCGTCACACCTGTATCCCAGCAGCCACCAGCTGTCACACCTGTATTCCAGCAGCCACCAGCTATCACAGCTGTATCCCAGCAGCCACCAGCTGTCACAGCTGTATCCCAGCAGCCACCAGCTGTCACAGCTGTATCCCAGCAGCCACCAGCTGTCACAGCTGTATCCCAGCAGCCACCAGCTGTCACACCTGTATCCCAGTAGCCACCAGCTGTCACAGCTGTATCCCAGCAGCCACCAGCTGTCACACCTGTATCCCAGTAGCCACCAGCTGTCACAGCTGTATCCCAGCAGCCACCAGCTGTCGCACCTGTATCCCAGCAGCCACCAGCTGTCACACCTGTATCCCAGCAGCCACCAGCTGTCACAGCTGTATCCCAGCAGCCACCAGCTGTCGCACATGTATCCCAGCAGCCACCAGCTGTCACAGCTGTATCCCAGCAGCCACCAGCTGTCACAGCTGTATCCCAGCAGCCACCAGCTGTCGCACCTGTATCCCAGCAGCCACCAGCTGTCACACCTGTATCCCAGCAGCCACCAGCTGTCACAGCTGTATCCCAGCAGCCACCAGCTGTCGCACATGTATCCCAGCAGCCACCAGCTGTCACAGCTGTATCCCAGCAGCCACCAGCTGTCACAGCTGTATCCCAGCAGCCACCATCTGTCACACATGTATCCCAGCAGCCACCAGCTGTCGCAGCTGTATCCCAGCAGCCACCAGCTATCACAGCTGTATCCCAGCAGCCACCAGCTGTCGCAGCTGTATCCCAGCAGCCACCAGCTGTCACAGCTGTTTCCCAGCAGCCACCAGCTGTCGCACATATATCCCAGCAGCCACGAGCTGTCACAGCTGTATCCCAGCAGCCACCAGCTGTCACACCTGTATCCCAGCAGCCACCAGCTGTCACACCTGTATCCCAGCAGCCACCAGCTGTCACAGCTGTATCCCAGCAGCCACCAGCTGTCGCACATATATCCCAGCAGCCACCAGCTGTCGCACCTGTATCCCAGCAGCCACCAGCTATCACAGCTGTATCCCAGCAGCCACCAACTGTCACAGCTGTATCCCAGCAGCCACCAGCTGTCACACCTGTATCCCAGCAGCCACCAGCTGTCACACCTGTATCCCAGCAGCCACCAGCTATCACAGCTGTATCCCAGCAGCCACCAGCTGTCGCACCTGTATCCCAGCAGCCACCAGCTGTCACACCTGTATCCCAGCAGCCACTAGCTGTCACAGCTGTATCCCAGCAGCCACCAGCTGTCGCACATGTATCCCAGCAGCCACCAGCTGTCACAGCTGTATCCCAGCAGCCACCAGCTGTCCCACCTGTATCCCAGCAGCCACCAGCTGTCCCACCTGTATCCCAGCAGCCACCAGCTGTCCCACTGCCCAGCACCAGCTGTACCTGTATCCCAGCAGCCACCAGCTGTCGCACCTGTATCCCAGCAGCCACCAGCTGTCACACCTGTATCCCAGCAGCCACCAGCTGTCACAGCTGTATCCCAGCAGCCACCAGCTGTCGCACATGTATCCCAGCAGCCACCAGCTGTCACAGCTGTATCCCAGCAGCCACCAGCTGTCGCAGCTGTATCCCAGCAGCCACCATCTGTCACACCTGTATCCCAGCAGCCACCAGCTGTCGCAGCTGTATCCCAGCAGCCACCAGCTGTCACAGCTGTTTCCCAGCAGCCACCAGCTGTCGCAGCTGTTTCCCAGCAGCCACCAGCTGTCGCAGCTGTTTCCCAGCAGCCACCAGCTGTCGCAGCTGTTTCCCAGCAGCCACCAGCTGTCGCAGCTGTTTCCCAGCAGCCACCATCTGTCACACCTGTTTCCCAGCAGCCTACAGCTGTCACACCTGTTTCCCAGCAGCCACCAGCTGTCGCAGCTGTTTCCCAGCAGCCACCAGCTGTCGCAGCTGTTTCCCAGCAGCCACCAGCTGTCACCTCCCACTGTTCATGAGCTTTGTTCTGCTAGTTTTATCACATTTTCATCATTTCTGGGTTTCTTCACTAAAACATGATTCTGAGACATGGACAGCAGTACTGATACTGGTCTAACTGGGAGCGGTACTGGTCTAACTGGGAGCGGAGCTGGTCTAACTGGGAGCGGTACTGGTCTAAATGGGAGCGGTACTGGTCTAACTGGGAGCGGTGCTGGTCTAACTGGTACTGTTCTTCCAGAAAGTGGGCTTCTTCAACCAGCAGTACGCCGACCAGCTGAACATGGAGGAGACTGCCACAGAGTACCTGATGAGGAACTTCAACCTGCCCTACCAGGACGGCAGGAAGTGTTTAGGACGCTTCGGCCTGGAGAGCCACGCCCACACCATTCAGATCTCCAAGCTGTCAGGTATGAAGCGGAGCTGCAGGTGCCCAGCCCTGACCACCTGGAGGGGGTGTGGCCGTGACCTCAGCTGTCTTTGTGTCTGCAGGTGGTCAGAAGGCCAGGGTGGTGTTCGCTGAGCTGGCCTGTCGTCAGCCGGACGTCCTCATCCTGGTAAGATCTCAGCTAGTGTCCTTCACCTGTCAGAGCCATCCTGTCTGTGATTGGCTCACTCAATGTCTCCGTCCTTCAGGATGAACCCACCAACAACCTGGACATCGAGTCCATCGACGCTTTATCAGATGCCATCAACGAGTACAAAGGAGGTGAGACATGTAGAAGTTCTCTTTTAAAAACGTTTTTGTGATTTTATAGCATCTGCAGCTTCGGGATCTTTACATTTGGAGAAAATCAAAGCTCAGAAATAAAACATTCTATTAAACTTTTCTTCTTCTTTCAGTTCTAAAACCATTCTGTCTTTTATTCCCTATTTGGATTAAACTAGTATCAGTCAGTAATTATAAAACTACAAACAGACGTCTGTTTCCTTCAGCACCACTAGGTGGCAGCACTGCTGCGTGAAATGGTCAAATGTCATTTTCAGTATTTTTGGATGTCCAAGAGAGCAACTGACGGTCTTCTCAACGACTTCTAACATATAAATATTAGGGCTGGGAAACGATTAACATTTTAAATCACGATTAATCACATTGTATTCGCAGAATCAAATAATGAATTCAAAAGTAGTGTAAAGGTCACTTTTATTTAAATGTTCTGCTGCCATATGAACTAAAGTGCCATATTATTTGTTGTTCAAACACTTTTAACATCAGCACTTGTCAGTAACACATATTTAATGTAAATCTCACCTTAAAAATTTTCAAATCAAATGAAGCTTATTGCCACTGCCAGAGCATTAATGTCATCCTGTTTTTATAAAAAAAATTTTTTTTAAAGTCTACAAACAAAACAATTGTGTCTCAGCACAATCAGAACATTAAAACAGGTAATTTCTGAGGTAACAGCAGAAACTTTTAACGGGGAGTTCAACTTGTCAGTTGTTACAAATAACCTTGTTTCTGTTGAATCCTCCGTCTGGGAGAACTTTAAAATGAAAATGTCCATGTTAATGTTCAGTAACTTTACCAATCTGTGTATCAATCATTCTTTCCATTTTCAATTGTCAATCAAAAATAAAAATAAAAAATTTAAAGTGACAAAAAAAAAAAAAAAAGCCTGCTTTTCTTATAATTCAATTTTAGACTTGGGTCAAAAATAGGACATTAAAAATGGGCTGAATTAGTTTTATAATGGAGGACTGGACTTTCTGTTGTCATTACACATCTGTGCCACTAGATGGAGCCGCACTGCAGTAACCAGCTAGAGAACAGCAGGACAGTGAACACATGGAGCAGATCTGATGGAACATGGAGGAATGACCACAAACGTTTGGTTGCAGTCCAGAATTAAATTTTTTTTTTTAGACTGAATTGTTAATATTGCTACCTGAGTTGCTACCTGAACTATAAAGTTAAAAGATTTTTACTGCTCTCCATGTCTGTTTTAGCTTTTCCTTAAGTTTACTGTCTTCTGGTTCTGCAGCAGCCAGAAACAGACTTTTCAAAACAAAACATGTGAGCAACATGCGTTAACACGCAACAAAATAAATGTCGGCGTTAATAAATTAACGCGTTAACGCGATAACGCGTTAACTTGCCCAGCCCCGATAAATATCCCGGAGCATCTCTGACGAGCACTAACGCGTGCCGGTTTCCACAGCGGTGATCATCGTCAGCCACGACGCCCGCCTCATCACGGAGACGCAGTGCCAGATGTGGGTGGTGGAGGACAGCACCGTCAACCAGATCGACGGAGACTTCGACGAGTACAAGAGGGAGGTGCTGGAGGCGCTGGGGGAGACCATGGTCAACAAGGTCAACGCCTGAACCTGCACGGACACGCCCACCAGCTCTGACATGTTGAACAGACGTGACAAATGTGTGAATAATAATCTGCCAATAAACTCTGGTTTCATCATCATCTCCTTTATTTGAGTCACTTTAAGTAGGCCTTGTACATCTTCTTGACTTTAGCCACCTCGTTTTCATCTGCCGTCATCTCCCCGTACCAGTGATACCAGACACCACCTGACTGGAGGGAGGGGGGCGGAGGGGTGCACCCAACAGCATCATGGGAGTTGGAGTAGTCCTCTCCAGAAAACTCTACGCGTGGAATCTGGAAGGGAAGTAACCCTGGAAAGAAACGTGACAGTTAGTTCAGGACTCAGTGAAGGTACCGGTCCCAGTACAGAACCACACTGAACCAGTTTTCCAGTTTTGTAGGATTAACGTGAGCAACACGAACACTGAAGCTGCGACGGAACGAAATCTGAGCGCATTTCAGGCTCTAAGCGTAGCGTCATCGGTGTGCGCCCCCCTCAGGCTGCTGCTAGTGGTGCAGCAGGAGACCGGTTTGGATGTCACTGGGGGGGTGGTGTCACTGGGGGGGCGACGTGACTGGGGGGTGATGCCACTGGGGGGGCGACGTGACTGGGGGGTGATGCCACTGGGGGTTTGTCCAGGTTTTACAGTCGACAGAATCAAATCACCGTACCGTGATCTCGGGCCGTGTTGATGGCGTTGTTCAGGTTCTTCTGCTGCTTCATACACACACCTGAGGACGGCAGCAGCGGGTCAGAGGTCTGATCACTGATGGTCACCACGGTAACAGGTCACCTGATGACTCACCTGTGTGGGTGGAGTCGTACAGCATCCCAGTGTGGGGGCTGATGAACTGCTGCAACAGCTTCACGTTCTGGAGGAAGAAAGAAAACCAGTTCAACACCCAGTCTGCAGGTCACATGACCACATCAGGCCCTGAGAGCAGCTCACCTGGTGGTGGATGATGAGGTTGGGGTCCCGGCACACTGGACAGGGGTTCCCACAGACCTGGTCTCCTCTCTGCAGAAACACAGGTGCAGTCGTGAAGTGGAACACAGACAAACCCTAATGTTAGCGTCCTCAATGGACCAACATACGATACAGGTCTTGCGGGTCTTCTGGGGGGGGATTCCTCCTTTGTGGTTCCTCCTGTAGCCCGTCCACACCGGCGCACCGCCGTACCTCTCTATGTACTCTGTTGAAGGACACGAGAACATGTCAGGAACTCCCCTGAACACACCTGAGCAGAACCACGGGTCCTGCAGTACCTGGACTCTCCAGGTAGGTCTGGGGGTCCTCCTTGTAGCGGGCCCGCGCCTCAGAGGCTCGAGTGGCGGCGTCATCCTGCAGGGACGTCGGCGAACACTGGAACCGGACTGGAGCCCAGAAGTGACCTGCAGCAGGAGCGGTCCTCACGGGCGCCCTCTGCAAGAAGAGCTGAGAAGAACAAGGAGTCACACCTACACCTGACCCTGACCTGGAAGACCTGCAGGTCTCCAGGTAGACATCTACCTTCCCCTGGAGGACCTGCAGGTCTCCAGGTAGACATCTACCTGTGACCTGGAGGACCTGCAGGTCTCCAGGTAGACATCTACCTGTGACCTGGAGGACCTGCAGGTCTCCAGGTAGACATCTACCTTCCACCTGGAGGACCTGCAGGTCTCCAGGTAGACATCTACCTGTGACCTGGAGGACCTGCAGGTCTCCAGGTAGACATCTACCTTCCACCTGGAGGACCTGCAGGTCTCCAGGTAGACATCTACCTTCCACCTGGAGGACCTGCAGGTCTCCAGGTAGACATCTACCTTCCACCTGGAGGACCTGCAGGTCTCCAGGTAGACATCTACCTTGACCTGGAGGACCTGCAGGTCTCCAGGTAGACATCTACCTGTGACCTGGAGGACCTGCAGGTCTCCAGGTAGACATCTACCTGTGACCTGGAGGACCTGCAGGTCTCCAGGTAGACATCTACCTGTGACCTGGAGGACCTGCAGGTCTCCAGGTAGACATCTACCTGTGACCTGGAGGACC
Organism: Hirundichthys speculiger; assembly: GCA_018398805.1. Classification (NCBI taxonomy): domain Eukaryota; kingdom Metazoa; phylum Chordata; class Actinopteri; order Beloniformes; family Exocoetidae; genus Hirundichthys; species Hirundichthys speculiger. The sequence goes on from JAGFBZ010000023.1 coordinate 189,385, forward strand.
TGCAGGTCTCCAGGTAGACATCTACCTGTGACCTGGAGGACCTGCAGGTCTCCAGGTAGACATCTACCTGTGACCTGGAGGACCTGCAGATCTCCAGGTAGACATCTACCTTCCACCTGGAGGACCTGCAGATCTCCAGGTAGACATCTACCTGTGACCTGGAGGACCTGCAGGTCTCCAGGTAGACATCTACCTGTGACCTGGAGGACCTGCAGGTCTCCAGGTAGACATCTACCTGTGACCTGGAGGACCTGCAGGTCTCCAGGTAGACATCTACCTGTGACCTGGAGGACCTGCAGATCTCCAGGTAGACATCTACCTTCCACCGGGAGGACCTGCAGATCTCCAGGTAGACATCTACCTTTGACCTGGAGGACCTGCAGATCTCCAGGTAGACATCTACCTTCCACCGGGAGGACCTGCAGATCTCCAGGTAGACATATCAGGTCCAGTTGAAGGAAAAACCAAACACAGCTATACCTGTAATTACTCATGTCAGACCTGAAGGTCACCTGAGCTCCTCCTGCTGATGGATGGTCAACATCAACACCTGAACCAAAGGCAAACTCCCTCAGGAGGACAGGTGAACTCAGGTGAGTCAGTAAAGGACATGATGGCGGCACTACGTGATCAAAGTGACCTGATTCTGGTTCTGGTCCTGATGGTCCAGATCAGACCTGAAGGTTCTGGAGTCAGATGTTTGTTTCTGCCACATAAGATCTGATTCCTGTCCTCCATGCAACACAAACACCATCCCTCCATCCATCTCTATCCCTTCATTCATCCATCCCTCCCTTCAATTCATCCATCTCTCTATCCCTTCATTCATTCATCCATCCCTTCCTTCATTAATTCATCCATCCCTCTATCCCTTCATTCATCCAAACATCTACCCATCATCCCTCCATCCCTTCATTCATTCATTCATCCATCCCTCCATCCATCATCCCTCCATCCTGTCCTCCACTACCTGCTCAGGTCTTCTACAGACATGAACTTGCATGAATGTCTCTGCAGACCAGAGACATCCATGTCTCCATGTCTCCATGTCAGGGAGACAACAGGACCGTCACAGACGGATATGAGGACGTCAGAGCTTTAACCTGCTGAAGCGACCTCGGTGACGTCACGGGCACGCGCGGAGGAGCGGGAGTACACCGAACACGAGAAGAGGCTCGAGACAGGTGAACCCTCACCTGAGACAGAGGACACACCGGTGACCCTGACGGAGACAGACGACGCAACAGCTGCGACACGACGCGCGCGCTACCGGCCATGTTTCCTTCGACTCCTCCTCTTCCTCCTCCAACTCTTCTTCGTGTGTTGGACAACCAGCTGAGATGCGCTCTACCGCCACCTGCTGGAGCTCAGCAGCAACGACCGCAGAAACCTTTAGCTGATAAAAATAAAACAGGACAGGATCAGTTTAGAAAAGAAAATGTGTTTTTATGCGGAATAAACAAACTTCATGTTTCAGCTCTACAGATATTTATGGTTGATTAATTAGCTTCTCACTTTAACTAAACTAAAATGTGTGTTTTATGCAGAATAAACAAACTTCATGTTTTAGATATTTATGGTTGATTAATTAGCTTCTCACTTTAACTATGAACCTTCACCAGTCAAAGCCTCCAAGCTGGTGGCCAGACTCAGGGATCTGGACCTGAGGACCTCTGAGACTGGACCCTGGACTGAACCAGCAGACCTCCTCCAACCCACTGGCATACTCCTAATCTCACTGAAGTAATTACCTGCATGAGAGACACCTGTTCCAAATAGTCACCTGTATAAAAAGTCATCTGCCCACAGACTCCACCATCTCCACCATGGACAAGACTAAAGAGCTGTCAGAAGATGTCAGGGACAAAGTTGTTGAACTCCACAAGGCTGAAATGGGCTACAAAACCATAAGAAGCTGAATGAGAAGGTGACAACTGATGGTGCAATTATTCAGAAGTGGAAGAAGAACAACATGACTGTTAATCAACCTGGGCTGGGGGCTTAATGGAAGATATCACCTGGTGGGGTCTCAATGATCATGAGAAAGGTTAGAGACAAAGCCGGGCTGCACATTAAAGTGATCGGGAGCTTTCCCGGCCCAAACCATCGATGTGGACCACGGGGACAACTAATTTTAACTATTTTTTTGTCACTTCTTTTGTCTTATTCTTGCATTAATATCAATTAAGTTGCAACCGCCCGTTGCATCATAGTGGATTAAATAGGTCCACAGCCCCTTCCTAGAAAATCTGTGGTTCTACTACCATGTAAGCAGCATAATTCCCCCCGACCCCTCCCACGTGTTTCAGGTGGTTTGGCCCAAGGCTCGTCTTTACTCTAAATCACACTGGCGGGAAACAGAAAGAGGCTGGGCGGAACGGAGAGGGCTAAAATAAAAAAAAGAAAGGAGGCGGCGGCCAAATGTGCCAAATTAACTGACATCTTCTCAAGACAAGCTGGTAGGTTACTGAAAGAGAGATGGATAATTGGCCTGGTTGAGAATGTTATCATATAACGTGGCGAGCGTTTGCAACTGTCACAACTGTCAACTTAAAAATGTCACAATGTAGGTATAGGATTATCTATGCTTAAAGTGCATTCATATTTCCATAGAAGAACTGAAAACTTGTTGCTTTAAATGCCAGTTAACCATTTTGATGAATAGAGTTGTTGTAGTTGTTTATTTGTAGCCTGCCTGTATTAGCACCAACGTGCACAGGTTCACGCAATTAGACATATTAAACAGGTTGTGTAACAGGCTATTTGTTAGGGTATTAAATGCATGTCAAACGTGCTATTTAGGCTGCATTATTTAGAAGTGCTGTATACCAATATTGCGCTTGGTTCGTGGGCGTGGGGGCAGGTGTTATTAAAAAAAATATTCTTAATAATAATAGGCCTAATAATAAAATAGGCTACTCGAGAGTGTGCACGTTCTACATGCCTTAGCTTCTCTGCAACTGTAGCCTGTTTCGTCTCGCCGTTATCGCGTGCATTTCCACAGGCGCGCAAACATGAATAACTCAATGTTAACTGTCTTTTTCATGGTTCTGGAATGTTCTGTAGCATCAGCGCAGGATGCCAGAACCACTGATGATCCAGATGAGGGCAGGACTACTGAAGGGCCAGGTAGAGGAAGACAGTTAGTCAAGATAGACGTTTATGATGGAAAATATGGCATAGTCTACAGAAGAAAACCATGATATGTGTAGATTAAATAGTGCAGATAATTTAACAAAATCATAATTAAATATGCAAACAAATGAATAAGTAAATGAAAGGATAGGCTAGATAAATACATAAAGTGTGTTTTTCAGCAACATAAAGAAGCCCCTAAATGAAATGTTTGTGTAGCCTCAGAAGATCAGGTACCTGAAGGTGAATGCAGTCATGGAGAGGCCAGGACCACAGAGGAAACAGGTAGCAGGATTTAAATGAACTAATCGTTGAAAATGCATCAAAATAAGACCAAATGAAATAGGTAACCACTGTTTAATCAATAATTGTCTATGTAACCTACATTACTTTTTAATTGTTATTATAGGCCTATGAAGTCAGATGCTAAGAGGGAGGTGCGCACACTGTTATCAACTCAATATTAAATATCTTTTTTATTGTTATGGAATGTTTTCTAGCGTCGAAGCAGCAGACCATTTCCACTACTGATGATCCAGATGAGGGCAGGACTACTGAAGGGCCAGGTAGAGGAAGAGAGTTAGTCAAGATAGATGTTTATGATGGAAAATATGGCATACAGAAGAACAACAGAAGTTATGTAAAGGAACTTTGATTTGTGAAAGGACTTCTTTATCATTATCTTTATTTTATTTGAATTTCAATTATACATTGTTAAAGGGGTGTGAATAATTGTATGCCATAATCTAAATAAAATAAAAGGCATTGTAAAACAATTGTTTTTTGTTTTATCTTTTTCTATGTACTCAAATTTGTCCTCCGTATCAGAGTGGCCTGAATTTGAATTAAATTCCCGGACTGAGAAAAGGGCCCACTCCGGCCCTGGATGGGATCCAACAGACATGTAGATGGTTTAGCTTTACTGATAGTTGAGGTCAACTCAGAGAGGCCCACAGGACAAAAACAGTCCAGAGTCAAATCAAAAACAGAAGAAATCAACGAAGCTGCAGGGACATCCACAGCCGCCAACAGTTGGGCCTGGCCAATCTCATCTCTAATTTTGATTATTTTCCCCCTAAAAAAGCTCATAAAGTTTTCACTACTGAGAGTAGCAGGAATGCATGGACCAATAGAGTTGTGACTTTTTGTCAGCCTGGCTACAGTGCTGAACAGAAAACGTGGGTTATGTTTGTTCTCTTCTATTAACGAAGAATAATAAGATGTTCTAGCTCTGCGTAGGGCTCTTTTGTAGACTATTAAACTATCTCTCCAGGCACGATGGGAGTCCACAGATTTACAGGAGTACCACCTCCTTTCCATTTTACGTGCATTCTGCTTCAGCATGCGAATATGTGAATCATACCAGGGAGCTGAGCTCCTAAGATAAGAAACCCTCTTCCTCAAAGGAGCGACCGCATCCAGGGCTGAATGTAACATATCGGCAGTATTGTTAACAAGGTGATCAATATCTGCCGGAGTAAGATTCAGGTTGTTGCCCTCAGCTATTCTATCATATTCCACCATAGGGAGATGAGAAAATTATTCAGAGCATCTTCAGAAAGACATCTGCTGTAATGACGTGTTTCATTTTCTGTTTTAATGCCACAAATGCTGAACTCAAATTTAACTAAAAAGTGGTCCGAGAGAAGAGAATTCAGCGGCGACACTAACAGGTGATGAGTATCTATACCAGGGGTGAGAACCAGATCCAGGATGACATTAAAACAGCAGTGAGTCGGTTCTTTCACTTTTTGTGAGACGCCCAATGAATCTAAGAGAGATGTAAAGGCTAATTTAAAGCTGTCACTGTCAACATCCATATGAATGTTAAAGTCACCCACTATGATGACTTTGTCTGAGCTGAGCACTAAACCAGTTAAAAAATCTGAGAACTCAGACAGAAACTCCAGATAAGCACCAGCAGGTGGCCGGTACACCACTACCAACAAGACTGGCTTTTCTAATTTCCAGTTCGGGATGGTTAAACTAAGGGTGAGGCTTTCAAATGTATTATAACTGCATTTAGGTTTTGATTTTACTTGTAGGCTGGAGTTGTAGACAGCTGCTACTCTTCTAAAACAAACACGAAACGTCGTTTCAGCCCAGATGTTTCAATAAAAGTCAGTCATGAACTAGTTCATAGATTTGAAGTTATAGACAACCTTCTGTCTCTTTTTGCTGAATAATCAAAGTAAATATCAGATTTGGTGGCCTGTTAACACAACCAGCACGACTGTCACAGTTCACTTCTACATTCATATCAGACATAGGTTGTTTTTTTTGCTTTGTGCCGTTTCAGTTATGATAAAAGCTTTAATGAACCTTTGCTTTAATGACAGACTTTGTTGGGTCACTGCTGAGTCTCATCAAACACCTGGACTCAGAAAACCAGTCAGTGATGTCACACTCCCTGTTCGCTCTCCAGCAGTTTCCTCCATCTAAGCTGATTAAATCAGTCACTTCTATCCTGTTCTGATCTTGTGTCCTGACATCCAGCCTTATGAAACCCCCGCTGTTACCAGGCAACAAGGCCCCGCCCCTCCAGGTGGTTAAAGCCACACCTGAGTGACTGCACAGAGTCAGAACAACGGCGCTGTTCTCCGGAAGACAGAGGAGCGTGGACGTGTCCTGCACCAGGAGACGTTTCTCCTTTCAGCCGTCCAGTGAACGGGTTATCAGGCTTCAACAACAAGACCTTTGTTACGGTTGGCAGACTTCCCAGAATGCAGTGTGGCTGAGCAAACTGAGATCAGGTGTGTTTCAGGAGGAGCTCCTGGTCTGGTTAACGTTCAGCTGATCAACTGCTCAAAGCTACAGGATTCTGTCACCAAACAACAGACTCAACAGCGGACGTCCAGTAACAGTGTTTTTATTCAAAAGACAGATGATGGACAGAAGGACAGGAGGAGGAGCCAGGGGGCGGGGACTCCAGCGCCTCCTGCTGGACTTCACAGCTCAGACTTCAGCAGCTTCTTGGCCTTCTGCATGTTGCTCAGAACTGAGGGACAGACAGGACAGGTGTCATCACTCTGTTGCCGGGGCAACGTGCGTGTCAACGTGGCGTGTTACTTACGCAGCGCCATGTCGCTGGGCTCGTAGGCATACAGGCGGTTGGCGTAGCGGCCGTTGACGTCGGCCCTCACCGTCATGGAGGGGTCTGTGGAGAAACGTGAGTGGTCAGATGAACACGCCCCCTCCTCATACAGTCATGTGACAGTACATTCATCCAATCATACGGGGCGGGTTCAGACTCCTGGAACCATGACGAGACCAGAGACCAGAACCATGATTGGAGGAGACCCACTGACAAGCACAGTGGTGGAGGAACCATGATATGGGGACCATGAACAGTGTGAGGACATCTGGACAAGATCTGGACAACAGCACCATAATCTCAAACAGCTGCAAATCTACATGAGAACATCTGGGCGGAGAAGATCTTACCAACGAACAGGATTCGTGGGACGTACTGTCCATCAGGAGACAGATGTTTGTCTGTGGTTTCATACTACAGGAGACAGAGGACAACATGTCTGAGCTTTTCAAGGCCACGTTCCTTCTGAGAGCACGATCACGTGATCAGGAGGAACACCTCCTCCACAGGTACGGACGGGTGAAGACCTACCACCAGGTTGAGAACGATGAAGTCCTCATCCAGAATCTTCTGGACCTTGTCGTCCTCAGAGAAGACCTTCTTCAGCGCTGCAAACAAATGAGAGATGCTGTGAGCTATTAACTAGAATTACTGGAGCTACTGGGGTTACTGGAGCTACTGGAGTTCCTGGAGCTACTGGGGTTCCTGTAGCTACAGAAGGTACTGGAGCTACTGGGGTTCCTGGAACTACTGGAGCTACTGGGGTTCCTGGAGCTACTGGAGTTCCTGTAGCTACAGAATGTACTGGAGCTACTGGGGTTCCTGGAACTACTGGAGCTACTGGGGTTCCTGGAGCTACTGGAGTTCCTGTAGCTACAGAATGTACTGGAGCTACTGGGGTTCCTGGAACTACTGGAGCTACTGGGGTTCCTGGAGCTACTGGGGTTCCTGGAGCTACTGGGGTTCCTGGAGCTACTGGGGGTTCCTGGAGCTACTGGAGTTCCTGGAGCTACTGGGGTTCCTGTAGCTACAGAATGTACTGGAGCTACTGGGGTTCCTGTAGCTACAGAATGTACTGGAGCTACTGGGGGTTCCTGGAGCTACTGGAGCTACTGGGGTTCCTGGAGCTACTGGGGTTCCTGGAGGGGCTACTGGGGGTTCCTGGAGCTACTGGAGTTCCTGAAGCTCCTGGCACTACAGAAGCTACTAGAGCTACTGGGGCTCCTGGCACTATAGAAGCTCCTGGAGCTACAGAAGCTACTGGAGCTACTGGAGTTCCTGGAGCTACTGGGGCTACTGGGGTTCCTGGAGCTACAGACGCTACTGGAGGTACAGGAGCCACTGGAGTTACTGGGGTTCCTGGAGCTACTAGAGCTATTGGAGTTCCTGGAACTACTGGAGCTACAGGAGCTACTGGAACCACAGGGGTTACTGGAGCTACTGGAGTTCCTGGAGCTACTGGGGTTCCTGTAGCTACAGAAGGTACTGGAGCTACTGGGGTTCCTGGAACTACTGGAGCTACTGGGGTTCCTGGAGCTACTGGGGTTCCTGGAGCTACTGGAGTTCCTGGAGCTACTGGGGTTACTGGAGCTACTGGGGAACCCCAAGGTTCCTGGAGCTACTGGGGTTCCTGGAGCTACTGGGGTTACTGGGGTTCCTGGAACTACTGGAGCTATTGGAACTACTAGAGTTACTGGTGTTCCTGAAGCTACTGGGGTTCCTGGAGTTACTGGAACAACTAGAGCTACTGGGGTTCCTGGAGCTACTGGGGTTCCTGGAGCTACTGGGGTTCCTGGAGTATACTGGGGTTCCTGGAGCTACTGGGGTTCCTGAAGCTACTGGGGTTCCTGGAGCATACTGGGGTTCCTGAAGCTACTGGGGTTCCTGGAGCTACTGGAGCTACTGGGGTTCCTGGAGCTACTGGGGTTCCTGGAGCATACTGGGGTTCCTGAAGCTACTGGGGTTCCTGGAGCTACTGGAGATCCTAGAACTACTGGAACTACTGGAGCTACTGGATCCAGCGACTCACCCTGGCTGTGGGGACAGTCCTCCAGGTGGAACAGGACCATCAGAGGTTTGTTCCTGAAACATCACACACAGAGTCAGAAACCTGTTATTTCTTCTTGTTTTTGGGTTCATAAAGTAAAAAATTGGAGTTTTTACTTGAAAATCCGTGTTTATAAAATAAGAAATTATTTTTTATTTCTGTTGAAAACATGTTTGTGGCATCTGAAATTGATTGATGAGTTTATGAAGTCAGAGTTACTGAGTTTTTCCTTGAGTGGCCCAAACCAAAACTGTCCCCCAGAAACAGAGAAGCAGGTTCTTACCTGGACCGGGACCAGTACAGAGCCTCCTCGTAGGTCTGAGCCCAGATCAGCTGGTCACCCCACCCTGCACAGACATGGACAGGTGAATACCTGCTGCTCAGGTGCATGTGTGTGTGGACGGGGCCCATCACTCACCTCTGGACAGCGTCTGTGGGACCCTCCGGCCCGTCTTGGGGATGTATTTGGCGAAGGCGGAGGACACGGTGGCCAGGAGGACGAGGACGGAGAGAACTGTCTTCATGGTGTTCAGGGTTGGCTGGACCGGAGGCAGACAGGTGGGACAGAAGACGGACAGATGAGAGAAGGCAACGGTCCAGAGTAAAAAACCAACGGTTTTCTGTAATTTAGATAAAAGATCAGGTTTCTCCAGACCAGGACCCTGGAGCTGCCTGCTCCGTCACGGAGGATCAGGATTCTCCAGACCAGGACCCTGGAGCTGCCTGCTCCGTCACAGAGGATCAGGTTTCTCCAGACCAGGACCCTGGAGCTGCCTGCTCCGTCACGGAGGATCAGGTTTCTCCAGACCAGGACCCTGGAGCTGCCTGCTCCGTCACGGAGGATCAGGTTTCTCCAGACCAGGACCCTGGAGCTGCCTGCTCCGTCACGGAGGATCAGGTTTCTCCAGACCAGGACCCTGGACCCTGGAGCTGCCTGCTCCGTCACGGAGGATCAGGTTTCTCCAGACCAGGACCCTGGAGCTGCCTGCTCCGTCACGGAGGATCAGGTTTCTCCAGACCAGGACCCTGGAGCTGCCTGCTCCGTCACGGAGGATCAGGATTCTCCAGACCAGGACCCTGGAGCTGCCTGCTCCGTCACGGAGGATCAGGTTTCTCCAGACCAGGACCCTGGAGCTGCCTGCTCCGTCACGGAGGATCAGGATTCTCCAGACCAGGACCCTGGAGCTGCCTGCTCCGTCACGGAGGATCAGGTTTCTCCAGACCAGGACCCTGGAGCTGCCTGCTCCGTCACGGGAGGATCAGGTTTCTCCAGACCAGGACCCTGGAGCTGCCTGCTCCGTCACGGAGGATCAGGTTTCTCCAGACCAGAACCCTGGAGCTGCCTGCTCCGTCACGGAGGATCAGGTTTCTCCAGACCAGGACCCTGGAGCTGCCTGCTCCGTCACGGAGGATCAGGTTTCTCCAGACCAGGACCCTGGAGCTGCCTGCTCCGTCACGGAGGATCAGGATTCTCCAGACCAGGACCCTGGAGCTGCCTGCTCCGTCACGGAGGATCAGGTTTCTCCAGACCAGGACCCTGGAGCTGCCTGCTCCGTCACGGAGGATCAGGTTTCTCCAGACCAGGACCCTGGAGCTGCCTGCTCCGTCACGGAGGATCAGGATTCTCCAGACCAGGACCCTGGAGCTGCCCTGCTCCGTCACGGAGGATCAGGATTCTCCAGACCGGACCCTGGAGCTGCCTCTCCGTCACGGAGGATCAGGATTCTCCAGACCAGGACCCTGGAGCTGCCTGCTCCGTCACGGAGGATCAGGTTTCTCCAGACCAGGACCCTGGAGCTGCCTGCTCCGTCACGGAGGATCAGGTTTCTCCAGACCAGGACCCTGGAGCTGCCTGCTCCGTCACGGAGGATCAGGTTTCTCCAGACCAGGACCCTGGAGCTGCCTGCTCCGTCACGGAGGATCAGGTTTCTCCAGACCAGGACCCTGGAGCTGCCTGCTCCGTCACGGAGGATCAGGTTTCTCCAGACCAGGACCCTGGAGCTGCCTGCTCCGTCAGGAGGATCAGGTTTCTCCAGACCAGGACCCTGGAGCTGCCTGCTCCGTCACAGAGGATCAGGTTTCTCCAGACCAGGACCCTGGAGCTGCTGCTGTCACAGAGGATCTCCAGCCAGGACCCTGGAGCTGCACCTCACTGCTGGCAGCTGGAGCTCAGCATCCAGGGAAGCTCAATTTTCCTATCGTTCATTTGTAACCTGAAGGCATCGCTCACCTTTTTGTGGCTGCTCAGGTGAGATGAGGCGGACTGAAGCTCCGGGATCTTCTGTAGGCTTCTCCCAGCCTCACCTGTTCGGTTTTAAGCACCTGTTCTGAGACCCCGCCTCCCCCCTCCCGCCCTCTCGGTTTGCAGACCAAACTCCGTTGGGAAACTGAGTAATTTGAGATTTCCGTGTCTCTTTCTGCGGAACATCCTGGTGGGAGACCTGGGCGGGAAACGTTTTCCGTTAGGAGTCGACGCCCCGTTCACATCGGCTCACGTTTCTTTAGAGCACAACCCCCCCCCCCCCCCCCCCCCCCCCCCCCCCCTTCCGTTGACTGTCACGTGACTACAGTTCTGGATTTTGATGGCGGATGTTGTTTTACTCCATGGATTCCTCCTGGAACTTTCATCTGTTCATCTCACGTCGATGACGACAGTAACGGTCGTCGTGCGTGTGCAGGCTCGTGCGTGTGTGGCTCGGATCCAAGGCCAGCTCAGGTCTGAACGTGGATGCTGATTGGTCAACAGACAAAGGTGCAGCTGCAGGTAACTGACTGGCTCTGGTTCTCCACACCAACACGTGACTCATCAGTGAGATTCTTCCTGTCATCTCTGAATTTATAACTGACACAACTATGCATTCATTTAATTTATTCTCTGTTTGGGAAAGAAACAACTACATTTAGTTTTTATAAATAAATCACATCTCATTACTTTAACTGGTTACTTCAACCAATATCTTCCCAGTTAATGACGTTTTATTTTATTTTCATATTAATATTGACGTCTGAAAACTGAACAATAAAATAAAAACTCACATTTACATGAATCAGTCTCTAATTGAGTTTTTATATTCTGGTCAGTTTTAACAACGACATCATCAAAGTTGTGACTCTAATAATTATTCATGTGTTGAATTCCATGTTTATATTTAAATAAAGCACCCAGGTGTTCCACAGGTGTATAAAATAATCACCTGGACAGACTGTTTCTACACTAAAAAAAAAAAAAATGCCAAAAACATGGACTTTATGTATTTTAATTACATGTAAAATTTCCACGTAATTTTATTACATGTATTAAATATAAAGAATTCCATATATTACCATGTTTTTTCTATCATATTGAATCTATTTGAATATACTGAAAACCTTGAGTCAGATTTGCTATAGTTATTGCAAACTTTTACAAAAACTGTATTTCACTGTGACACTCAGCTTTTTTTATGTGATCTAGTAAAAAACGTTTAGTTGATTTGTTTAGATTCCGTTTATACTAAGAATATTCACATTTTGTTTGACTTTTTTGGATATTTTAAACTTTAAATTTCATATATTTCAGTTACATTTTACTTTGAACTATGACTTTGTTTATTAGAGCCAAGAATCATTTTTTGGAGTGCAGAAACATCTGTGAACCACTGGACTCTAAACCAGTGGAGGAACGTTCTCACTTCTACCAGAACCCTCAGACCCTCAGAGCAGAGACTGAGAACCAGACCTTCTGGTCCAACATCAGTGTTTGACCTCACAAATGTTCTTCTGGTCCCATGAACACACTCCTGAACCTGGTGGACACTAACCTGGTGGACCCTAACCCTAACCTGGTGGACCCTAACCTGGTGGACAGCCTGGTGGACCCTAACCTGGTGGACCCTAACCTGGTGGACCCTAACCATAACCTGGTGGACCCTAACCTGGTGGACCCTAACCTGGTGGACAGACCCTAACCCTAACCTGGTGGACCCTAACCTGGTGGACAGCCTGGTGGACCCTAACCTGGTGGACCCTAACCATAACCTGGTGGACCCTAACCTGGTGGACAGCCTGGTGGACCCTAACCCTAACCTGGTGGACCCTAACCTGGTGGACCCTAACCCTAACCTGGTGGACCCTAACCTGGTGGACCCTAGCCCTGGTGGACCCTAACCCTAACCTGGTGGACCCTGGTGGAACCCTGGTGGACCCTAACCTGGTGGACCCCTAACCCTAACCTGGTGGACCCTAACCCTAACCTGGTGGACCTAACCTGGTGGACCCTAACCCTAACCTGGTGGACCCTAACCTGGTGGACAGCCTGGTGGACCCTAACCTGGTGGACCCTAACCTGGTGGACCCTAACCCTAACCTGGTGGACCCTGGTGGACCCTAACCCTAACCTGGTGGACCCTAACCTGGTGGACAGCCTGGTGGACCCTAACCTGGTGGACCCTAACCTGGTGGACCCTAACCTGGTGGACAGCCTGGTGGACCCTAACCTGGTGGACAGCCTGGTGGACCCTAACCCTAACCTGGTGGACCCTAACCCTAACCTGGTGGACCCTGGTGGACCCTAACCTGGTGGACCCTAACCAGGTGGACCTGGTGGACCCTAACCTGGTGGACAGCCTGGTGGACCCTAAACCCTAACCTGGTGGACCCTAACCCTAACCTGGTGGACCCTAACCTGGTGGACAGCCTGGTGGACCCTAACCCTAACCTGGTGGACCCTAACCCTAACCTGGTGGACCCTAACCTGGTGGACCCTAACCTGGTGGACAGCCTGGTGGACCCTAACCCTAACCTGGTGGACCCTAACCCTAACCTGGTGGACCCTAACCTGGTGGTCAGCCTGGTGGACCCTAACCTGGTGGACAGCCTGGTGGACCCTAACCTGGTGGACCCTAACCTGGTGGACACTAACCTGGTGGACCCTAACCTTAACCTGGTGGACCCTAACCCTAACCTGGTGGACCCTAACCCTAACCTGGTGGACCCTAACCTGGTGGACCCTAACCTAACCTGGTGGACCCTAACCTGGTGGACAGCCTGGTGGAACCTAACCCTAACCTGGTGGTCAGCCTGGTGGACCCTAACCTGGTGGACAACCTGGTGGACCCTAACCTGGTGGACCCTAACCTGGTGGACCCTAACCCTAACCTGGTGGACCCTAACCTGGTGGACAGCCTGGTGGAACCTAACCCTAACCTGGTGGACAGCCTGGTGGACCCTAACCTGGTGGACAGCCTGGTGGACCCTAACCTGGTGAACCTGGTGGACCCTAACCTGGTGGACCCTAACCTGGTGGACAGCCTGGTGGACCCTAACCCTAACCTGGTGGACCCTAACCCTAACCTGGTGGACCCTAACCTGGTGGACAGCCTGGTGGACCCTAACCCTAACCTGGTGGACCCTAACCCTAACCTGGTGGACCCTAACCTGGTGGTCAGCCTGGTGGACCCTAACCCTAACCTGGTGGACCCTAACCCTAACCTGGGGGACCCTAACCTGGTGGTCAGCCTGGTGGACCCTAACCCTAACCTGGTGGACCCTAACCCTAACCTGGTGGACCCTAACCCTAATCTGGTGGACAGCCTGGTGGACCCTAACCCTAACCTGGTGGACCCTAACCTGGTGGACAGCCTGGTGGACCCTAACCCTAACCTGGTGGACCCTAACCCTAACCTGGTGGACCCTAACCTGGTGGACAGCCTGGTGGACCCTAACCCTAACCTGGTGGACCCTAACCCTAACCTGGTGGACCCTAACCTGGTGGACCTGGTGGACCCTAACCCTAACCTGGTGGACCCTAACCCTAACCTGGTGGACCCTAACCCTAACCTGGTGGACAGCCTGGTGGACCCTAACCCTAACCTGGTGGACCCTAACCCTAACCTGGTGGACAGCCTGGTGGAACCTAACCTTCCCAGAAGAGCTGGAGCTGTTTTATTGATAAGGAGTGGGAAGAGCTAAAGCTCAGATGAGTCCAGGGGAGCAGATACTGTTGGTAATGTGGTGTATTTGTGTTGACAGGTGTATTTACAGATTCAGAACGCTGACGTGTTCCTCACCTACCTGTCGTACCTGCTGCCTTCAGATGCTCAGTTCTGACATTAACCGTTGTCTCTGCTCAGCGTTTGATTCCTCCACCGTCCTGGTGGAAGCTTAGAGTGCTCCTGTAGCTCTCAGACCTTCTCTGCAGGTGACCTTCTCTGTTCCAGTTCCAGCCGGTCCAGGACGCTGCAGCGCCAGCACTGACCAGAACTGGACCAGGGGTCACGTCTCACCGGTTCCAGCCGGTCCAGGACGCTGCAGCACCAGCACCGACCAGAACTGGACCAGAACTGGACCAGAGGTCACGTCTCACCGGTTCCAGCCGGTCCAGGATGCTGCAGCGCCAATACCGACCAGAACTGGACCAGAACTGGACCAGAGGTCACGTCTCACCGGTTCCAGCCGGTCCAGGATGCTGCAGCGCCAATACCGACCAGAACTGGACCAGAACTGGACCAGAGGTCACGTCTCACCGGTTCCAGCCGGTCCAGGACGCTGCAGCGCCAGCACCGACCAGAACTGGACCAGAGGTCACATCTCTCTGGCTCCAGACGGTCCAGGATGCTGCAGCGCCAGCACTGACCAGAACTGAACCAGAACTGGACAAGAGGTCACGTCTCACTGGCTCCAGACGGTCCAGGATGCTGCAGCGCCAGCACTGACCAGAACTGGACCAGAACTGGACCAGAGGTCACGTCTCACCAGCTCCAGCCGGTCCAGGACGCTGCAGCGCCAGCACCGACCAGAACTGGACCAGAGGTCACGTCTCTCCGGCTCCAGCCTCATCGGCTTCCTGTTAAATCTAGAATCACAATCTTCCTTCCTCATTCAAAGCCTTGAACCATGAAGCTCCAACGTCTATAAAACCCTCACAGCTCCATCATGTCCTGGTAGAACCCTCTGCTAAATGCAGGTCTAGCTTCTGGTCTAGAGTCTGCAGGTCTAGAGAGGGGTTCAGAGCCTTCAGCTATCAGGCCCGGTCCAGGAGACAGACTCCCTCTACATCTAAGGAGGCTTCCATGAAGCTTCTACCTCTGCAGTCATCTCTGGGTTCTGCTGGTGCAGGTCTAGGCTGTTGGGGGGACTCCCATGAGTCTGGGGGTTTCCAGAAACCTGCTGTTGTAGCATAACTGCTAACAATAAATCCCAGCAAGGCTTCATATACGTGAACTGTAATGTCATTTATAGGAATAAATCTAATAAAAGCATGTGTGTGTTGGTGAGAGAAACGCTGACATGTTGTAGTGGGTTGGTTCCACTACAGTCCAACCGGACCTCTGAGAAGCTCTCTCCACACCCAAGCTAAGTCAACAACCCTCGATGCTACGGCCTCCTTCCAGGATGTGAGGCGTCCCAGGAACCTGCCGTCTCCAGAGTCAATATTTGCTCCCGTGGGTTGGGTCAGGACGCTCTTCACGTTCAGCATCTGCAACACCGCCCTGAGAACACGGATCTGACGCCACAGCGGCGCCGCTGACTCACCCCAGCTGTCAATCACCTCAGCTGTCAATCACCCCAGCTGTCAATCACCTCAGCTGTCAATCATCCCAGCAGTCAATCACCCCAGCTGTCAATCACCCCAGCTGTCAATCATCTCAGCTGTCAATCATCCCAGCTGTCAATCACCCCAGCTGTCAATCACCCCAGCTGTCAATCACCCCAGCTGTCAATCACCCCAGCTGTCAATCATCCCAGCTGTCAATCACCCCAGCTGTCAATCATCCCAGCTGTCAATCACCCCAGCTGTCAATCACCTCAGCTGTCAATCATCCCAGCTGTCAATCATCCCAGCAGTCAATCACCCCAGCTGTCAATCACCTCAGCTGTCAATCACCCCAGCTGTCAATCACCCCAGCTGTCAATCATCCCAGCTGTCAATCACCCCAGCTGTCAATCACCTCAGCTGTCAATCATCCCAGCTGTCAATCACCCCAGCTGTCAATCACCTCAGCTGTCAATCATCCCAGCTGTCAATCACCCCAGCTGTCAATCACCCCAGCTTTCAATCATCTCAGCTGTCAATCACCTCAGCTGTCAATCACCTCAGCTGTCAATCACCTCAGCTGCAGGTGTGGTGAACATTCATTCACGCATCAGGACATAAACATCATGCAGGTGCTGCTCAAGGTGGATCTATGAGGTGGTAGTGGGCTGTAGTCTCAGACCTGGTGAAGACCAGGACACTGAAGGACACGTTCCAGGTGGAACCAGAGTCCTCCAGCTGATTCACTGTGAAGAAACGGACTCAGATGAGCAGCAGCATCTGTGTCGTGATAATAAAGGGCTTTATCACAAATTAGTTTATAATGTCAACATTTCCAGAGTTTTACCATGTTTTTGTTTCTTCAAATGGCCTGAATATGTCATCAAGCTTATTTTACAACCTCTCCAAGAGCTACTCTGAACACGTCCATATGGATCAAAGCTTTGATGCTGATCTCTGAATAAAACCCCAGTTTGTGGTTTTTCTTTTGAGAATGCGGACATCATCTGTATCTATCTATCTATTTATCAAAGATACTTTTCCACTTTCTATGAAACCATGAAAAATTAATCTTTCTACTTTATATGTGAATTAGATAATTGCTTTACTGAATCATTCCATTCAGCTTTAACCACATAAGAACTGGGCAACGTTTATTACTGCCGGACATTTTAACACGGAGGTCACTTTTGGAGCCTCTAGTAGATCGGTAGAGGAACTGCAGCCTCTAGTGGTCATTAGAGGAACTGCAGCCTCTAGTGGTCATTAGAGGAACTGCAGCCTCTAGTGGTCGGTAGAGGAACTGCAGCCTCTAGTGGTCAACAGAGGAACTGCAGCCTCTAGTGGTCATTAGAGGAACTGCAGCCTCTAGTGGTCGGTAGAGGAACTGCAGCCTCTAGCGGTCGGTAGAGGAACTGCAGCCTCTAGTGGTCGGTAGAGGAACTGCAGCCTCTAGTGGTCGGTAGAGGAACTGCAGCCTCTAGTGGTCATTAGAAGAACTGCAGCCTCTAGTGGTCGGTAGAGGAACTGCAGCCTCTAGTGGTCGGTAGAGGAACTGCAGCCTCTAGTGGTCGGTAGAGGAACTGCAGCCTCTAGCGGTCGGTAGAGGAACTGCAGCCTCTAGTGGTCAGTAGGGGAACAGGAGCCTCTAGCGGTCAGTAGAGGAACTGCAGCCTCTAGCGGTCGGTAGAGGAACTGCAGCCTCTAGTTGTCGGTAGAGGAACTGCAGCCTCTAGCGGTCGGTAGAGGAACTGCAGCCTCTAGTGCAGGGCTATTCACTAATTTTGTCCAGGGGGCCACATTGTCAGGACTCCAAGGTCTGGGGGGCTGGGCCGTGCTGCGCAAAATTTTTGACCTTTTTCTTGCAGATTTTATGCTTTTTCAGGGTTCAGGGTTGTTCCAGGTTTTTGGGCCTGTCTGTCTTTGAGAATGAAGTGAGCCAGGCGTGCATGCTTGACGGCACAAAGCACTACCACATTTTCACAACATTTATTTAACTACATTGAAAAAGTTGAACATACTTTTCATGTAAAGGTGCTTATAGTCCTGTGAGACAACTGGAAACAATTTAACTTGGATCAACTTCTTTTTAGTGAATAAGCAAAAAAATAAACATTCAAGTTTCTGTGCATGACCTGCACTGGAAAATGTTAAATAATACGGTAAACATCTGGATTTTTAACTGATTTAAAGCAGCTCAACAATGTAAATGCAACAATGTAAACAAAATGTGTAGATTCTGACTTCTGGCTTTTAATTCCACGACAGCAGCTCATAGTTTTTACTTTGCTAGCTACACTATCGCATCTCAATATCAAAATAAAAATAAACAAAAAGTGCATGACGTGCATCTCCAAAATGCAATCACATCTCCATTTTCCACAATGCTTTCCCTCTGCTAGCTAAACCATAACATCTCAATATAAAGTAAATATCAAAATACATTTTTTTTTTTAAAGTGCACGATGTGCGTCTGTTTTTTAAACTCTACCACAGCATCTCAAAACCTTTAGTCTGCTTGCTACATCATCACATCTCCACAATATAAAATAAAAATGATAAAACAAAAAACTAGTCCAACAACACACTTCTATGTGGCTTTGTTCTCTCACTCTGTCGTAGACGGGCGACGCTTCTTTGACCGAGCAACGGCAGAGAACGAGGGTTCATAGGCAGTGAGGGATATCCGCAAACAGTGAAGCAAATGTTCATCTGACAAGGAGGCACGGCCGTTCGTTTTTATGGCATTCATGTGAGAGAAGCTGGTTTCACAAGTGTATGTTGATCCAAACATAGTTAGCACGGATATGGCTAACTTTTTTGTGTTGGGGAATTTGTTCACATGTCTGCATTTTGCCCAAAAGGTTGTGAATCCCTCTTTCTCAAATGCCTGCTTCAGAGCAGATGAGGCTGCACGTCAATTATTTCCAACTGCAGGGAACCTTCATCAATGTCGAGGGATGCTGGGAACTCTTGTCCTTTTGTGGAAATATCAGGTTGCCCACAAAACTGAGCAATTCCATGGGCATGTCATCAGGGGCGGCGCTGGGGGGTAGCTTGCAGTTGCTATAGCAACCCCAAAATTATGGTTTAGCAACCTCAAAGCAACCCCAAGAATGGAGACTATTAAAAATGAAAAAATCTTAATTGTGTTAAATAAAATAAAAATGGTGACAATTTAATTTAAAATGAATTTCATGTGTTTTTGTTTTAAATGAAAATAAAAGGAAGACAATTAAAAACGATGAGAGAGAGACTCGTCTCGCGAGAGCTGGCCTGCAGGGGTCATGCGAAGTCAGCTTGGGGGAAAAAAAAAAAACCGGGCCGTTAGAAAAGTGACATCAAAATGGAGGCTATCTGTTGAAGCGTAAGGCGGCTGAGATTGAGCCCGTGCAAATAGAACAAGAAGAGCCTAGAAGAGCTAGTTTCAGATAGCGCTGATTAGAATGAGTAGGCTGGTAATGACATACATATCCATATTTATGCTATTTAATTGGTATTGTAGTAAATTGTCCAGCAACTCCATACAATTGTTTAGCAACCCCTAAGCAACTGCAAGGAAAATGTTTTGCTGCCGCCACTGCATGTCATAGCCATCAAATCGTGCTGCAAAGTTTTCCCCCAATTTATTAATGAAACCTGTCATTAATTGAGTGACGTTGGCATTTGGTGATGACTTGATGAAGTTACCAACAGTGGGAAAGTGGAGCATACGATCAGTGAGACCAGATGAGAACAGAACTAGTTTGTTTTGAAACGCAGTTAAACTTTCAACAACGTCAACCACTGTTTTATTTGTACCCTGCAGCTCCAGATTTAGTTTATTCAAGTGAGTAAAGATGTCAGTTAAAAAGCACATCACAGACATAAACTCATCAACCAGCATTAGCGACAGAAACCACTTGGCTTTCTTCTGCTTGCAGTCATGGAGAAAAGTCCCAATTTCCCCCCTAAGGTCAAACACTCTCTTCAGTGCGTTGCCCTTGCTTAACCATCTGACTTCATTATGTAGTAAATCACTGTATTCAGAATCCATATCTGAAAGTAGTTGACGAAACAGTCGGTGCTGAAGACTGGAGGATGCTCTGATAAAGTTAATCATAGCCATAACTGTGTCCGTTGTATCTTTGAACTCAGCACTGAGCCGCGCACAGATGCTCTGATGAATCCAGCAGGGGAGAGATTTCATTCAGACAGACGCGCAGCCAGCCCTTTGACTTTCCCGCCCATAGACGGAGCCCCGTCTGTAACCAGCATGTTAACGCCATCAAGGTTCAGTCTGTCGTCTCTGAAGAAAGCAACAATCTTCTGGAAAATAATTCCGCTGGTTGTCTGTCCTTCCAGTGGTATTAGTGCCAAGATGTCCTCTCTGAAAATCTCCCCATCGAAAAAACGCACAAATAAACCCAGCTGTGCTGTCAGACTGATCTGTGGATTAATAAATTCAGCCTTCCTCAATTGTTCCAAAAGCTTATCAAAGACGTCTGTGCCTAAATCATTTATCCGTCTCCCTGTTGTTGTGTCCGACAAAGGTATTTGCTTCACACACGCAATAACTTGTGCTTTGACTTTATCATCAGGGTTAGGTGTTAGGGTTAGAGGGTTAGGGGTTAGGGGGTGAGGGTTAGGGGTTAGGGTTAGGGGGTTAGGGTTAGAGGGTTAGGGGTTAGGGTTAGAGGGTTAGGGGGTGAGGGTTAGGGGTTAGGGTTAGGGGGTTAGGGTTAGGGGGGTTAGGGGGTAGGGGGTTAGGGGGTTAGGGGTTAGGGGTTAGGGGGGTAGGGTTAGAGGGTAGGGAGTTAGGGTTAGTTAGGGGGTTAGGGGGTTAGGGTTAGGGGTTAGGGTTAGAGGGGTTAGGGGGTTAGGGTTAGGGTAGGGTTAGGGGGTTTTAGGGTTAGAGGGTTAGGGGTTAGGGGTTGGGGGTAGGGTAGGGTTAGGGGGGGGGAGGGTTAGGGTTAGGGGGTTAGGGTTAGAGGGTTAGGGGGTTTGGGTTAGAGGGTTAGGGTAAGAGGGTTAGGGGGTTAGGGTTAGGGGGTTTGGGCTAGAGGGTTAGGGGTTAGGGATTAGGGGATTAGGGTTAGGGTTGGGGTTAGGGGGTTAGGGTTAGAGGGTTAGGGTTTAGGGGGTTAGGGTTAGAGGGTTAGGATTGGGGTTAGGGTTAGAGGGTTAGGGGTTAGGAGGTTAGGGT
Source organism: Hirundichthys speculiger (assembly GCA_018398805.1). Taxonomy (NCBI): domain Eukaryota; kingdom Metazoa; phylum Chordata; class Actinopteri; order Beloniformes; family Exocoetidae; genus Hirundichthys; species Hirundichthys speculiger. Next base: position 210,359 of record JAGFBZ010000023.1, read on the forward strand.
TAGAGGGTTAAGGGTTAGGTGTTAGGGTTAGAGGGTTAGGGGTTAGGGGGTTAGAGGGTTAGGCGTTAGGGTTAAGGTTGGGGTTAGAGTTAGAGGGTTAAGGTTAGGGATTAGGGTTAGAGGGTTAAGGTTAGGGGTTAGAGTTGGAGGGTTAAGGTTAGGGGTTGGGGTTAGAGGTTAGGGTTAGAGGGTTAGGGTTAGGGTTAAGGTTAGGGGTTAGGGTTAGAGGTTAGGGGTTAGAGGGTTAGGGGGTTAGGGTTAGAGGGTTAGGCGTTAGGGTTAAGGTTGGGGTTAGAGTTAGAGGGTTAAGGTTAGGGGTTAGGGTTAGAGGGTTAAGGTTAGGGGTTAGGGGTTAGGGTGTTTCCTCCACAGCAGCATCGATGCAATCTTTGATTAGTTCGCAGTCCGTGAATGGACGTTTCTTTTTTTCCCAGTATCCATGCCACTGCTGTACAGTGCAGGCTTCGCCAAACCCCCGTCGTGTTTGTAGATAGTTTACAGTCAGTTTCTTTATTCTCTCCATTCGTATATCTGAACCTGGTGGGAAGTATATATTTTTGAATTATGTTTGTTGAAACGTCTGTTTCTGCATCAAATATAACGATTAGGTGGAGGGGAGTCGCAAACTTATGAGCAGGCGAACTCCCGATCCCTGCTGCACCCTGTGTTGTTTCTTCTTCACGCCTTATTTCCTGCGTCTCTTGCTGGGCTTTAGGGTGCATAGCGCCACCGCCACCCAGCTTCCCGGACGCTATTTTTCTTCCTAGTGGAGACTTGCAGAATAATTATTTTTCAATTTCATGCCCTGGCCGTTTACCGATATGCGTGAAGTTTTAATTTAATTTTATTTTTTTATTTATTGAAAGGGGGTCGCGGGCCGGTCTGATTTGATTGGCAGGCCGGATTTGGCCCGCGGGCCGCCAAGTGAATAGCCCTGTTCTAGTGGTTAGTAGAGGAACTGCAGCCTCTAGTGGTCAGTAGAGGAACTGCAGCAGACTTGTGTTGTTATTTTTAAGTGTAATGAAGTAAGAATTCAAAGCCATATTCTGTTTAGACATTTATTCATGACACTGTGTACAAAAAAAATAAACTGAAAAAGAGAGTTGAGTTCATCCAAACTGATCTGGACTGAACCAAAACTCGTTCAGGTCCCATGTTCACGACGGTATCAAAAACAAAGCAGAAGGGGAGGAGTTTCAGGAAACTTTACATTCTTACAGTCCCGCAGAGACGAGCTATGACTGTTTTCACAGAAAACACTTTACAGGTGACCCTCAGAGGAGGAGGGTCACCTCCAAGACCACCACACCACCTGTGTGTGGCATCACAGACCTGGACCAGGACCGGCGTTCTTCATGATGGTCACGTGACCAACACCTGCAGCTGAGGCGGTCACGTGTGGTGGCTCGTTTCAGTCTCACCGTTAAAACTGGACCCGATAAAAACACCAGAGTTCTGTTGGCCGGCCGGTCCTCCTCCGGCGCCTCCTAGTGGCCGTGCTGGTTGGCGTTGTAGCTGGGGGGCAGCGGGGGTCCGTTCACACCTGGGTGGTAGAAAGCACAGTTGCTCTCGTACCTGCAGCTGCCCTTCATCATGAAGTGTCGACACACTGGCCGCTTGGACATGTCTGTTAGAGAGAGGAGATGAAATTAAAAAACTAGTTCTGAATTCAAACTTTCCCCAAATTTTGAACTGATGAAAAATTCAGACTTTCTAAACTCAGGAAACTGAAACTGTGTTTTTGAATCTATCGTTGAAATTAAATTTATCCTCCTACTTCAGGTTTTCGAGTCATTCAGACCCAGGAGGACAAAAGGTGTAAAAACGAAGCCAATACGAGGGTTAAGGGTTACTAAACTGGGTTTCACTAAACTGGGTTACTAAACTGGGGTTTACTAAACTGGGTTACTAAACTGGGGTTCACTAAACTGGGTTACTAAACTGGGGTTCACTTAACTGGGTTACTAAACTGGGTTACTAAACTGGGGTTACTAAACCGGGTTTACTTAACTAGGGTTACTAAACTGGGGTTACTAAACTGGGTGTACTAAACTTGGTTTACTAAACTAGGTTTACTTAACTGGGTTACTAAACTGGGGCCCCTAACAGAACCTTACCCAGGGCCGCTCAGAAGCTACCACCAGCTGTGGGTCATGTGACCTCTCCACATACCATTCATGTTGCTGTGCCCTCCTCGGGGCCCGCCTCGTCCTCGGCCCCTGAAGCCCAGGTCTCCTCCTCGACCCCGGCCCCCTCGGTGGAAGTGGCCCCCCCTGTGGGGCCCCCCTCTCATGGAGTCCTCTCCCCAGTAGGCACCGTTATCTCCTTGGCCCTGACTGGGCGGGGGTCCCATCATGCGGGGGCCTCCCCTGGAGTTGAAGGGGGGCCCATGGTTGTGTGGAGGTGGCGGGTGGTTGAAGCGTGGCCCCCCAGGTGCCCCGTTGGGGGGGTACCCTCCGTTCATGGGCATCTGCATGTGCATGTTGTTCATGTTGTTCATGGCCGGTCCGTGTCCCAGCAGTCCCGGGTTCACTGCAGAGACGAAGGTCCGACAAGGTCAGAACCGACACCTGAACACACCTGGTTCTACAGTGGGATGAGGGCAGGGCTTACCTGGTGGGGGTCCGCCCTGGTTCTGGCTCTGCTGCAGTGAGCCCAGCAGCTGTTTGATCTTATCAGAGAAGTCTGGTTGCTTTATCAGGTCCTCCGTGGACTGGTTCCCCGACGCCCCCTGAAGACACAGGTGGTGGACAGAGAATGAGAACAGGTGGACAGGTGAGCAGCAGGTGGACAGGTGAGCAGCAGGTGGACTCTCACCATGATGGAAGATAGCAGCTCCTGGACGTTGACGGCGGGAGCGTTGTTGGTGGAGGTGCTGGAGGTCTGGGGGCTGCGGGAGCTGTTGCTCAGGTTGCCCATGAGATTGGCCAGGACCGGGGGGAGCTTGGAGGTCTCACCCTGGGCGGAGCTCTGCTGGGGGGTGGTGTCCATGGGCTCAGCGTAGCCGTCATCCAGCATGGACGAGTCCTGCTGAGAACAACAGCCCATCAGAAGACCAGAACATGGATGGAGACAGAAGACCAGGACATGGATGGAGACAGAAGACCGGAACATGGATGGAGACAGAAGACCGGAACATGGATGGAGACGTCTGTGAACTGTACCTCATCCAGGGGGATCAGGCGGGGGGGCATGGGCTCATACGGTTCTGGATCTGGTTCATGAGGGCTGTCCGGGACACTGCAGAGAAGATGGACCAGGGTCAACTCTACGAGGTTGGACATGCATGTCCTCTGCTGTGGACGGACCAACACCCACCTCTCCTTGCTGAGGAAGATCTCCTGCAGGATGCCCATCTCCCGGTCCCTCTGGGTCAGCTTCTCCGTGCTGTTGGCGCCGGGCGTCACCAGACTGCCCGCCAGCGTCAGCGGCCTCGGCGGCGTCCAGGGGACCCGTTCCTCCATGGTGTCGTGTGAAAGGCGGCGGGCCATCTCAAACGTCTGCCGGTCCATCATCAGCTCTCGTTTGGCGGCCTCTCCGAAGTCCTTGATCTTGTTGACGTTGACTGTGAAGGAGAGGTGATGACGTCATGGATGAGTGACAGCACTCTGGGCTCAGACAGGTGTGTTAGAGGACGTCCACCTCACCTCTCCGTCTCGTCCAGGTCAAAGTAGAAATAGTGTTTGAGCTGCTCCTCCTCCGCCCAGTGGACGCTCTTCTTCTTCTTTCCTTTCTTGTTCAGACTTTCTTCTTCTCGTGGTTCTGATAGAGCGTTCAGCTTCTCACCTGAAAGGCAGAGTGAATCCATGATGAGACCCTGGTGTGCTTCACCTGTCAGGTGTTTTCAGGGTCAGTCCCTCCTAACACAAGACGCTCCAGTAGTAGCCGTTACTCATTTATCTGGTGAGAGCTGTCAACACTGGTCTTACCGTTGTCCGAGGTCTCTGGGTCCTCGGCGGGTACCGGGGTCCCCGGTTGCTCCGCCTCCTGACCGTCATCTGCCGGCGCACTGGAGGCTGCAGCTTCTGGAGACGACGGTTTGGCGGACGATGAGGAATACGCCGACGGTTTGGTGTCGAAGGGACTGGCCTGGGGATGAGACAGGAGGGTGAACAGGTGTAGCAGCGCCCTATAGACACCTGCAGGTGTTCAGGAGGACGGCAGCATCCTGACATGCTCAGACAGGACGCCACTACCTTGTTGGACGTTGGTGAGACGACCTTGGTGTTGGGTGGAGCTGCAGGACTGGGTTTCTTCTTCTTGATCTTGATGCCGGGTACTGGTGCGGAGTTCAGGGCGTCCAGGAATCCCGTGGCCTCCATGGCTGCAGCGACAACATCATCATCACCACCTCTGTCAGAGTTAACACCTGTCTGGTGTTGCTATGAGGGAGGCGGAGCTTACGTGGAGCTGGAATGATCTTCACTTTGATCTCTTTGGGAGCGTTAGACGGCGTGTTGAGAGGTTTGTACTTCTTCTCCAGAGGAGGGGTGTCTGAGGGCCCAGAGATGCTGGGAGAGAAGAAAAAACATGTCAGTTCCTCCAACGGCCACCAGGAGCCACCAGTGAGCCCCTGAAGCAGCTGCTGGAGCATCTGCAGCCACTAGGGGGCCCCAAGCTACAATATCAGCCTCAACATCCACTATCTGTGGAAGAAAACTTGAACTAATTTCTGCATGAGGCCCTGGCTGCTGAGATGGCGCCACCTCACAGGAACGATCTTTCACCACCAGGTGGTGCTGTTTCACAGACTTACTTGGGCCTCTTGAGCAGCGGGGGCTTGATGTTGTACTTGTCGCCCAGCTGGGGGGCAGAGGGTGGCTTCTTCACGGGCGGGGGGTTGGGAGCCTCCATCTCCAGTCCTGCATAGAAAGACAAGTGTGATGAAGACGAGGACGAAGACGAGGACGAAGACGAGCGGGAACTGTGAGGAGCCCGGCGGCGGAGGCGCACCGATGGAGCGGATCTTGGCGTGGCTGGGAGCGTGAGCTTTGGGCTTCTCCTTCTTCTTCTCCTCGTCTCCTGTCTTCTCTTTCACTTCCCTCACTGGAGCCTTGCTCTCCTCCTTCTTCTTCTTCTTGTCTGGAGGGCAGAGGCAGAGAGGTTAGATCCTGGCAGGGGGAGGAGCCTAAACTCTTCCAGGTGTGAGGGACGCACCAGCAGGAGAGCCGCTGGAGAGGCTCTGGGAGCGGATCGTAGCCATCCATCCGTCCACCAGGACACCTGCCAGCTTCCTCACATCTGAAACAGACAGACATGGTTACAGTCCACCTGAACAGGTTCTGGTCCTGGAGATGTTCTGGTCCAGAGGTGGATGCTGACCTTCAGTCTCTGCGCTCTTGCTCAGCTGCTTCACCAGCTTGGCTGTGTTGTTCTGTGGTCAAACAGGAACAGGTGAGAACAGGTGAGAACAGGTGAGAAGACGGCAGCAGCAGTGTGCTGGGACAGACCAGGTGGTCCTGTACCTGTTTCAGGTGGTCCACCTTCAGGGGCAGCTTCTGCAGGGTCAGCAGGATGAGCTGCAGCAGGGGGGTGTTGTTGCTGCTCTTGGAGTAGGTGAGCCAGGAGTTGAGGAGGCGGTACCCCCCGACCCGGATGAACCTGAGGAACCGGGACACAAACACTTCTGGGTCAGCTCACTCCCCTCCAGAAAATAAAGAAATAAATCCTTCAAACTTAAATTTAAAATGAAAAAGAAAAAATTAATAGATGAAAATGTTGACTTCACAAAATTCACAAATTTGCAAGAAAATTTCAGATATTGACTTAAAAAAAAAAAATGATTGATGAATGATTTGAAGAAAAAAACAACAAATTCTGGCTCTAATTTCTCAAATTTGGGGAAAAAAGACTTTAAAGAAATAAGAAATTGGAAAAATAAAAGTCACCATAAATTCACAACTATGCAAGAAAAATTCAGAAATTCTGCCAATAAATTCAATAATTTGTAATAAAATAAATAAAAAAATCCTTGAAACTTAAATCTAAAATGAAAAAGAAAAAAATAAATAGATAAAAATGTTGACTTCACAAAATTCACAAGAAAAAAAAAAAATCATAGAAATTTTCAGATATTGACTTAAAAAAATAGATTTGGAGAAAAAACAAAAATTCTGACTAAATTCTCAAATTCGAAAAAAAAAAAGACTAAAGAAATCAGAAAAAAAATCACCATAAATTCCCAACTATGCAAGAAAAATTCAGAAATTCTGCCAATAAATTAACTAATTTTCAGTAAAATAAATAAAAAATCTGACTTCATGGACTCCCCAGTAGCAGCTAAATTCAGTTTGCAGCGTCTGTGTCTTTATAATAATGTATAAATGACGGTGGTGCACACCTGTGTCAGTCACTCACCTGTTCAGGACATCGTGGGACTTGGTCTGCAGCAGGATGTTCAGGTACATACACCTGCTGACCATCTTGGTGGATGCTTTCATCAAGCTGGACCAGAAACCAGACCGGGTTAGAACCAGGTTCATGTTCTACAGATCTTTATGGTCACTACACCTGATGTTTGTGGAGCCTCACCTGAACACCTTGGGGACTCCCTCCAGGCTCCGCAGCTCTCCATCCTTCCCCAGCAGAGCCTCCACCCCCTTCAGGATCTCCCTGGGGTCCACTGGGCCCCCAGCCATCCCTGAAACACACACTTCACACAATAAATACACACTCTTCACACAATAAATACACACTCTTCACACAATAAATACACACACTTCACACAATAAATACACACTCTTCACACAATAAATACACACTCTTCACACAATAAATACACACTCTTCACACAATAAATACACTCTTCACACACTCTTCACACAATAAATACACACTCTTCACACAATAAATACACACTCTTCACACAATAAACACACACTTCCCACAATAAATACACACTCTGAGCAAGGCCAACACTCTGACTGGCTGACAGTTAGACACCGTTTTCCTGCCTCACTTGGCACCGGAACCAGAACCAGAACCAGAACCGCTTCAGGACTGTGGATGCACCAACCAGAGTTCTGACAAACCAACGGTACACTCAACAGAACCACCACTCAGCACCGATTGGAGCCCCCGTAGACCAACACCGACGTGTCTGCACCAACAAGACCTGAGAGGTCCTTCCAAACCAGAACCAGAACCTCCAGAACAGCTTCACCCACCCAGAAAACCGGTTCCCAGTTTCCACCTGCAGCAAGTAGGAGGACAACCCAGGTGCAGTCCACCTGAGCTTTCCAGTCACTGATCCCACAGACCCTCAGCCTGGACCCGAGACCCAACCTGAGATCCTCAGTCTGGACCCGAGACCCTCAGCCTGGACCTGAGACCCTCAGCCTGGACCTGAGACCCTCAGTCTGGACCCGAGACCCAACCTGAGATCCTCAGTCTGGACCCGAGACCCTCAGCCTGGACCCGAGACCCTCAGCCTGGACCCGAGACCCTCAGTCTGGACCCGAGACCCAACCTGAGATCCTCAGTCTGGACCCGAGACCCAACCTGAGATCCTCAGTCTGGACCCGAGACCCTCAGCCTGGACCCGAGACCCAACCTGAGATCCTCAGTCTGGACCCGAGACCCTCAGCCTGGACCTGAGACCCAACCTGAGATCCTCAGTCTGGACCCGAGACCCTCAGCCTGGACCCGAGACCCTCAGCCTGGACCCGAGACCCTCAGTCTGGACCCGAGACCCAACCTGAGATCCTCAGTCTGGACCCGAGACCCTTAGACTGGACCCGAGACCCAACCTGAGACCCTCAGCCTGGACCTGAGACCCTTAGACTGGACCCGAGACCCAACCTGAGACCCTCAGCCTGGACCTGAGACCCTCAGCCTGGACCCGAGACCCTTAGACTGGACCCGAGACCCAACCTGAGACCCTCATCCTGGACAGCCCCTGTTCTTCAGACCACTGTCAGACAGGCTCATCAGGACTCTGAAGGACATCTCTGGTCCATCATGACCCAGTTCTGTCATTGATCAGATGTTTTTATTGACTCCGTGCTGTGATCCAGAAACAGACCCAATAGTTCTGGTTCCCTCTTCTGGTCACCGTTGGACCCCTGAAGGTCCAGTTTAGATGATCAGCTCAGCTCTGTGTCGTTAAATCACCATCCTGTCCATCACTTTATTTCATCTTTATTAAGTTAAACACATTAGTGAATCATTTAAGTGTTAGATTTGATCACATCGAGAAAAAAATAAAAACTAACAATCAGCTGAACCTCTCACTTCTGAACAGAACAGCTGTCAGCATCTGGACCAAGGTCTCACCCTGGACCTGGAGACCAGAAGCTCCAGACCCAGTCCTGAACTGGAGACCAGAAGCTGCAGACCCAGTCCTGAACTGGAGACCAGAAGCTGCAGACCCAGTCCTGAACTGGAGACCAGAAGCTCCAGACCCAGTCCTGAACTGGAGACCAGAAGCTGCAGACCCAGTCCTGAACTGAAGACCAGAAGCTGCAGACCCAGTCCTGAACTGGAGACCAGAACCTCCAGACCCAGTCCTGAACTGGAGGCCAGAAGCTCCAGACCCAGTCCTGAACTGGAGACCAGAAGCTCCAGACCCAGTCCTGAACTGCAGACCAGGACTTTAACTGGGTGATAGTTTGTCAGACTGGTTCTCAGACTAGTCCAGGGGTCTCCAGCTCCAGTCCTCTAGAGCCGCTGTCCTGTGGGTCCTGGATGTTTCCTGCTTCAGCACCTGGTTCAGGTGAACTGGTCGTTAACAGACCTGGATCCAGTCCTCTGGATCAGGAAACATCTAAGACCTGCAGGTTTGTGGCTCTAGAAGACTGGAGTTGGAGACCCCTGGACCAGAGGGTCCCTCCAGGTCTAGGACTGGATGGTGAGGACTGGAAACTGTCATCAGGGACCAGAAGCACTGAAACAGAAGCAGTTTGGGGTCAGAACAGAACAGAAGTCACATGAGTCCAGGAAATAAATAGCTATTCAACCCTCTAACCCTCTAAACCAGTCCCACTGGGGTCCAGGAGGTGGATCAGAACCATCCTGCCTCCGTCAGAACCAGTGGACCAGTGATTCTGCAGAAACTACCAGAGAAGATGAGGAGTTCATGACCGCTGCTTCCACACAACTGGATCAATACGTCCTCAGAGTTGAGTGGTAGAAGAGGCCCCTCCCACTTCTGACGACAGGTAAGGATCAGTGGTCCACCTGTAGGACGTCTGATAAACCTGAGTGTCCTCAGGGGAGCAGACACCTAACCCATCCTGACTGACACCCCCCTGGTCCCTCAGGACGGTCTCACCGTCTAATAATAGACCTGACTGACTGACACCTGAACAGCAGAGACACCTGGACTACACCTGGACTACACTGACAATGTTAGTGTTTACTACAAATACACCACTAGTTTACCCACAACTATTAAATCACTCTGAACCAGTTAAAAACCCACATTCAAACTGAGTCTTTAATTAAATGGGTTTATGACCATTATGTTAATTTTTCTACCAAACATGCTGGACTAAAATAAATACAAGTGACATAAATGTTCATCATAAAGTATTTAGTGTATCTGGACAAGGATCACGTTACAATACGAGCAGTTTCATTAGAAATACATCACATTTGTGTGGTTCAAGTCGTTCCTGTTGTTATAGGTTTCTAATAATTACAGATTGATGGACGTTAAAAGAAGAAGAAGTGTCTGGAAGGTGAATCAACACGGTAGAACATTTACCTGAGAGGGCTGATCACAGGTGAGCTAGCGAAGCGCTTCAACAGGCCGGTGTTGTTACACACACAACGCCGTCAATCATCTCATTAACTTTATTTAAGTATCCTTTTATTTAAATTAAGCAAATGTGTCCAGCAGCCGGTATCATTTAACTCTTACTTTGTTCAGTCTTGTGCAATTTTTAAAAGACTGTACTTACTTACTTTGTAAAAGTAAGAAAAAGTAAAAAGTCTTGTAAAATTATCCTTTTATTTAAATTAAGCAAATGTGTCCAGCAGCTGTTATCATTTAACTGTTATTATGTACAGTCTGGAGAATAAAGAAAATCTAAAATATCAGCCAGAAGAGGAAACAAAAGTAATTAAAGCTAGTTTTAATACTTAAAGACACTCTTCAGCATGTGATGGAAGTGGAATTAAATGAGTATATATATTTATCTTAAGTGGATTTATTTCCCACCTGGGTCCTGAGTGAAATGTGTTTCATTACTACGGTCAACATTTCACAGACAACAACGCCCACGACAGACCCGGTTCTGACCCGGCTCTGCGCGAGCTCAGATTTATTCGTCCATCACGAAACTGCGTCTGCACTGGAAACCAGTTCAGAGGAAATGTGGATGTGAGGAGTCAGGTCTTACCGGGGTAACTGTTGGAGTTTAATACTGTCTCCAAAAACTTCCACAAGCCTGCAAATAACTCAACCGTTACTCAGGTACACACAGTAGAACACACCTGCTGACATCATCATCATCATCATCATCATCATCAGTGTGGTGTTACTGGGACAGCACAACAACAACACGCCCTCGGTTACGTAAGGCCACGTCACCTGTGACGGGCCGAGCCTGAAATCTGTCACAGAACCCCCCCCCCCCAACCACCTCCACGGAGACCGGGAGCGCCGCACAACCGTTAAGACAAAAGCGTCCGAAGAGCCAAGGGGGTTGGTGGGGGAGAGCTGCCCGGGGACCAGGGGAGGGTCCCCGCGCCGCGGCCGCTCCAGCCGTCCCGCAATCTTAACGGCTCGATGTCAGACAGACACACACGAGCCAGAGCGGGTCCGGTCCTCACTAACGCAATCTTTATGCGCAGATTGCGGTAGTCGGTGGCTCCGAGCTGGAGGGAAAAAACGGTCCGGCTTCATCACGGGCACCTCTCCTGCTCTGCCTAAGGCAATCTTTATCAACAGATTGCTTATGGTTTTATTTCCGCCCATCCCGTCTCACACACAAAGAGCGGGAGCGCGCCTGGTCCGCGCCCTTTGCTGTGTGAGCTCATTCTAGAAGGTTCTGTTCACCGACAATCAAGCTACTAGCGGTGCCCGTTAGCCAGCTGCCCTCTCGTCTACGACACTTTGGATAAATCTCGATTCGATTGAACTTCAAAATCAACTTACTAGTTATACTACAGCTCCTCGGCGTCTCGGGTATATTATGGTGCTTTTCAGGCACTTATAGCTCTTATTTCATCACGTTTATGTCGTCAACCCTCATGGTTTTAATATCAACTGATAAAGACTTCTTATGGGTGGGGCTGTGAGAGCTAAATGCTAGCCTTTCCTTCGGGAACAAACTGGAGGCAAAAGTAGTAATCAAATGTCCATTACGTGAAGAAAAAATATGAAATTGAGAAGAGTTGTTCGAAGTCCTCGACGGCTCAGCCTTCGGCAAAGCAGTTTCATGCCTGCGGAAACACACAAAACACACACTTACTTTCGATCCTACGTTAAATGTGGTAACTTATTATGATTATCATTATTGTTAACATTATTATTGTTTCTCATTCAACAGTACTTCGCAAGTTTAAAAAAAAAACAAAACAGAGGACACGTTATGTGCAAATCCTCCATACTTGACTTACCTCTGACCAAATCCAGGAATGAGCTCCGGAGGGTGGGGCTTCGTATTTATACTGCGTGACGAGTTTTACGTCACAGACTGCGTTTTTCTGAGTTTCTCTGAAACAAAATGGTGGATGTGGGCGGCAACCTTGTTGTTCCCTTGAAGGACGTAATGGCGGACATCAGATTATGGAACTGGTTCCTTGAATTACTCCGAACTGCCACTTCTGAAGTGCCGTGTTTTGTCCCATTCTCGAGATAATCAAAATTACTTATCAGATTTGATGACATACCCGGCTTTTCCTTAGCCTTTAACATTTACATTTTGATGACAATATTTCTTCAAAATGGCGCCTGGTTTTGTGTGTTTGTCACGTGACACTTAAAGACAACGTTAACGTCCGCCCCCTTCCGAAACGACTAAAGCCGTTTTAATGAACGGTAAATACGCCGCTCATTTAAAATGTAAAAATTATACTACCTTTTACCTCAATAGAAATACTTAGTTTTATTTTTAAATCTTATGCAGCAGTTGAACAGCATAGTACAACTAAACCTCAATCATCATAAAAAATATAACATTATTAAGACAATTTAAAAAAATGCAGAAGGTAAAAAAAACAAACAAAAAACTACAATTACATAACCTACTAGAGGTGTAATTTAAAGTCACGACAGGACCCCTTCTTGGTATTTGAGGACTCTAAGCAAGATTTTCTATTGCTGTCCTATATTGATCTTCTGTAACATTTACAAAAAGACGGAGCAACATCTGAAACAAGAACTGTCCTGCTGGGCTGGTTGGACGCCACATGTCTGTCCGGTCTAACGGCTAGTCTACCGCCGTTAGCCCGCCAGCTGTTGGATGATTTACAGCAGGTCCCTGCAGACTTCTGCATGGGACATTTAATTTGGGGTACATTTCATGTCAATCAAAAAAATGAATAAGTTCTTTTTTGAAGCATAAAGTAGATGATTCCTTAATATACTAGCTGAAAGTGCTAAGTTCTTTAACTGACAAGTTTGAATGAATTTGAAAATATAAAAACAAAATTAAACATGTGGTGCATTATTTTGTCAACTGTGTTATAGAAAAATGTTGTCATATGAAACATTTAAGAAATATTGCACATATGATGACATGTTTGTTTAAAGGTTTTTGAGTCAGTTTACCAGAGATTTAAAGGTGTTGAACTGATTTGAAATATTAGTTTTGAGATTTATAATGGCTATCCTGATGTTGTCATGAAGGACAAAACATTTTCTAGTTATCCACCATGCTCATGGAAGACAGCCCCCTCAGGATATGTCCCCCATTTTTTGTTACAGTTTATATACAATGTAAAAGATTTATTACAATATGAAATATATAATTAGATGTAACACAGCTAACAGACTAATTAGGAAAAGAGGACAGATCTTTCTTTAAGATAATAACTTTATTATTTTATTTTATATAATCATATTTATTGATTTATGCACAGTATTTTAGTATTTCCTCTTTGTTCCTTGTTTGTTTCAATATCAGTTATCATTACTGATCCTGCTTGAACTGATCTCTGTCTTCTTTTGTGTTGAGCTCTTCTCCAGTGTACTTGTGTCCTCCTCTTCTCCCTCTCACTTAAATCTTTTACTGTCCTCACCTTCCCTACTTACATGTTACACCGTACAATTGAACATACGTTGAATCGTGACTACGACAGAAATAAACCTGAGCGTTTTTCAGACTCTAAAGGCAGCATCATCACGTCACTGGTGTGTGAGACCACCCCAGGTTCTGGGTCTGGCTGTCAACCCTGTTAAACAATGCTAAACTCTGTAAAACCCTGTCAACTGTGTTAAACAATGCTAAACTCTGTTAAACCCTGTAAAACCCTGTCAACCTTGTTAAACCCCGTTAAACACTGTAAAACCCTGTCAGCTGTGTTAAACTCGGTCAACCCTGTAAAACCCTGGCAACCCTGTTAAACTCTGTTAAACCCTGTCAACCGTGTTAAACCCTGTAAAACCCTGTCAATCTTGTTAACCCCATTAAACCATGTAAAATCCTGTCAACTTTGTTAAACCCTGTTAAACTCAGTTTAACCCTGTCAACTGTGTTAAACAATGTTAAACCCTGTAAAACCCTGTCAACTGTGTTAAACTCGGTCAACCCTGTAAAACCCTCTAAACCTTGTTAAACCCCGTTAAACATTGTAAAACCCTGTCAACTGTGTTAAACCCTGTCAATCTTCTTAAACCTCGTTAAACTCTGTAAAACCCTGTAAAACCCTGTCAACCTTGTTAAACCCTGTTAAACCCTGTTAAACCCTGTCAACCGTGTTAAACCCTGTTAAACCCTGTAAAACCCTGTCACCCGTGCTACAGTTGATTGGTAACACACTTGACACTTTGGCCATTTTCAATTGGAGGCCTTGGACCCGTCACCTCATGATCAGCTCATATTTTTTATGAATATTTCTCTCCATATTTATATGTATAACATCTAAGAAAAGCATGTTGATAACACAGTGGATGAGCAATTATTCAATTCTGTGTGCACAACAAAAATATTGCTAAAATACATGAGTAAGTAAAATAGTTTTAAAAACATCTTTATCATATTTCAATGAATATATTGACTAAATATCTATTGAAATAATGTACAAAAACCTCTATTTTAGTGTTTTTTGGCTATCAACTTTAAGTGGGACAAAAACAGAAAATTCCAGTTTAGAATAGTCTGTTTTAACAAAGCAAGTTATTGAGATATCATGACTTTTTGTATTAAATAGTAGAGAAACCTGCCTTGATAATAAACTGATCATTGTTTGACGTGAATACTTGGTAAAACCAATAAATACTCCCATGGATGGAAATGTACCCCAACTGATAGAAGGGTCCTGAAATGATCCTCCAAGTCTCCTTCATCAGAGGGACCTCCCATTTTGAATGTCATTTCCATGGCACTCCATGGAGCTGATGTTTGCTGAGCTTTGTCCTCAGACCCTCCAGGCCAACCCACAGCCAGTCGCGGTGGTCTGATGGGACCACTAACCCCCCACACGAGCTCAAAACACATTCTCTTTCAAATGTGACGATGTTCTGTTGGTGTATGTTCACAACTCAGAATAGTGTGGCTGTGGCTCAGTTGGTAGAGCAGGTCCTCCAGTCACTGGGAGGTTGGCGGTTCGATCCCGGCTCCAACTGTCTACATGCCATAGTGTCCTTGGGCAAGACACTGAACCCTAACTTGCCTCCAGTGGGCCTGGCAGCGCCTTGCATGGCAGCAGCTGCCCACTGGTGTATGAATGTGAGTGTGAATGGGTGAATGTGAGGCCTTTGTAAAGCACTTTTCTGATTCATTCACCATGATGGTGTCTGGAAAGCGCTATATAAGTGCAGTCCATTTATCATTTACCATAGTGCTAAGCACTAAGTAACTAAAATGATGCTCTTGTGATGCTCAGTTGTCATCAACAGACACTGAAATGTTTTTTTGTTTTTTGTTCCTGCTGTAAGTTTGTTTATTTCTGTTGCAAAGTTGAACATTTTATCATAGAGGTGAATGGAGACTGACTTACTGCTGGAGCCAGACCCTGGTGGTCAGTAGAGGAACTGCAACAACAACCTGACCTCCACCCAGGCGTGGAGATGTTGGTGCTTGGCTCCAACCATCGGCTCCACCAGAGGATTTTGGTTGGCCTTCACCCCCGAATATAAAATCCAGGGCGCCCATATGACACAGCAGAATAGATATTATTTATTTACTCACACTGCTGCTTCTTTCTTCTTGTTCTACCTCAGCAATAACAAATGCACAAATAAAACTACCCTCATGTATTTAAACAGGTCAGCTGTTATTCATAATTTATGCTTTAGATTTGTTCATTGCTGATGTGTTTTTATGAACCATCGTGTACCCTTACTAAAGGATTAATACTCTTATTAATGTATGCTTGGATTTCCCTGCAGGTGAAGGAACTAGCACAGCTTTAAACAAGCTGATCCACATGACCAGTCATGCTGCAGGGATGAAGCTGGACTCTCTGATGTCAGAGGGGAGGATGCTGTCCAAGCTTTAGGGTCATCCTGGACCACTCAGATACACTCATACCAGCCTGACACTCCCATGATGCACCACAGGAGATAACTTCTGCCTGCAGCTATCAAGCTGTACAAGTCCACAATCTGACTGTAAGCAGCATCCAGCAGCATCCCCCGGTCCTGTCATGGGGGTCCAGGAACATCCCCCCGGTCCTGTCATGGGGGTCCAGGAGCAACCCCCCGGTCCTGTCATGGGGGTCCAGGAGCATCCCCCCGGTCCTGTCATGGGGGTCCAGGAGCAACCCCCCGGTCCTGTCATGGGGGTCCAGGAACATCCCCCCGGTCCTGTCATGGGGGTCCAGGAACATCCCCCCGGTCCTGTCATGGGGGTCCAGGAGCATCCCCCAGTTCTGTCAGGATGGTCCAGGTCCAGGAACATCCCCCCGGTCCTGTCATGGGGGTCCAGGAGCATCCCCCAGTCCTGTCAGGGTGGTCCAGGTCCAGGAACATCCCCCCGGTTCTGTCAGGGGGGTCCAGGAGCACCCCCCCCCCCCCAGTTCTGTCAGGGTGGTCCAGGTCCAGGAACATCCCCCCGGTTCTGTCAGGGTGGTCCAGGTCTAGGAACATCCCCCCGGTCCTGTCATGGGGGTCCAGGAACATCCCCCCGGTCCTGTCATGGGGGTCCAGGAGCAACCCCCCGGTCCTGTCATGGGGGTCCAGGAGCATCCCCCCGGTCCTGTCATGGGGGTCCAGGAGCATCCCCCCGGTCCTGTCATGGGGGGTCCAGGAGCATCCCCCGGTCCTGTCATGGGGTCCAGGAGCATCCCCCGGTCCTGTCATGGGGGTCCAGGAGCATCCCCCCGGTCCTGTCATGGGGGTCCAGGAACATCCCCCCGGTCCTGTCAGGGGTCCAGGCCAGGGGTCCAGGAACATCCCCCCGGTCCTGTCATGGGGGTCCAGGAGCATCCCCCAGTCCTGTCAGGGTGGTCCAGGTCCAGGAACATCCCCCCGGTTCTGTCAGGGGGGTCCAGGAGCACCCCCCCCCCCCCCAGTTCTGTCAGGGTGGTCCAGGTCGAGGAACATCACCCCGGTTCTGTCAGGGTGGTCCAGGTCTAGGAACATCCCCCCGGTCCTGTCATGGGGGTCCAGGAGCATCCCCCGGTCCTGTCAGGATGGTCCAGGTCCAGGAACATCCCCCCAGTCCTGTCATGGGGGTCCAGGAGCATCCCCCCGGTCCTGTCATGGGGGTCCAGGAACATCCCCCCGGTCCTGTCATGGGGGTCCAGGAGCAACCCCCCGGTCCTGTCATGGGGGTCCAGGAGCAACCCTCGGTCCTGTCATGGGGGTCCAGGAGCATCCCCCCGGTCCTGTCATGGGGGTCCAGGAGCAACCCCCCGGTCCTGTCATGGGGGTCCAGGAACATCCCCCCGGTCCTGTCATGGGGGTCCAGGAACATCCCCCTGGTCCTGTCATGGGGGTCCAGGATCATCCCCCGTTCCTGTCAGGATGGTCCAGGTCCAGGAACATCCCCCCGGTCCTGTCATGGGGGTCCAGGAGCATCCCCCAGTCCTGTCAGGGTGGTCCAGGTCCAGGAACGTCCCCCCGGTTCTGTCAGGGGGGTCCAGGAGCACCCCCCCCCCCAGTTCTGTCAGGGTGGTCCAGGTCCAGGAACATCCCCCCGGTTCTGTCAGGGTGGTCCAGGTCTAGGAACATCCCAACGGTTCTGTCAGGGGGGTCCAGGAGCATCCCCTCCGGTTCTGTCAGGGTGGTCTTGGATTCCCCCCCAGAACCAAAGTCCTGAATCAGAGAAGGAAAACTCAATAACAGTCATCTTTCTCTCTTAGTCTTCTCTTTTTTCTCTATCAGGTCTAAACCATCTGTTTCCATCCATCTTTCTCAGTTTTTCTTTTCTCTCTGTTT
This sequence comes from Hirundichthys speculiger, assembly GCA_018398805.1. Lineage (NCBI taxonomy): Eukaryota > Metazoa > Chordata > Actinopteri > Beloniformes > Exocoetidae > Hirundichthys > Hirundichthys speculiger. Next base: position 227,850 of record JAGFBZ010000023.1, read on the forward strand.
TGGTTCTGAAGAGCATCAATGATGATCTGGTCTCCAGAATCTGGTTTCTTGGTTCCAGATTCTGATTCAGGACTTTGGTTCTGAAGCCAGACCTTCACAGATACTGGAGGAGATTATTCCTGATGTTTGCAGCTCCACTGCATCTCCTCCAAGAGTCTCCACCAGACTGAACCTCAGAAAAGTGTTCAGCTATGAAGTGAACATGGAGCTGCACACGTTCTTGTCACTGTTTGTACATCTGGATGTAAATGTGGAACCATGAGGTTCACACACGAGGACCCTGATGTGATGCCAAAGTCAGTGGTTGCTAGGGATGTAACGATATAGAAAATTTGATATCTCGATTATCGTGACCAAATTATCACGGTTTACGATATTATCACGATATTCTTAATTGCTGTACAAATGTCTAAAAAAACATACATTTTAATAATTTCACAAAATCTTGTGATTTTCTTGTCTTATTCAAACATCAGAAGCCAAAATTTTATCAAAATGAAACTTTCGCATTAAACGGAGAAACGACTGGCACAGAAAGAGGTTTTATTTTAAATAAACAATATAAATAACAGCAACAAAGCTAATTTGTCTGGTTTAAATTTAAATAAACACTTTAACAACCATAGTAGGTCAAAATATGCAAACAATTATCAGGAACAAAAATTATAGTGAAGTTCAAATGAAATAAACTTTGGATTTTAAGCTGAACCTTAAATAAGTATAAATGTTCAAATAAAGAAACAGTTGTTTAGGAGCCAAATATGTTGTTCTGAATTGTAGTTCACTCTGTGTGTCTGTGGGTGTCGCTGTGTTGTTACCTGAGGGTCAGGTATAAAGGTAGCTGCCTGTTATTGGTTAGGTGTTTGACCCAGAAGAGAAAAAGGTTTTTGACCGCTGTGGCGCTAACTGCCGGCGTTATGGTTGTTGGATCAGTTAATAGAATAAATTAATATTTTAACTGCATCAGAAGAACATTGTTCCGGTCATTTTTTCAATGTCATTTTTCGATGTCCTGTGTGCTATCACCACTTTCCGCCATGCTAACGTTACGATGTCGATGTTACAAGCTACAAATTCAAGCGAAACACAGTTACGAGTCGCTCACAGACTTGAATGAGGCTGATATTACACATCCTGGTAATCGACCGCAATAATGAGATGAAGTCAAACATAAACGGTAATCGTTATTGCGTAAAATTTTACCGCGCTTTACCATAATACCAAAAACCGTTACAACCCTAGTGGATACACAGTCAAATAATCTGCTCAGTGTCTTCAGGAAGCAGCAATACAACATTCATAAATGTCACGGTTTTCAGGGTGGGGGTCCAAATCCTAAAGTCCTTTACTGCTTTCCAAGAGCAGAACCTAAGAAGAATCAAGGAACAGCAGGGCAGAAACCCGCAGAACCAAGGACCAAACGAGACACAGGTGCAAACAATCAGGGAGATGAACACAGGAAGTAATCAGAGAATCAGGCTGTCAAAGTAAAACAGGAAGTAAATTAAACAGCAACAGAAAAGAACAGAAGAAAAGCATAAGAAGAATGAAGAAGACCCCGAAAATATGAGAAACAAAACCAAGTGTCCTTATTTCACAGATCTGTGACCATTTTCAAATCCCAGTTTACTGGGCAAATGATTTTCCACAAACCAGGGTTTGTGAGAGTCCAGCAGATGAAGAGACGACTGTGACTCCAACCTGCAGATTACCGGCTCTGACTGGGACTCTGACTGGGACTCTGACTGGGACTCTGTCTGTGACTCTGACTGGGACTCTGACTGGGACTCTGACTGGGATTCTGACTAGGACTCTGACTGGGACTCTGACTGGGACTCTGACTGGGATTCTGACTAGGACTCTGACTGGGACTCTGACTGGACTGACTGGGACTCTGACTGGGACTCTGACTGGGACTCTGACTGGACTCTGACTGGGACTCTGTCTGGGACTCTGACTGGGGACTCTGACTCTGGGACTCTCTGACTCTGGGACTCTGACTGGGACTTCTGACTGGGATTCTGACTAGGACTCTGACTGGGACTCTGACTGGGACTCTGACTGGGACTCTGTCTGGGACTCTGACTGGGACTCTGACTGGGACTCTGTCTGTGACTCTGACTGGGACTCTGTCTGGGACTCTGAGTGGGACTCTGACTGGGACTCTGTCTGGGACTCTGACTGGGACTCTGTCTGGGACTCTGACTGGGACTCTGTCTGGGACTCTGACTGGGACTCTGTCTGGGACTCTGTCTGGGTCTCTGTCTGGGACTCTGACTGGGACTCTGAGTGGGACTCTGACTGGGATTCTGACTAGGACTCTGTCTGGGACTCTGACTGGGACTCTGACTGGGACTCTGACTGGGACTCTGTCTGGGACTCTGTCTGGGACTCTGACTGGGACCCTGACTGGGACTCTGTCTGGGACTCTGTCTGGGACTCTGACTGGGACTCTGTCAGGGACTCTGACTGGGACCCTGACTGGGACTCTGACTGTGACACTGACTGGGACTCTGACTGGGACTCTGACTGGCACTCTGACTGGGACTCTGTCTGGAACTCTGACTGGGACTCTGTCTGTGACTCTGTCTGGGACTCTGTCTGGGATTCTGACTAGGACTCTGTCTGGGACTCTGAGTGGGACTCTGTCTGGGACTCTGAGTGGGACTCTGTCTGGGACGCTGACTGGGACTCTGTCTAAGACTCTGACTGGGACTCTGACTGGGACTCTGACTCTGTCAGGGACTCTGACTGGGACTCTGTCTGGGACTCTGTATGTGACTCTGACTGGGACTCTGACTGGGACTCTGACTGGGACTCTGTCTGGGACTCTGGGACTCTGTGACTCTGACTGGGACTCTGACTGGGACTCTGACTGGGACTCTGGGGACTCTGTTTGTGACTGACTGGGACTCTGGGACTCTGTGGGACTCTGTCTGGGACTCTGACTGGGACTCTGTCTGGGACTCTGACTGGGACTCTGTCTGGGACTCTGACTGGGTCTCTGTCTGGGACTCTGACTGGGACTCTGAGTGGGACTCTGTCTGAGACTGTCTGGGACCCTGACTGGGACTCTGACTGGGACTCTGACTGGGACTCTGACTGGGACTCTGTCTGGGACTCTGACTGGGACTCTGACTGGGACTCTGTCTGGGACTCTGTCTGGGACTCTGTTTGTGACTCTGACTGGGACTCTGTCTGGACTCTGACTGGGACTGACTCTGCTGGGACTCTGACTGGGACTCTGTCTGGACTCTGACTCTGACTCTGGACTCTGACTGGACTCTGACTGGGACTCTGACTGGGACTCTGGGACTGACTCTGTCTGGGACTCTGACTGGGACTCTGAGTGGGACTCTGTCTGAGACTCTGTCTGGGACCCTGACTGGGACTCTGACTGGGACTCTGAGTGGGACTCTGTCTGAGACTCTGACTGGGACTCTGACTGACTGACTGGGACTCTGACTGGGACTCTGACTGGGACTCTGACTGGGACTCTGACTGGGACTCTGACTGGGACTCTAAGGGGGACTCTGACTGGGACTCTGACTGGGACTCTGTCTGGGACTCTGTCTGGGACTCTGACTGGGACTCTGTCTGGGACTCTGACTGGGACTCTGTCTGGGACTCTGGGGACTCTGACTGGGGGACTCTGTCTGGGACTCTGTTTGTGACTCTGACTGGGACTCTGACTGGGACTCTGTCTGGGACTCTGTCTGGGACTCTGACTGGGACTCTGCCTGGGACTCTGACTGGGACTCTGTCTGGGACTCTGTTTGTGACTCTGACTGGGACTCTGACTGGGACTCTGTCTGGGACTCTGTCTGGGACTCTGACTGGGACTCTGACTGGGACTCTGACTGGGACTCTGTCTGGAACTCTGACTGGGACTCTGTCTGGGACTCTGACTGGGGACTCTGACTCTGACTCTGGGACTCTGACTGGGGACTCTGTCTGGGACTCTGACTGGGACTCTGGGACTCTGTCTGGGACTCTGACTGTCTGGGGGACTCTGACTGACTGGGACTCTGTCTGGGACTCTGACTGGGACTCTGTCTGGGGTGGGACTCTGTCTGGGACTCTGACTGGGACTCTGACTGGGACTCTGACTCTGTGGGACTCTGTCTGGGACTCTGGGGACTCTGGACTGGGACTCTGACTGGGACTCTGTCTGGGACTCTGTCTGGGGACTCTGACTGGGACTCTGACTGTGGGACTCTGTCTGGGACTCTGACTGGGACTCTGACTGGGACTCTGTCTGTGGGACTCTGGGACTCTGACTCTGGACTCTGACTGGGACTCTGTCTGGGGGACTCTGACTGGGACTCTGGTCTGGGACTCTGGGGACTCTGACTGGGACTCTGTGGGGTCTCTGTCTGGGACTCTGTCTGGGACTCTGAGTGGGAACTCTGTCTGGGACTCTGTCTGGGACTCTGACTGGGACTCTGACTGGGACTCTGACTGGGACTCTGTCTGGGACTCTGACTGGGGACTCTGACTGACTGGGGGACTCTGTCTGGGACTCTGACTCTGGACTCTACTGGGACTCTGAGTGGGACTCTGTCTGGGACTCTGACTGGGGACTCTGACTGGGACTCTGGGACTGGGGACTCTGACTGGGACTCTGTCTGGGACTCTGTCTCTGGGACTCTGACTGGGACTCTGTCTGGGACTCTGACTGGGACTCTGTCTGGGACTCTGGGACTGGGACTCTGGGACTGGGACTCTGGGGACTCTGTCTGGACTCTGACTGGGACTCTGGGGACTCTGACTGGGACTCTAACTGGGACTCTGTCTGGAACTCTGACTGGGACTCTGTCTGGGACTCTGACTGGGACTCTGACTGGGACTCTGAGTGGGACTCTGTCTGGGACTCTGACTGGGACTCTGTCTGGGACTCTGTCTGGGACTCTGACTGGGACTCTGACTGGGACTCTGACTGGGACTCTGTCTGGGACTCTGTCTGGGACTCTGACTGGGACTCTGTCTGTGACTCTGACTGGGACTCTGACTGGGACTCTGTCTGGGACTCTGACTGGGACTCTGTCTGGGACTCTGACTGGGACTCTGACTGGGACTCTGTCTGGGTCTGTCTGGGACTCTGACTGGGACTCTGAGTGGAACTCTGTCTGAGACTCTGTCTGGGACCCTGACTGGGACTCTTACTGGGACTCTGTCTGGGACTCTGACTGGGACTCTAACACGGGGACTCTGTCTGGGACTCTGACTGGGACTCTAAGTGGAACTCTGACTGGGACTCTGTCTGGGACTCTGACTGGGACTCTGACTGGGACTCTGAGTGGGACTCTGTCTGGGACTCTGACTGGGACTCTGTCTGGGGGGACTGGGGGACTCTGTCTGGGACTCTGACTGGGACTCTGACTGGGACTCTGTCTGGGACTCTTTCTGGGACTCTGACTGGGACTCTGTCTGTGACTCTGACTGGAACTCTGACTGGGACTCTGTCTGGGACTCTGACTGGGACTCTGTCTGTGACTCTGACTGGGACTCTGACTGGGACTCTGTCTGGGTCTCTGTCTGGGACTCTGACTGGGACTCTGAGTGGAAGTCTGTCTGAGACTCTGTCTGGGACCCTGACTGGGACTCTGACTGGGACTCTGTCTGGGACTCTGACTGGGACTCTAACACGGGGACTCTGTCTGGGACTCTGACTGGGACTCTAAGTGGGAATCTGACTGGGACTCTGACTGGGACTCTGACTGGGACTCTGTCTGGGACTCTGACTGGGACTCTGTCTGGGACTCTGTCTGGGACTCTGTGACTCTGACTGGGACTCTGACTGGGACTCTGTCTGGGACTCTGACTGGGACTCTGTCTGGGACTCTGACTGGGACTCTGACTGGGAGTCTGTCTAGGACTCTGACTGGGACTCTGTCTGGGACTCTGGGACTCTGGGGACTCTGTCTGGGGACTCTGACTGGGACTCTGGGACTCTGTCTGGGACTCTGTTGGGACTCTGGACTGGGACTCTGTCTGGGACTCTGACTCTGACTGGGACTCTGTCTGGAACTCTGTCTGGGACTCTGTTTGTGACTCTGACTCTGGGACTCTGGGACTCTGGGGACTCTGACTGGGACTCTGTCTGGGACTCTGACTGGGACTCTGTCTGGGACTCTGTCTGGGACTCTGACTGGGACTCTGTGGGGGACTCTGTGGGACTCTGGGGACTCTGACTGGGACTCTGGTGGGACTCTGTCTGGGACTCTGACTGGGACTCTAGTGGGGGACTCTGACTGGGACTCTGACTGGACTCTGTGGGACTCTGGGGACTCTGACTGGGACTCTGTCTGGGACTCTGACTCTGGGACTCTGACTCTGTCTGGGACTCTGACTGGGACTCTGGGACTCTGGGACTCTGACTGGGACTCTGTCTGGGACTCTGTCTGGGACTCTGACTGGGACTCTGTCTGGGACTCTGTCTAGGACTTGGGACTCTGTCTGGGACTCTGTCTGGGACTCTGATTGGGACTCTGACTAGGACTCTGTCTGGGACTCTGACTGAGACTCTGTCTGGAACTCTGTCTGGGACTCTGTTTGTGACTCTGACTGGGACTCTGACTGGGACTCTGAATGGGACTCTGTCTGGGACTCTGACTGGGACTCTGTCTGTGACTCTGACTGGGACTCTGACTGGGACTCTGTCTGGGTCTCTGTCTGGGACTCTGAGTGGGACTCTGCCTGAGACTCTGTCTGGGACCCTGACTGGGACTCTGTCTGGGACTCTGACTGGGACTCTGACTGGGACTCTTTCTGGGACCCTGACTGGGACTCTGACTGTGACTCTGACTGGGACTCTGACTGGGACTCTGTCTGGGACTCTGACTGGGACCCTGAGTGGGACTCTGTCTGGGACTCTGACTGGGACTCTGTCTGGGACTCTGAGTGGGACTCTGTCTGGGACTCTGACTGGGACTCTGTCTGGGATGCTGACTGGGACTCTGTCTGTGACTCTGACTGGAACTCTGACTGGGACTCTGTCTGGGACTCTGACTGGGACTCTGTCTGTGACTCTGACTGGGATTCTGTCTGGGACTCTGTCTGGATCTCTGACTGGGACTCTGACTGGGTCTCTGACTGGGACTCTTTCTGGGACCCTGACTGGGACTCTGACTGTGACTCTGACTGGGACTCTGACTGGGACTGGGACTCTGACTGGGACTCTGTCTGGGACTCTGACTGGGACTCTGTCTGGGACTCTGACTGGGACCCTGAGTGGGACTCTGTCTGGGACTCTGTCTGGGACTCTGACTGGGACTTTGTCTGGGACTCTGACTGGGACCCTGACTGTGACTCTGACTGGGACTCTGACTGGGACTCTGACTGGGACTCTGTCTGGGACTCTGTCTTCACAGGAGACACTTGTCATTGGAGCTGAAGTTCTGCGTCATCCTTAGAGCCGGACGGACCTCTACCTGTAGGTCAGGGTCTTCACCTTTATCCAGTCATGTCACAGGTCCTCTTTAAATCTGTGGGTGTGTTTCCCCTCCACCCACTCTGCTACACAACTCTTTTCTTCAAATGGCTCTAATACTGTCGTACTGAATTAAAAGGTTTATTTAGCTCAACTTAAGTGAAACAGATGGATCCATCACCACGGATCCTCTCGAACTCCTGAAGTCTATCACACTGGAGTTTTACTAAACAGGGTCTCCAAACAGAACCTGGTACCAGGCCCCCAAACAGAACCTGGTTCCAGGCCCCCAAACAGAACCTTGTTCCAGGCCACCAAACATCTAGAATCAGCCCCGCTCCACCAGTAAAGAAGCTGCAAGTCACACAGGTGTGTTTCTCTCCCAGGTTGGTTTTATTCACACACATGAAGAAATGGAGGTCAGTCATGCTTTCACATACATGTTCAGGAGCGTGTGAACCTGCAGTCCACGTAGAACCGAACCACACAGATCACACTCATGTCCAGCTGAGCAGCAGAAGCTGTGAAACATCAGCAGGCTCCTGCAGGTAATCGTCCATCTGTAGCTGCTGCAGGTAACCGTCCGTCTGTCACCGCTGCAGGTAACGGTCCGTCTGTAGCTGCTGTAGGTAACGGTCCGTCTGTAGCCGCTGCAGGTAACGGTCCGTCTGTAGCTGCTGCAGGTAACGGTCCGTCTGTAGCTGCTGCAGGTAACGGTCAGTCTGTAGCTGCTGCAGGTAACGGTCCGTCTGTAGATGCTGTAGGTAACGGTCCGTCTGTAGCTGCTGCAGGTAATGGTCCGTCTGTAGCTGCTGCAGGTAACGGTCCGTCTGTAGATGCTGCAGGTAATCGCCCATCTGTAGCTGCTGCAGGTAACCGTCCGTCTGTAGCTGCTGCAGCTAACCGTCCGTCTGTAGCTGCTGCAGGTAACGGTCCGTCTGTAGCTGCTGCAGGTAACGGTCCGTCTGTAGCTGCTGCAGGTAACGGTCCATCTGTAGCTGCTGCAGGCAACGGTCCGTCTGTAGCTGCTGCAGGTAACAGTCCATCTGTAGCTGCTGCAGGTAACCGTCCGTCTGTAGCTGCTGCAGGTAACCGTCCGTCTGTAGCTGCTGCAGGTAACCGTCCGTCTGTAGCTGCTGCAGGTAACCGTCCGTCTGTAGCTGCTGCAGGTAACGGTCCGTCTGTAGCTGCTGTAGGTAACGGTCCGTCTGTAGCTGCTGCAGGTAACCGTCCCTCTGTAGCTGCTGCAGGTAACGGTCCATCTGTAACTGCTGCAGGTAACGGTCAGTCTGTAGCTGCTGCAGGTAACGGTCCGTCTGTAGCTGCTGCAGGTAACGGTCCGTCTGTAGCTGCTGCAGGTAACGGTCCGTCTGTAGCTGCTGCAGGTAACCGTCCGTCTGTAGCTGCTGCAGGTAACGGTCCGTCTGTAGCTGCTGCAGGTAACCGTCAGTCTGTAGCTGCTGCAGGTAACCGTCCGTCTGTCACCGCTGCAGGTAACGGTCCGTCTGTAGCTGCTAACGGTCGTCTGTAGCTGCTGTAGGTAACGGTCCGTCTGTAGCAGGTGTCTGTAGCTGCTGCAGGTAACGGTCCGTCTGTAGCTGCTGCAGGTAACGGTCAGTCTGTAGCTGCTGCAGGTAACCGTCCGTTTGTAGCTGCTGCAGGTAACTGTCCGTCTGTAGCTGCTGCAGGTAACGGTCCGTCTGTAGCTGGTACCAGTGATGGTTCCAGAGCTAAGATGGTGCAGAGACCAGTGATGGTTCCAGAGCTGAGATGGTACCAGGGATGATGATGGCACTGGGACCAGTGATGGTTCCAGAGCTGAGATGGTACCAGGGATGGTGATGGTACTGGGACCAGTGATGGTTTAAGAGCTGAGATTGTACCAGGGATGGTGATGGTACTGGGACCAGTGATGGTACTGAGACCAGTGATGGTTCCAGAGCTGAGATGGAACTGGGACCAGTGATGGTTCCAGAGCTGAGATGGTACCAGGGATGGTGATGGTTCCAGAGCTGAAATGATAGTGGGACCAGTGATGGTTTCAGAGCTGAGATGGTACCAGGGATGGTGATGGTACTGGGACCAGTGATGGTTCCAGAGCTGAGATGGTACCAGGGATGGTGATGGTACTGGGACCAGTGATGGTTTCAGAGCTGAGATGGTACCAGTGACGGTGATGGTACTGGGACCAGTGGTGGTTCCAGAGCTGAGATGGTACCAGGGACGCTGATGGTACTGAGATCAGTGATGGTTCCAGAGCTGAGATGGTACTGGGACCAGTGATGGTTCCAGAGCTGAGATGGTACCAGGGATGGTAATGGTACTGGGACTAGTGATGGTACTGAGACCAGTGAAGGTTCCAGAGCTGAGATGGTACTGGGACCAGTGATAGTTCCAGAGCTGAGATGGTACCAGGGATTGGTGATGGTACTGGGACCAGTGATGGTACTGAGACCAGTGATGGTTTCAGAGCTGAGATGGTACCAGGGATGGTGATGGTACTGGGACCAGTGATGGTTTTTGAGCTGAGATGGTACCAGGGATGGTGATGGTACTGGGACCAGTGATGGTTTTTGAGCTGAGATGGTACCAGTGATGGTGATGGTACTGGGGACCAGTGATGGTTCCAGAGCTGAGATCGTACCAGGGACGCTGATGGTACTGGGACCAGTGATGGTTCCAGAGCTGAGATGGTACCACGGACGCTGATGGTACTGGGACCAGTGATGGTTCCAGAGCTGAGATGGTACTGGGACCAGTGATGGTACTGAGACCAGTGATGGTTCCAGAGCTGAGATGGTACTGGGACCAGAGATGGTTCCAAAGCTGAGATGGTACCAGGGATGGTGATGGTACTGGGACCAGTGATGGTTTCAGAAATGAGATGGTACCAGGGATGGTGATGGTACTGGGACCAGTGATGGCTCCAGAGCTGAGATGGTACTGAGACCAGTGATGGTTTCAGAGCTGAGATGGTGCAGAGACCAGTGATGGTTCCAGAGCTGAGATGGTAGCAGGGATGGTGATGGTACTGGGACCAGTGATGGTTTCAGAGCTGAGATGGTACCAGGGACGGTGATGGTACTGGGACCAGTGATGGTTTCAGAAATGAGATGGTACCAGGGATGGTGATGGTACTGGGACCAGTGATGGCTCCAGAACTGAGATGGTACTGAGACCAGTGATGGTTTCAGAGCTGAGATGGTGCAGAGACCAGTGATGGTTCCAGAGCTGAGATGGTAGCAGGGATGGTGATGGTACTGGGACCAGTGATGGTTTCAGAGCTGAGATGGTACCAGGGACAGTAATGGTTTCAGAACTGAGATGGTACCAGGGATGGTGATGGTACTGGGACCAGTGATGGTTCCAGAGCTGAGATGGTACTGAGACCAGTGATGGTTCCAGAGCTGAGATGGTATCAGGGATGGTGATGGTACTGAGACCAGTGATGGTTCCAGAGCTGAGATGGTATCAGGGATGGTGATGGTACTGAGACCAGTGATGGTTCCAGAGCTGTGATGGTACCAGGGATGGTGATGGTACTGGGACCAGCGATGGTACTGAGACCAGTGATGGTTTAAGAGCTGAGATGGTACCAGGGATGGTGATGGTACTGGGACCAGCGATGGTACTGAGACCAGTGATGGTTCCAAAGCTGAGATGGAACTGGGACAAGTGATGGTTCCAGAGCTTAGATGGTACCACGGATGGTGATGGTTCCAGAGCTGAAATGGTAGTGGGACCAGTGATGGTTCCGGAGCTGAGATTGTACCAGGGATGGTGATGGTACTGAGACCAGTGATGGTTCCAGAGCTGTGATGGTACCAGGGATGGTGATGGTACTGGGACCAGTGATGGTTTCAGAGCTGAGATGGTACCAAGGATGGTGATGGTACTGAGACCAGTGATGGTTCCAGAGCTGAGATGGTACCAGGGATGGTGATGGTACTGAGACCAGTGATGGTTCCAGAACTGAGATGGTACCAGGGATGGTGATGGTACTGGGACCAGTGATGGTTTCAGAGCTGAGATGGTACCAGGGATGGTGATGGTACTGGGACCAGTGATGGTTTCAGAGCTGAGATGGTACCAGGGATGGTGATGGTACTGGGACCAGTGATGGTTTCAGAGCTGAGATGGTACCAGGGACAGTAATGGTTTCAGAACTGAGATGGTACCAGGGATGGTGATGGTACTGGGACCAGTGATGGTTCCAGAGCTGAGATGGTACTGAGACCAGTGATGGTTCCAGAGCTGAGATGGTACAAGGGATGGTGATGGTACTGGGACCAGTGATGGTTTAAGAGCTGAGATGGTACCAGGGATGGTGATGGTACTGGGACCAGCGATGGTACTGAGACCAGTGATGGTTCCAAAGCTGAGATGGAACTGGGACAAGTGATGGTTCCAGAGCTTAGATGGTACCAGGGATGGTGATGGTTCCAGAGCTGAAATGGTAGTGGGACCAGTGATGGTTCCGGAGCTGAGATTGTACCAGGGATGGTGATGGTACTGAGACCAGTGATGGTTCCAGAGCTGTGATGGTACCAGGGATGGTGATGGTACTGAGACCAGTGATGGTTCCAGAGCTGAGATGGTATCAGGGATGGTGATGGTACTGAGACCAGTGATGGTTCCAGAGCTGAGATGGTACCAGGGATGGTGATGGTACTGGGACCAGTGATGGTTTCAGAGCTGAGATGGTACCAGGAATGGTGATGGTACTGGGACCAGTGATGGTTTCAGAGCTGAGATGGTACCAGGGATGGTGATGGTTCCAGAGCTGAAATGGTAGTGGGACCAGTGATGGTTCCGGAGCTGAGATTGTACCAGGGATGGTGATGGTACTGAGACTAGTGATGGTTCCAGAGCTGTGATGGTACCAGGGATGGTGATGGTACTTGGACCAGTGATGGTTTCAGAGCTGAGATGGTACCAAGGATGGTGATGGTACTGAGACCAGTGATGGTTCCAGAGCTGAGATGGTACCAGGGATGGTGATGGTACTGAGACCAGTGATGGTTCCAGAGCTGAGATGGTATCAGGGATGGTGATGGTACTGAGACCAGTGATGGTTCCAGAGCTGAGATGGTACCAGGGATGGTGATGGTACTGGGACCAGTGATGGTTTCAGAGCTGAGATGGTACCAGGGATGGTGATGGTACTGGGACCAGTGATGGTTTCAGAGCTGAGATGGTACCAGTGACGGTGATGGTACTTGGACCAGTGGTGGTTCCAGAGCTGAGATGGTACCAGGGACGCTGATGGTACTGGGACCAGTGATGGTTCCAGAGCTGAGATGGTACCAGGGATGGTGATGGTACTGAGACCAGTGATGGTTCCAGAGCTGAGATGGTATCAGGGATGGTGATGGTACTGAGACCAGTGATGGTTCCAGAGCTGAGATGGTACCAGGGATGGTGATGGTACTGGGACCAGTGATGGTTTCAGAGCTGAGATGGTACCAGGGATGGTGATGGTACTGGGACCAGTGATGGTTCCAGAGCTGAGATGGTACCAGGGATGGTGATGGTTCCAGAGCTGAAATGGTAGTGGGACCAGTGATGGTTCCGGAGCTGAGATTGTACCAGGGATGGTGATGGTACTGAGACCAGTGATAGTTCCAGAGCTGTGATGGTACCAGGGATGGTGATGGTACTGGGACCAGTGATGGTTTCAGAGCTGAGATGGTACCAAGGATGGTGATGGTACTGAGACCAGTGATGGTTCCAGAGCTGAGATGGTACCAGGGATGGTGATGGTACTGAGACAAGTGATGGTTCCAGAGCTGAGATGGTATCAGGGATGGTGATGGTACTGAGACCAGTGATGGTTCCAGAGCTGAGATGGTACCAGGGATGGTGATGGTACTGGGACCAGTGATGGTTTCAGAGCTGAGATGGTACCAGGGATGGTGATGGTACTGGGACCAGTGATGGTTCCAGAGCTGAGATGGTACCAGGGATGGTGATGGTACTGGGACCAGTGATGGTTTCAGAGCTGAGATGGTACCAGTGACGGTGATGGTACTTGGACCAGTTGTGGTTCCAGAGCTGAGATGGTACCAGGGACGCTGATGGTACTGGGACCAGTGATGGTTCCAGAGCTGAGATGGTACCAGGGACGCTGATGGTACTGAGATCAGTGATGGTTCCAGAGCTGAGATGGTACTGGGACCAGTGATGGTTCCAGAGCTGAGATGGTACCAGGGATGGTAATGGTACTGGGACTAGTGATGGTACTGAGACCAGTGATGGTTGCAGAGCTGAGATGGTACTGGGACCAGTGATAGTTCCAGAGCTGAGATGGTACCCGGGATTGGTGATGGTACTGGGACCAGTGATGGTACTGAGACCAGTGATGGTTTCAGAGCTGAGATGGTACCAGGGATGGTGATGGTATGGTACTGGGACCAGTGATGGTTTTTGAGCTGAGATAGTACCAGGGATGGTGATGGTACTGAGACCAGTGATGGTTCCAGAGCTGAGATGGTACCAGGGATGGTGATGGTACTGGGACAAGTGATGGTTTTTGAGCTGAGATAGTACCAGGGATGGTGATGGTACTGGGACCAGTGATGGTTTTTGAGCTGAGATGGTACCAGTGATGGTGATGGTACTGGGACCAGTGATGGTTTCAGAGCTGAGATGGTACCAGGGATGGTGATGGTACTGGGACCAGTGATGGTTCCAGAGCTGAGATGGTACCAGGGATGGTGATGGTTCCAGAGCTGAAATGGTAGTGGGACCAGTGATGGTTCCGGAGCTGAGATTGTACCAGGGATGGTGATGGTACTGAGACCAGTGATAGTTCCAGAGCTGTGATGGTACCAGGGATGGTGATGGTACTGGGACCAGTGATGGTTTCAGAGCTGAGATGGTACCAAGGATGGTGATGGTACTGAGACCAGTGATGGTTCCAGAGCTGAGATGGTACCAGGGATGGTGATGGTACTGAGACAAGTGATGGTTCCAGAGCTGAGATGGTATCAGGGATGGTGTGATGGTACTGAGACCAGTGATGGTTCCAGAGCTGAGATGGTACCAGGGATGGTGATGGTACTGGGACCAGTGATGGTTTCAGAGCTGAGATGGTACCAGGGATGGTGATGGTACTGGGACCAGTGATGGTTCCAGAGCTGAGATGGTACCAGGGATGGTGATGGTACTGGGACCAGTGATGGTTTCAGAGCTGAGATGGTACCAGTGACGGTGATGGTACTTGGACCAGTTGTGGTTCCAGAGCTGAGATGGTACCAGGGACGCTGATGGTACTGGGACCAGTGATGGTTCCAGAGCTGAGATGGTACCAGGGACGCTGATGGTACTGAGATCAGTGATGGTTCCAGAGCTGAGATGGTACTGGGACCAGTGATGGTTCCAGAGCTGAGATGGTACCAGGGATGGTAATGGTACTGGGACTAGTGATGGTACTGAGACCAGTGATGGTTGCAGAGCTGAGATGGTACTGGGACCAGTGATAGTTCCAGAGCTGAGATGGTACCCGGGATTGGTGATGGTACTGGGACCAGTGATGGTACTGAGACCAGTGATGGTTTCAGAGCTGAGATGGTACCAGGGATGGTGATGGTACTGGGACCAGTGATGGTTTTTGAGCTGAGATAGTACCAGGGATGGTGATGGTACTGAGACCAGTGATGGTTCCAGAGCTGAGATGGTACCAGGGATGGTGATGGTACTGGGACAAGTGATGGTTTTTGAGCTGAGATAGTACCAGGGATGGTGATGGTACTGGGACCAGTGATGGTTTTTGAGCTGAGATGGTACCAGTGATGGTGATGGTACTGGGACCAGTGATAGTTCCAGAGCTGAGATGGTACCAGGGACGCTGGTGGTACTGGGACCAGTGATGGTTCCAGAGCTGAGATGGTACCACGGCGCTGATGGTACTGGGACCAGTGATGGTTCCAGAGCTGAGATGGTACTGGGACCATTGATGGTACTGAGACCAGTGATGGTTCCAGAGCTGAGATGGTACTGGGACCAGAGATGGTTCCAAAGCTGAGATGGTACCAGGGATGGTGATGGTACTGGGACCAGTGATGGTTTAATAGCTGAGATGGTACCAGGGATGGTGATGGTACTGGGACCAGTGATAGTTCCAGAGCTGAGATGGTACCAGGGATTGGTGATGGTACTGGGACCAGTGATGGTACTGAGACCAGTGATGGTTTCAGAGCTGAGATGGTACCAGGGATGGTGATGGTACTGGGACCAGTGATGGTTTTTGAGCTGAGATAGTACCAGGGATGGTGATGGTACTGGGACCAGTGATGGTTTTTGAGCTGAGATGGTACCAGTGATGGTGATGGTACTGGGACCAGTGATAGTTCCAGAGCTGAGATGGTACCAGGGACGCTGATGGTACTGGGACCAGTGATGGTTCCAGAGCTGAGATGGTACCACGGCGCTGATGGTACTGGGACCAGTGATGGTTCCAGAGCTGAGATGGTACTGGGACCAGTGATGGTACTGAAACCAGTGATGGTTCCAGAGCTGAGATGGTACTGGGACCAGAGATGGTTCCAAAGCTGAGATGGTACCAGGGATGGTGATGGTACTGGGACCAGTGATGGTTTAATAGCTGAGATGGTACCAGGGATGGTGATGGTACTGGGACCAGTGATGGTTTCAGAGCTGAGATGGTACCAGTGACGGTGATGGTACTGGGACCAGTGGTGGTTCCAGAGCTGAGATGGTACCAGGGACGCTGATGGTACTGAGATCAGTGATGGTTCCAGAGCTGAGATGGTACTGGGACCAGTGATGGTTCCAGAGCTGAGATGGTACCAGGGATGGTAATGGTACTGGGACTAGTGATGGTACTGAGACCAGTGATGGTTCCAGAGCTGAGATGGTACTGGGACCAGTGATAGTTCCAGAGCTGAGATGGTACCAGGGATTGGTGATGGTACTGGGACCAGTGATGGTACTAAGACCAGTGATGGTTTCAGAGCTGAGATGGTACCAGGGATGGTGATGGTACTGGGACCAGTGATGGTTTTTGAGCTGAGATGGTACCAGGGATGGTGATGGTACTGGGACCAGTGATGGTTTTTGAGCTGAGATGGTACCAGTGATGGTGATGGTACTGGGACCAGTGATGGTTCCAGAGCTGAGATGGTACCAGGGACGCTGATGGTACTGGGACCAGTGATGGTTCCAGAGCTGAGATGGTACCACGGACGCTGATGGTACTGGGACCAGTGATGGTTCCAGAGCTGAGATGGTACTGGGACCAGTGATGGTACTGAGACCAGTGATGGTTCCAGAGCTGAGATGGTACTGGGACCAGAGATGGTTCCAAAGCTGAGATGGTACCAGGGACGGTGATGGTACTGGGACCAGTGATGGTTTCAGAAATGAGATGGTACCAGGGATGGTGATGGTACTGGGACCAGTGATGGCTCCAGAGCTGAGATGGTACTGAGACCAGTGATGGTTTCAGAGCTGAGATGGTGCAGAGACCAGTGATGGTTCCAGAGCTGAGATGGTACCAGGGATGGTGATGGTACTGGGACCAGTGATGGTTCCAGAGCTGAGATGGTACTGAGAACAGTGATGGTT
The DNA here is from genome assembly GCA_018398805.1 of Hirundichthys speculiger. NCBI lineage: Eukaryota > Metazoa > Chordata > Actinopteri > Beloniformes > Exocoetidae > Hirundichthys > Hirundichthys speculiger. The sequence goes on from JAGFBZ010000023.1 coordinate 244,870, forward strand.
GCAGAGCTGAGATGGTGCAGAGACCAGTGATGGTTCCAGAGCTGAGATGGTACCAGGGATGGTGATGGTACTGGGACCAGTGATGGTTTAAGAGCTGAGATGGTACCAGGGATGGTGATGGTACTGGGACCAGTGATGGTTCCACAGCTGAGATGGTACCAGGGATGGTGATGGTACTGGGACCAGTGATGGTACTGAGACCAGTGATGGTTCCAAAGCTGAGATGGAACTGGGACCAGTGATGGTTCCAGAGCTTAGATGGTACCAGGGATGGTGATGGTTCCAGAGCTGAAATGGTAGTGGGACCAGTGATGGTTCCGGAGCTGAGATTGTACCAGGGATGGTGATGGTACTGAGACCAGTGATGGTTCCAGAGCTGTGATGGTACCAGTGATGGTGATGGTACTAGGACCAGTGATGGTTTAAGAGCTGAGATGGTACCAAGGATTGTGATGGTACTGGGACCAGTGATGGTTCCAGAGCTGAGATGGTACTAGGGATGGTGATGGTACTGAGACCAGTGATGGTTCCAGAGCTGAGATGGTATCAGGGATGGTGATGGTACTGAGACCAGTGATGGTTCCAGAGCTGAGATGGTACCAGGAATGGTGATGGTACTGGGACCAGTGATGGTTTCAGAGCTGAGATGGTACCAGGGATGGTGATGGTACTGGGACCAGTGATGGTTTCAGAGCTGAGATGGTACCAGGGACGCTGATGGTACTGGGACCAGTGATGGTTCCAGAGCTGAGATGGTACCAGGGACGCTGATGGTACTGAGATCAGTGATGGTTCCAGAGCTGAGATGGTACTGGGACCAGTGATGGTTCCAGAGCTGAGATGGTACCAGGGATGGTAATGGTACTGGGACTAGTGATGGTACTGAGACCAGTGATGGTTGCAGAGCTGAGATGGTACTGGGACCAGTGATAGTTCCAGAGCTGAGATGGTACCAGGGATTGGTGATGGTACTGGGACCAGTGATGGTTTCAGAAATGAGATGGTACCAGGGATGGTGATGGTACTGGGACCAGTGATGGCTCCAGAGCTGAGATGGTACTGAGACCAGTGATGGTTTCAGAGCTGAGATGGTGCAGAGACCAGTGATGGTTCCAGAGCTGAGATGGTACCAGGGATGGTGATGGTACTGGGACCAGTGATGGTTCCAGAGCTGAGATGGTACTGAGAACAGTGATGGTTGCAGAGCTGAGATGGTGCAGAGACCAGTGATGGTTCCAGAGCTGAGATGGTACCAGGGATGGTGATGGTACTGGGACCAGTGATGGTTTAAGAGCTGAGATGGTACCAGGGATGGTGATGGTACTGGGACCAGTGATGGTTCCACAGCTGAGATGGAACTGGGACCAGTGATGGTTCCAGAGCTTAGATGGTACCAGGGATGGTGATGGTTCCAGAGCTGAAATGGTAGTGGGACCAGTGATGGTTTCCTGAGCTGAGATTGTACCAGGGATGGTGATGGTACTGAGACCAGTGATGGTTCCAGAGCTGTGATGGTACCAGGGATGTTGATGGTACTAGGACCAGTGATGGTTTCAGAGCTGAGATGGTACCAAGGATTGTGATGGTACTGGGACCAGTGATGGTTCCAGAGCTGAGATGGTACTAGGGATGGTGATGGTACTGAGACCAGTGATGGTTCCAGAGCTGAGATGGTATCAGGGATGGTGATGGTACTGAGACCAGTGATGGTTCCAGAGCTGAGATGGTACCAGGAATGGTGATGGTACTGGGACCAGTGATGGTTTCAGAGCTGAGATGGTACCAGGGATGGTGATGGTACTGGGACCAGTGATGGTTTCAGAGCTGAGATGGTACCAGTGACGGTGATGGTACTTGGACCAGTGGTGGTTCCAGAGCTGAGATGGTACCAGGGACGCTGATGGTACTGGGACCAGTGATGGTTCCAGAGCTGAGATGGTACTGGGACCAGTGATGGTTCCAGAGCTGAGATGGTACCAGGGATGGTAATGGTACTGGGACTAGTGATGGTACTGAGACCAGTGATGGTTGCAGAGCTGAGATGGTACTGGGACCAGTGATAGTTCCAGAGCTGAGATGGTACCAGGGATTGGTGATGGTACTGGGACCAGTGATGGTACTGAGACCAGTGATGGTTTCAGAGCTGAGATGGTACCAGGGATGGTAATGGTACTGGGACCAGTGATGGTTTTTGAGCTGAGATGGTACCAGGGATGGTGATGGTACTGGGACCAGTGATGGTTTTTGAGCTGAGATGGTACCAGGGATGGTGATGGTACTGGGACCAGTGATGGTTCCAGAGCTGAGATGGTACCAGGGATGCTGATGGTACTGGGACCAGTGATGGTTCCAGAGCTAAGATGGTACCACGGACGCTGATGGTACTGGGACCAGTGATGGTTCCAGAGCTGAGATGGTACTGCGACCAGTGATGGTACTGAGACCAGTGATGGTTTCAGAGCTGAGATGGTACTGGGACCAGAGATGGTTCCAAAGCTGAGATGGTACCAGGGATGGTGATGGTACTGGGACCAGTGATGGTTTAATAGCTGAGATGGTACCAGGGATGGTGATGGTACTGGGACCAGTGATGGTTCCACAGCTGAGATGGTACCAGGGATGGTGATGGTACTGGGACCAGTGATGATGGACCAGTGATGGTTCCAGAGCTGAGATGGAACTGGGACCAGTGATGGTTCCAGAGCTGAGATGGTACCAGGGATGGTGATGGTTCCAGAGCTGAAATGGTAGTAGGACCAGTGATGGTTCCGTGGCTGAGATTGTACCAGGGATGGTGATGGTACTCAGACCAGTGATGGTTCCAGAGCTGAGATGGTACCAGGGATGGTGATGGTACTGGGACCAGTGATGGTTTCAGAGCTGAGATGGTACCAGGGATGGTGATGGTACTGAGACCAGTGATGGTTCCAGAGCTGAGATGGTACCAGGGATGGTGATGATACTGAGACCAGTGATGGTTCCAGAGCTGAGATGGTACCAGTGATGGTGATGGTACTGGGACCAGTGATGGTTTCAGAGCTGAGATGGTACCAGGGATGGTGATGGTACTGAGACCAGTGATGGTTCCAGAGCTGAGATGGTATCAGGGATGGTGATGGTATTGAGACCAGTGATGGTTCCAGAGCTGAGATGGTACCAGGGATGGTGATGGTACTGGGACCAGTGATGGTTTCAGAGCTGAGATGGTACCAGGGATGGTGATGGTACTGGGACCAGTGATGGTTCCAGAGCTGAGATGGTACCAGGGACGGTGATGGTACTGGGACCAGTGATGGTTCCAGAGCTGAGATGGTACCAGGGACTGAGATGGTACCAGGGACGCTGATGGTACTGGGAGTGATGGTTCCAGAGCTGAGATGTTACCAGGGATGCTGATGGTACTGAGATCAGTGATGGTTCCAGAGCTGAGATGGTACTGGGACCAGTGATGGTTCCAGAGCTGAGATGGTACCAGGGATGGTAATGGTACTGGGACTAGTGATGGTACTGGGACCAGTGATGGTTTTTGAGCTAAGATGGTACCAGGGATGGTGATGGTACTGGGACCAGTGATGGTTTTTGAGCTGAGATGGTACCAGTGATGGTGATGGTACTGGGACCAGTGATGGTTCCAGAGCTGAGATGGTACTAGGGACGCTGATGGTACTGGGACCAGTGATGGTTCCAGAGCTGAGATGCTACCACGGACGCTGATGGTACTGGGACCAGTGATGGTTCCAGAGCTGAGATGGTACTGGGACCAGTGATGGTACTGAAACCAGTGATGGTTCCAGAGCTGAGATGGTACCAGGGACGGTAATGGTACTGGGACCAGTGATGGTTTCAGAAATGAGATGGTACCAGGGATGGTGATGGTACTGGGACCAGTGATGGTACTGAGACCAGTGATGGTTCCAGAGCTGCGATGGTACTGGGACCAGAGATGGTTCCAGAGCTGAGATGGTACCAGGGATGGTGATGGCACTGGGGCCAGTGATGGTACTGGGACCAGTGATGGTTCCAGTGCTGAGATGGTACTGGGACCAGTAATGGTACTGAGACCAGTGATGGTTTCAGAGCTGAGATGGTGCAGAGACAAGTGAGGGTTCCAGAACTGAGATGGTACCTGGGACAGTGATGGTACTGGGACCAGCGATGGTACTGGGACCAGTGATGGTACTGGTACCAGTGATGGGATTGGGACCAGTGATGGTACTAGGACCAGTGATGGTACTAAGACCAGTGATGGTACTGGGACCAGTGATGGTACTGGGACCAGCGATGGTACTGGGACCAGTGATGGTACTAGGACCAGTGATGGGATTGGGACCAGTGATGGTACTGAGACCAGTGATGGTACTAGGACCAATGATGGGATTGGGTCTAGTGATGGTACTGGGACCAGTGATGGGATTGGGACCAGTGATGGGATTGGGACCAGCGATGGTACTGGGACCAGTGATGGGATTGAGACCAGTGATGGGATTGGGACCAGTGATGGTACTAGGACCAGCAATGGTACTGGGATCAATGATGGTATTGGGACCAGTGATGGTACTGGGACCAGCGATGGTACTGGGACCAGTGATAGTACTGGGACCAGTGATGGTACTAGGACCAGTGATGGGATTGGGACCAGTGATGGGATTGAGACCAGCGATGGTACTGGGACCAGTGATGGGATTGGGACCAGTGATGGGACTGGGACCAGTGATGGTACTAGGACCAGCAATGGTACTGGGATCAGCGATGGTATTGGGACCAGTGATGGTACTGGGACCAGCGATGGTACTGGGACCAGTGATAGTACTGGGACCAGTGATGGTACTAGGACCAGTGATGGGATTGGGACCAGTGATGGGATTGGGATCAGCGATGGTACTGGGACCAGTGATGGGATTGAGACCAGTGATGGGATTGGGACCAGCGATGGTACTGGGACCAGTGATAGTACTGGGACCAGTGATGGTACTAGGACCAGTGATGGGATTGGGACCAGTGATGGGATTGGGACTAGTGATGGTATTGCTGTTGAGCTGGTGTTGTTGTCATGCTGGTGGGTGCTCAAAGGAAAGCACTAGGGTTGGCTCGGGGGTCCTTCTGGTTCCTGTAGCGGTATGTGAGCCAAACTCCAAAGATCTGATGGGAGGAGGAGAGCACAGACACAGATTAGTTTAAACGTCTATCCAAATAAAAAAATAATATCAAGAACAGTACGATTCTCCAGTCTAAACATCTGATGTTTTCCATCTTCAGCTGTGAATAAAATATAAGTTTATTACATTTTTGAATCGTTTTTTGTCTTCTACAGCTGCTACTGTGATAGTTTTGGCTAATGTCAGACTAGCTTCCAGCTGGTACGAGGCCTCAGGACTGCAGTCATCACAACTCACCTCCGTGAAGCTGAAAAAGAGCCCGATCCCTCCCACGAACTGGAGAACCTCTCCGACGTGCTGCTGGATCTTCTCTGCACATGGCAGACACGAGTGGTTGTGGAAACAGGCCTGCAAGACCATAGAGGAACGCTGAAACACCTCTGAGATCCAGAACCGTCCAGGAACATGTGACCAGACTCACCGCCTCACAGGGGCCGGCTGGGTCCACCTGCTGGAAGCCACAGCAGTTCACGCTCTTCTGGATGTCCCTCCTGGTGCTCTCTGAGGTGTTCCAGCCCACCTGCAGCAGGTGATCCTGCAGAAAAACATGGCCCACAGTGTTGGGAGGTTACTGGGACCAGGACAACAGGGAGATGATGGAGAAACTTCAGATGTTACCTGTTGGTCTCTGTTGACGGCCAAGCAGGCGCTGGAAACTGAAAACTGCACGATGAACACCAGGAACAGGATGATCATGTACTGACGCCGTCTGTCAAGGAATCAATCCTGACTGTTATTGAACCCAGATTATTCTTACAAATTCACAAAGACATAATTTGTTTTTCCTTGGAAAAACTCCCAGAATAAGAACATTTTGATTAAAGTTTAGAAATGCAGATTTGAAATTTAGAAACTCAGAAATGTATGTTTTCTGAACTCACAATTTCACTTTTTGTCATATTTGAGTTTATACAGATTTTTTTTTTTAAATTGCAAATTTCCAGACTTAAAACTTTAGATGATTTTATCACAAATATGCAGATTTAAATATCCAGAATTTATTAGTTTCCTTCAAAAAATTGCTCATTTATATGGATTCAGATTTGTTCCCTTAAAAATTTTTTTTTATCACAAATCAAAGACAGAATTTGTGTTTTTCACAAAAATTGCATGTTTGGAAAATTGAGAAATTTTGAGATTTAGAATTAAAAATTTAGAAAACTTCCATGTTTTCTGAACTCAAGGTTTTGTTTTTTTCATACTTGAAGTCATAAAGTCTGAATTATCTTTTTCAAAATTGTGTATTTATAGTCTAAATTTTTAGTTTTTTTTTTGGACTGTTTTTTTTTATTTATGAAGGCATTATTTGTTTTTTTTGTTGTTTTTTTGTTTGCAAAAAGTCACAAAATAAATAATTTATATTAAAATTGAGAAGTTTAGATTTAAATTTGAAAAACTCACAAATTTGCAAGTTTTCTGAACTGTTTGTTTTGTTTTTCACATTAAAGATGATAAAGATTTTTTTTTTATTGCAAATTTATAAAGTGAGTATTTCTTAAAATTTACTCCCAAGTTTGCAGATTTATATTGTCAGAATGTATTTGTTTCCTAGAATGGGCAGATTTATTTATTCATTTTTCTAATTTGTGAATTCATGAGTTTCTGAGTAAGATCACAGAAGTTGCCTTGCAGAATGTTTTAGTTTCCTCAAAATTTTGAGAAAAAGTTATTTTTTCACAAATTTATGAAGGCAGAATCAATCTTTTCTCGCAAAAACTCACAAAATTATAAAACCAATTAAATTTGAGAGATTTAGATTTTATATTTAAAAAAATTCAGAACTTTGCATTTTCTAAACTCAGTTTTTGATTATTTTTTTTATATTGATTCTGCCAGGCAATTTTTTTCCCCTCAAAAATATTCTGATTCATCCTTTATACTGATCCGTGGTCATGCATTCAAGTTGAAATTCAAATTGCGCTAAATGGAATTAGCTAGCCAGCTAGCATTTATTTAGCTGAGGCTAGCAGGGCTAGCTTGATGACTTCATATTAACTCACAAACCAAATGACTTTTTAACTTGAATCATGACCACGGATCAGTTTAAAGGATTTGAACTCCTCTGTCATACTGGGTTTTACTCAACCGAGGTCCTCAAACAGAATCTAACCCAGGGCCTCCAAAAAGCTAGAAGTGGCCCTGGATGAACCTCTGCATTTAAAGATGACCCTGCAGATCTAAGAATGCAGTTTGTGATGCTGAAAGGGAATGTTTGAGATGAATAATCTCTGGCTGTTAATAAAGCATGCACACTTGCATAAAACTGGGTTTCCAGAATGTCCAGCTGAGGAGAGCAGAGGACACGGTGGGTAAACTAGAAATGTTTGGAGGTCACAGATGGCATATCACTATACCAACGAAGTTAAAGGCGTGATAGTCAAATATTTACGAGCCACATGAGCCACCACGGTATCTTTCTCCGTGCAGCTGTCTTCAGCTTCAGGGTGCTTCTCTGCTTCCACCTCGCCCCCCGAGGACTGATTGTTTGGAAGTTTAGTTTCAGGGTTTACGTCAGTGACTCCATCACACAGCAGAAAGGCTCTTTGTTAAAGGCTTGTTACCATAGCAACAGCACTGCGCTCACCTGACTGACAGAAACACAAAGAATCATTTCTTAACTTGATTTATCCCGTCTGCAGACTGCAGACACAAACATTCAGGCCCCGGTGGTTCCACGAGAATGAGATGAAGAGTAAAGTAGAGCAGAGTAGAGTGGAGCAGAGTAAAGTAGAGCAAAGTAGAGTGGAGCATAGTAAAGTAGAGCAGAGTAGAGTGGAGCAGAGTAAAGTAGAGCAGAGTAGAGTGGAGCAGAGTAAAGTAGAGCAGAGTAGAGTGGAGCAGAGTAAAGTAGAGCAGAGTAGAGTGGAGCAGAGTAAAATAGAGCAGAGTAGAGTGGAGCAGAGTAAAGTAGAGCAGAGTAGAGTGGAGCAGAGTGGATGGATTAGAACAGAAGAGAATGGAGTAGAGCAGAGCAGATTGGAATAGAATAGAATAGCATTGGATATAATAGAATAAAATAGAACAAAGTGGAGTGGAGTACAGTAGAGTAGAGCAGAGCAGAGGAGAGGAGAATGGAGTAGAATAGAATAGAGTAGATTAGAGAAAAATAGAGTGGAATAGAATAGAATAGACTGGAGTAGAGTAAAGCAAAGCAGAGCAGAGTTGATTAGAATAGAATAGAACAGAACAGAGTACAGCAGAGTAGAGCAGAATAGAGTAGAGGAGAGCTGAGTAGAATAGAACAGTGGAGCAGAATAGAGTAGAGTAGAGCAGAGCAGATTGGAATAAAATATAACAGCATAGGATGTAATAGGATAAAATAGAACAAAGTGGAGTGGAGTACAGTAAAGAAGAGCAGAGGAGAGGAGAGTGGAGTAGAAAAGAATAGAGTAGATTTGAGAAAAATAGAGTGGAATAGAATAGAATAGAGTGGAGTAGAGTAAAGCAAAGCAGAGCAGAGTTGATTAGAATAGAACAGAACAGAGTACAGCAGAGTAGAGCAGAATAGAGTAGAGGAGAACTGAGTAGAATAGAACAGTAGAGCAGAACAGATTGGAATAGAATATAATAGCATAGGATATAATAGGATAAAATAGAACAAAGTGGAGTGGAGTACACCCTGCGATGGACTGGCGTCCTGTCCATGGTGGACCACTGCCTTTTGCCTAAAGTGAGCTGGGATAGACTCCAGCAGATCCCTGTGACCCTGCAGAGGATTAAAACGGGCATAGATAATGGATGGATGGATGGAGCACAGGAGAGCAGAGGAGAAGAGATGAGAGTAGAATAGAATAGAGTAGACTAGAGCAGAGTGGAATAGAGTAGAGTAGAGCTGAGTAGAATAGAACATAATAGAATAGAACAGAGTACAGCAGAGTAGAGCAGAATAGAGTAGAGCTGAGTAGAATAGAACAGAACAGAGTAGAGCAGAGTAGAGTAGAGCTGAGTAGAATAGAACAGAGTAGAGTAGAGCTGAGTAGAATAGAATAGAATAGAACAGAGAACAGCAGAGTAGAGCAGAATGGTGTAGAGAAGGGCTGAGTAGAATAGGACAGAATAGAACAGAACAGAGTACAGTAAAGTAGAGCAGAGTAGAGTAAAGCAGAGTATAGTAGAATAGAGCAGAGCACAGCAGAGTAGAGTAGAGTAGAATAGAATGGAGTACAATAGAGTATAGCAAAGCAGAGTAGAGTAGAGCAGAGTAGAATAGAATAGAACAGAGTAGAGCTGAGTAGAATAGAACAGAATAGAACAGAGTACAGCAGAATAGAGTAGAGCTGAGTAGAATAGAACAGAATAGAATAGAACAGAGTAGAGCAGAATAGAGTAGAGTAGAGCTGAAAAGAATAGAACAGATCAGAGTACAGTAGAGCAGAGTATAGTAGAGTAGAGCAGAGCACAGCAGAGTAGAGTAGAATAGAATGGAATACAGTAGAGTAGAGCAAAGCAGAGTATAGGAGAGTAGAGCAGAGCACAGTAGAGCAGTGCAGAATAGAGTACAGTAGAGCAGAATAGAGTAGAGTACAGTAGAGTAGAATAGAGTACAGCAGAGTAGAGCAAAGCAGAGTAGAGCAGAGTATAACAGAACAGATTAGAGCAGAATAGAGTAGAGTAGAGCTGAGTAGAATAGAATAGAACAGAGTACAGCAGAGTACAGTAAAGTAGAGTAGAGCAGAAAAGAGTACAGTAGAGTAGAGCAAAGTAGAGTATAGTAGAGTAGAGCAGAGCAGAATAGAGTAGAGTAGAGCAGAATAGAATAGAGTACAGAAGAGTAGAGCAAAGCAGAGTAGAGTAGAGCAGAGTAGAATAGAATCTAATTGCTACTTTTTGACAATTACAACTTTATGTCATAAAACTGTGAATTTTGTATAACTGCAACTTTCTGTTGTAAAATCAAGAATTTTTGCAATATTTCTGCAATTTCCCAGTTTGGGATCAATAAAGTACATCTATCTATCTATTGTGACTCTTTGTTGGAAAAAGCTAATTTTTGTCATGACATCTCAAATTTTACAAAATTGTGACTTTTTGACATAAAATCACTATAATCACATCGCAAAACTGTGAATTTCATAAAACTCCAACATTTTGTTCTAAAATCAGACTGTTTTGTTATTATATCATGAATTTTGTAAAACTGCGACTTTTTACGTTAACACTCTTTGGTTATAAAATATTACGTTTTGCCAAATCCCAGTTTTTTTTTTTTTTACATGAAATGACCACTTTATGTCCTCAGGTCTGTCAGCAGGAAGGTTCCCCCCCAGATACTGCTCCAGATACTGATCCAGATACTGCTCCAGATACTGATCCAGATACTGCTCCAGATACTGATCCAGATACTGCTCCAGATACTGATCCAGATCCTGCTCCAGATACTGCTCCAGATACTGATCCAGATACTGCTCCAGATACTGATCCAGATACTGATCCAGATACTGCTCCAGATACTGCTCCAGATACTGCTCCTGATACTGCTCCTGATACTGCTCCAGATACTGATCCTGATACTGCTCCAGATACTGATCCAGATACTGCTCCAGATACTGCTCCAGATACTGCTCCTGATACTGCTCCTGATACTGCTCCAGATACTGATCCTGATACTGCTCCAGATACTGATCCAGATACTGCTCCAGATACTGATCCAGATACTGCTCCAGATACTGATCCAGATACTGCTCCAGATACTGATCCAGATACTGCTCCAGATACTGCTCAGATCCAGATACTGCTCCAGATACTGATCCAGATACTGACCAGATACTCCAGATACTGATCCAGATCCTGCTCCAGATACTGATCCAGATACTGCTCAAGGTTTCTTCCTCTTTAAGGGGAGTTTTTACTTTTACTCAGTATTTGCTCAGTTGTCTGGGTCTCAGCACCTTGCTCAAGTATTCACACCCCTTGACTTCTCACCGATTTTGTGACATAACAACCTGTAGTCTAAACATATGATCTGAATTGGATGGATTGGATACATTATAGTTTAGGTTGGTGAAGTGAAATGAGAAAAACATTCATCCATCATCTAGACCCGTTTCGTCCTCTGCAGGTCTCAGGGATCTGCTAGAGTCTATCCAGCTCTGTTCAGGTCTACAGTCAGGGGTCCACCTGGACAGGTCTCCAGTCCATCACAGGACCACAAACACTCCCAATCCCTCCTCCAGGTGATCTAGAACCACCAGGTAACCTGACATGCAGGTCTTTGGACTGATGGAGGAAGCTGGAGAACCTGGAGGAAACCCACACAAGCACCAGGAGAACATGGAGACTCCACACAGAAAGACCTGCTGAGGTTCAGACCAGGAACCTTCTAGCTGGGAGACAACAGAGACCACCAAGACACCCTGCTGTCCATGAGAAAAACATGTAAAAAAGAAATATTAAAATAAAATTCCAGTGGCAGATGTGGCATGTTCCTGGAGGTTTATCCAGAGACACCAGCAGGTGGCTCCTCCAGGTCCTGACTTCAGGGACCTGAATAGTTATGCACAAGTTTAGTTGAAGTTTGATTTAATTGAACTGACTGCTGCTTTTGATGGTGAAATAGCTGCTCAATGGTCCTTCTACAGAAGGACATTTGTCAAATTGGAGGGTGGAGAGGGAGGAGCTTGAGCTCCACCTGGAGTCTACCTGTGCAGCTGCCTGAGCCGAACACTCAGAGAGCCATTATAAAATTGCCAAAAATGTCATTAAACTTGAGCTCCAATATTACAAAAACAAATGCAGATATCAAGACACAGACTCAGATGGTAATGACCCAATCTATGGCTTTGATTTGAATATGAAACTAAAATTATGCTGCTGCCCATCCCCAGTCTTGTATTTAATGCTTCAAAGTTATAAACCAGGCTAAGTTTTTGTCAGTAGAGCACATGAGAGCATTCAGTCTGCCTGAGAGCGAAAACTGTCTTGATGCAGCTGGACAGCTTTCTGTCAGTTGGAAGCTTCTTGCTAAAAACCATGAATCCGTTCCTTTAGATAGTTACATGTTGACTGAGAGGACAGACGTTCCTCCATTCTGATGAAAGATTTTGGCGGGAAGAGTGAAACCTCTGGAATCTAGAGCAGGTTAAAGGAAATTTCCTGTTGCCTTCCCTCGACTGAATATCTGCGACGCTCCAGTTCTGAGCAATCCAACCATTTACTTCTACAAGGATTTTCTCAGAAGAACTGTTTATTTACACTGCAGTTTTAGTCACATCTGTCAAAACATACATTGTGAAGAGAAAAAAACATCTCTAAGTCTCATGAGTCAATAGAAGCAGGTGATAACTGGATTGTTGATGAGCCCCTTCCAGCAGCAGCTGTTCAAGGACCCAGCTGTGGACTCGTTACTCCATCTTTGGACTCGTTCCTCCAGCTGTGGACTCATTCCTCCATCTGTGGACTCGTTCCTACATCTGTGGACTCATTCCTCCATCTGTGGACTCGTTCCTACATCTGTGGATCTGTGGACTCATTCTGTGGACTCGTTTCCTGCCATCGTGTGGACTCATTCCTACATCTGTTGACTCGTTCCTCCATCTTGTGGACTCGTTCCTGATCTGTGGACTGTGGACTCGTTCCTCCATCTGTGGACTCGTTCCTCCATTGTGACTGCTCCATCTGTGGACTCGTTCCTCCATCTGTGGACTCGTTCCTCATCTGTGGACTCGTTCCTCCATCTGTGGACTCGTTCCTCCATCTGTGGACTGTTCCTCGACTCGTTCCTCCATCTGTGGACTCATTCCTCCTGTGGATCGTGTGGACTCGTTCGTTCTCCATCTGTGGACTCGTTCCTCATCTGTGGACTCGTTCCTCCATCTGTGGACTCGTTTCTTTATCTGTGGACTCGTTCCTCCATCTGTGGACTCGTTTCTCCATCTGTGGACTCGTTCCTCATCGTGGACCTATCTGTGACTCGTTCCTCCATCTGTGGACTCATCTACATCTGTGATTCCATCCTCTGTGGACTCGTTCCTGCATCTGTCGACTTGTTCCTCCATCTGTGGACTCGTTCCTCCATCTGTGGACTCGTTCCTCCACACGTGGACTGTGGACTCGTTCCTGTCATCTGTTGACTCGTCCTGCATCTGTTCGTCCTGATCTGTGGACTCGTTCCTGCATCTGTGTTTCCGCATCGTCTCGTTCCTGCATCGGGACTCGTTCCTGCATCTTTGGATTCGTTCCTACATCTGTGGACTCATTCCTCCAACATCCGGGACTCATTCCTCCAGCTGTTGACTCGTTCCTACATCTGTGGACTCGTTCCTGCATCTTTGGACTCGTTCCTCCATCTTTGGACTCGTTCCTCCATCTGTGGACTCGTTCCTCCTACATCTGTGGACTCGTTTCTACATATGTGGACTTGTTCCTCCATCTGTGGACTCGTTCCTCCAACATCCGGGACTCATTCCTCCATCTGTGGACTCATTCCTCCATCTGTGGACTCGTTCCTGCATCTGTGGACTCGTTCCTGCATCTGTGGACTCATTCCTCCAACATCCGGGACTCATTCCTCCAGCTGTGGACTCGTTTCTCCATCTGTGGACTCGTTCCTGCATCTGTGGACTCGTTCCTACATCTGTGGACTCGTTCCTGCATCTGTGGACTCGTTCCTGCATCTGTGGACTCGTTCCTACATCTGTGGACTCATTCAAATTCAAATTCAAATTCAAATTTTATTTGTTCAGGGACAATGCACATTAATGAACATTTCTGTAAATGAGCCAGTTTATAGCTGATCAGCTCATTTTCAACTGTAGTCCCTGGGCAGGATATTAATTGCCTAGAATAAAAACATACAAATACATATAACATAATAATAGAATTAAATTTAAAAAAAAAAAAAAAAAACATAATTTGAAATTTACATTTCCAAGCACACATTTCAGAGCATCTACTTAGTGCACACACTTCTGGTTTTTCTTTAACCAGTCTTTGAGCTTTCCTTTAAAAGCAGAGAAAGTCAAACATTCCCTTGTTGTGGAGGGAAGATTATTCCAAATGTTCCCCCCCCAGGACAGACAACACATTTCTGCCAAATGTGGTGCGTCTGTGGGGGATCTCAGCATCTCCTCTGTCGCAGGCCCTGGTTTTCATGCCCCTGACAGTCCTGTTTTTTATAAATTCTTTCAGAGGTGGAGGAGCAAGACCGTGAAGAGTTTTGTACATTGCACAGGCAAATTTAAAAACCTTGAAGCTGTCAAAATTGTACTTATTGAGGATAATGCAGATGTGATACGAGTAAGGTTTTTTGTCTAGTGTCTTTAAGGCTTTTTTATAAAGGGATTCTATTGGTTTAAGTACTGTTGAAAATGCCAATGCCCAGCTAGTGAAACAGTAGTCAATGTGGGAGAAGATCATGCAGTGTAAAAACATCAGAGCTGCAGTATTAGTTAATGAGTTTCTTATTTGTCTGAAGTTTGCCAGATTGTGTTTAACCGAATTGGACACCTTTTTAATGTGTTCCTGAATGAAAGTGTCGAGTCCAGGATGACTCCGAGATATCTAAACTCGTGTACCAACGAGAGCTCCTCTCCTCCCAAAAACACACCAGATCGGGTGATTTTTGGTGGTTTTTTTCCAAAATACATACAGACACTTTTTTTGACGTTTAATGAAAGACATGATTTGGTGAGCCAGTCTTGAACTTTACCGATTGCTAATGTGAGACTCTGAGCCGCCTCTGTTGTGTTTTTTGCAGCGGTAAAAATAACTGCGTCATCCGTGTAGAGCTGGGCATGGACACCTTCACAGACATAAAAAAAATCATTAATATACATGGAAAACAATAAAGGACCAAGTACTGACCCTTGAGGGACCCCTACTGGGCAGTTCAGGCAAGGGGATCTGACACCGTCAACCACCACGCACTACTTTCTATCTGCAAGGTAGGATCCAAACCAATCAAGGGCCTGTGCAGAGAAATTGAATTTAGATAGCTTGGTTAGCAGTATCTGGTGGTCCACGGTGTTAAATGCCCTTTTGAGGTCCAGGAAAACGGCTCCCACACAGCTGTTCTTATCTAAAAGGCCCTTAGTTCTTTCCATAAACATAGTCATAGCCGATTCTGTGGAATGGTGAGTCCGGAATCCAAACTGCATCGGGTGTAATGTTGTGGGACCCTTATTGAGATGTTCTATTAACTTGTGGCTACCCATTTTTCTATTATTTTAGATAAGACCGGAAGAATACTGATTGGTCTGTAGTTGTTTAATTCAGATTTATTCCCCGATTTAAAGATTGGAGTTACTACGCTCATCTTCCAATCGGTCGGGACAACAGAGTGCCTAATAGATAGATTTAACAACCGTGTGATGGGACAAACCAAAGACTCCTTGTGATTTATTAAAAAATTTGTATCAAGTCCATGGACATCCTTGGTGTTGGATTTGTTAAGCGCGCTAATGATTTTCATTACCTCTTTTTCAGAGATTTCGCTTATATTAAAGACGCGGTGGTTCGCGATTGATGGATGAGAAAACACAGCAGGGTGTACTAAACAGACTCGATATTTCTTGAATAGAGTTTATAAAAAAAGAATTAAATTCTGTAGCCAAGATGACTGGATCGTTCACTAGTTGGTTTTTTATGTTTATCTCCATTCCTTTACTGTTTGGTTTGGTCTGTCGACCGAAACTTTATTGATCTCTTTCCAAATCTTTTTGAATTTCCTTTAGCAGACTCAATTATGTTCAGAAAAAAGTTTGCTTTTGCTTTTCGTAAGGCTGATGTTACTTTTTTCGTGCTGAGGTGAAAATTTTGGCGGTCAATAATTAGACCAGATTTCAATGATTTTTGAGCATTTGGTCTCTGCTTTTTATTAGCGTGCCACATTCTTTGGTGAACCAGGGAAGGGAGAAGGATTTTCTGGTCTTGGAGTTCCCTTTCCTAGAGAAGGACAGCATATCCTTCCTAATTTTATTGGAGATGGATTCAGCGCTTTGGTTTACATCATCATAGGAAATCAGCTCATCCCAGTCTAGCTTCCTGAGAGCTTCGTCAATATTTTGTTGCTGGTTTTTTGGAATGAAGTTATAGCTTGCAAACTTGCTAGACAGAGATGTGTGAGAGTTTAGAAAACGTTTTTTATTTAATTTACGAGAAAAGAAAATTACATTATGGTCCGAAAGTCCTGTGATAAAGTTATGAGTTTTTGTAATTCTTTCTGGCTTATTTGTAAACAGCAGGTCAATTTTAGTTTAAGAGCGGTTTGTTACTCTGGTTGGTTGGTTGATTAATTGTATCAGGTTAAAAGAATCAGTAATCGTCTTAAAATTTTTCCTGTCTTTCTTGTTGTCCCAATTTACATTAAAGTCTCCTATTAAAATGATCTCCTTTTTGTGATTTAGTGATTTAAGCAGTGCCTTGAGTTGATCATAAAAATCTGCGTTAGCTGTTGGTTTACGATACATGTAGATAACAATAAAAGACATTTTGGCAGAGAGAGTGACATTTACCACAACACATTCTAGATTGATTTCTTTAGGTAGTTCCATCTGGCTGCTTTTTATAGTGCTCTTAACATATATGAGAAAACCCCCCCTCCTTACCCGTAACCTCTGTCCTTCCTATAAACATGATAATTGTTTAAATCAACAGCAGCTTCAGGTGAGGAGGCGGATAGCCAGGTTTCTGTGATACCCAAAAAGTCAATGTTTGAATTAATCAATAGATGTTCCAGTTGTTCTCGTTTTGGGACCATGCTACGGACATTTAAATGTCCTCCGAGTAAGCCCTTGTTTTTAAATTTTGGTCCATACGGTTATAGCATGGTTCAGTGTTTGAAACAGTTTGAGGACCGGTACCTTTTATCACTGGGTTTCTATGTACGGCTTGCCTCGCACTAGTGTCAGCCACCCTGGTGTCCGTAGGCGGCGGGGATCGGGCGACCCGACTGGACCGATGCCGACGATCACCAGCTCCTAGGCAGCGAGCCGTCAGCACGGCCCCGCTGGTGACCGTGGAAGCCCCAGTCCGGTGTGATAGATGTTGCTCACCAAGTGCAGGCCCTATGGAGGGGGGCTGAGCGCCGCTGGTTGCTCTGGATCATGGACCGCTCGCAGTGGTGCTGGTGGCGGTAGGTTCCCGGCTGGCGTTGGTGGTGTTAGCCGCCCGGCTAGCGTTCGCTTCCCCTCAGCTGGTGGTGGTGGCGGAGCAGGGCGTTCTGCTGCTAGGCTTGTAGCCGTGGATGCCACCCCGTCGAGGGCCGCTGACGGTGGTGATGGCCTCCCGACTGGTGCTGGTAATGCTAGCCCTCCGACTGTCACTGGTGGTGGAGTGAGCCGCTCTGCTGCTAGGCTGGTAGCCATGGGCGCGACCCCGCAGAGGGCTGCTCTCGGTGGCGCTATAGGCGGTAGGTTTCCTGCTGGCGTTGGTGGTGTTAGCCGCCCGGCTAGCGTTCGTCTCCCCTCAGCTACTGGTGATGGTGGAGCAGGGCGTTCTGCTGCTAGGCTTGTAGCCGTGGATGCCAGCCCGTCGAGGGCCGCTGACGGTGGTGATGGCCTCCCGACTGGTGCTGGTAATGCTAGCCCTCCGACTGTCACTGGTGGTGGAGTGAGCCACTCTGCTGCTAGGCTGGTAGCCATGGGCGCGACCCCGCAGAGGGCCGCTCGCAGTGGTGCTGGAGGTGTGTTTGGTAATCCTGGCTCTGGACATGGGTGGATGTCACCAGATAGGAGTAGGCACAGGGAGATGATGGTGAGGATGTCTTCTTTGCCTCTCTGTGTCAGCGGGCGTAGTGAGTGCCGATTAAGCACCCTGTGTGTCACGCAGCTACCATACCCCAGGTGTTTTGCTTCCGGGAAAACCACCGTGATGTAAAAGTTCGGGTAGTTTTCCATGCGTTCTCCAAAGGAAACTTTTGGGATTTGGAGTGTTCTTGAGCGAGATAGTGCGGTCATGATGGTTAGGATCAAGCAAAGACCCCGAACTGTGCTTGCCGTTGCGCTCCTTGCACGCTCCCCCTGTTGCCACCGTCGCCATCTTGTCATTAACATCGTATCATCGTATTTTGTTGTTGTTCCTCCATTTGTGGACTCGTTCCTGTATCTGTGGACTCGTTCCTCCATCTGTGGACTCGTTCCTCCATCTGTGGACTCGTTTCTTCATCTGTGGACTCTTTCCTCCATCTGTGGACTCATTTCTACATCTGTGGACTCGTTCCTCCATCTGTGGACTCATTCCTACATCTGTAGACTCGTTCCTCCATCTGCGGACTCGTTCCTGCATCTGTCGACTTGTTCCTCCATCTGTGGACTCATTCCTACATCTGTGGACTAATTCCTCCAATTGTGGACTCGTTCCTGCATCTGTCGACTTGTTCCTCCATCTGTGGACTCGTTCCTCCATCTGTGGACTCGTTCCTCCAACATCTGTGGACTCGTTCCTCCAACATCTGTGGACTCGTTCCTTATCTGTGAACTCATTCCTCATCTGTG
>JAGFBZ010000023.1:266307-418641 GCA_018398805.1 Hirundichthys speculiger
CCTCCATCTGTGGACTCGTTCCACCATCTGTGGACTTGTTCCTCTGTCTTTGGACTCGTTCCTCCATCTGTGTACTCATTTCTCCATCTGTGGACTCGTTCCTCCATCTGTGGTCTCGTTCCTTAATCTGTGGACTCGTTCCTCCATCTGTGGACTCATTCCTCCATCTGTGGACTCGTTCCTCCAACATCTGTGGACTTGTTCCTCCATCTGTTGACTCGTTCCTCCATCTGTGGACTCGTTCCTCTGTCTTTGGACTCGTTCCTCCACATCTGTGGACCTTGTCCTCCATCTTTCCTCCATCTTTGGACTGTTGTCTTTGGACTCGTTCCTCCATTTGGGTCTCCTTCCTCCGTTCTCACTCGTTCCTCCTCGTCTCTATGTGGGACTCGTTCCTCCATCTCTGTACTCGTTCCTCCATCTGTGGTCTCGTTCCTGCACCTTGGGACTCGTTCCTCCTCGTTCCTATCTTGGACTCGTTCCTCCATCTGTGGACTCGTTCCTTCATCTGTGGACTCATTCCTACATCTGTGGACTCGTTCCTTTTCCTTCCATCTGTGGACTCGTTCCTACATCTGTGGACTCGTTCCTCCATCTGTGGACTCGTTCCTACATCTGTGGACTCGTTCCTCATCTGTGGATTCGTTCCTACATCTGTAGACTCGTTCCTCCATCTGTGGTCTCGTTCCTACATTTGTGGACTCGTTCCTTCATCTGTGGACTCGTTCCTACATCTATGGATTCGTTCCTCCATCTGTGGACCCGTTCCTGCATCTGTGACTCGTTCCTTCATCTGTGGACTCGTTCCTCCATCTGTGGTCTCGTTCCTTCATTTGTGGACTAGTTCCTACATCTGTGGACTCGTTCCTCCATCTGTGGACTCGTTCCTGCATCTGTGGACTCGTTCCTACATCTGTGACTCGCCTCTTTGGACCGTTCCTGCATCTGTGGACTCGTTCCAACATCTGTGGACTCGTTCCTCCATCTGTGGACTCGTTCCTCCATCTGTGGACTCATTCCTACATCTGTAGACTCGTTCCTCCATCTTTGGACTCGTTCCTCCATCTGTCGTTTGGTTTCTACATCTGTAGACTCGTTCTTCCATCTGTGGACTCGTTCCTACATTTTTGGACTCGTTCCTACATCTGTGGACTCGTTCCTGCATCTGTGGACTCGTTCCTTTATCTGTGGACTCGTTCCTCCATCTGTGGTCTCGTTCCTTCATTTGTGGACTCGTTCCTACATCTGTGGACTTGTTCCTCCATCTGTGGACTCGTTCCTGCATCTGTGGACTCGTTCCTACATCTGTGGACTCGTTCCTGCATCTTTGGACTCGTTCCTGCATGTTTGGACTCGTACCTACATCTTTGGACTCGTTCCTCCATCTGTGGACTCGTTCCTCCATCTGAGGACTCGTTCCTCCAACATCTGTGTATTTGTTCCTCCATCTGTTTACTCGTTCCTACATTTTTGGACTCGTTCCTACATCTGTGGACTCGTAACTGCATCTGTGGACTCGTACCTACATCTGTGGACTTGTTCCTCCATCTGTGGACTCGTTCCTCCATCTGAGGACTCGTTCCTCCATCTGAGGACTCGTTCCTCCAACATCTGTGTATTAGTTTCTCAATCCTTGGACTCGTTCCTTCATCTGTGGACTCGTTCCTCCATCTGAGGACTCGTTCCTCCAACATCTGTGTATTCGTTTCTCCATCTGTGGACTCGTTCCTCCATCTGTGGACTCGTTCCTCCATCTTTGGACTCGTTCCTGCACCTGTGGACTCGTTCCTCCATCTGTGGTCTCGTTCCTTCATTTGTGGACTCGTTCCTACATCTGTGGACTCGTTCCTCCATCTGTGGACTCGTACCTACATCTGTGGACTCGTTCCTCCATCTGTGGACTCGTTCCTACATCTATCGACTCGTTCCTCCATCTGTCGACTCGTTCCTCCATCTGTGTACTCGTTTCTTCATGTGTGGTCTCGTTCGTCCATCTGTGGACTCGTTCCTGCATCTTTGGACTCATTCTTACATCTGTGGACTCGTTCCTCCATCTGTGGACTCGTTCCAACATCTGTGGACTCGTTCCTCCATCTGTGGTCTCGTTCCTCCATCTGTAGACTCGTTCCTCCATCTGTGGTCTCGTTCCTCCATCTGTGGACTCGTTCCTCTCTGTTCACCATCTGTGGACTCGTTCCTCCATCTTTGGACTCGTTCCTCCATCTGTGGACTCGTTCTCCATCTGTGGACTCGTTCCTCCATCTGTGGACTCGTTCCTCCATCTGTGGACTCGTTCCTCCATCTGTGGACTCGTTCCTACATCTGTGGACTCAGTCCTCCATCTGTGGTCTCATTCCTCCATCTGTGGACTCGTTCCTCCATTTGTGGACTCGTTCCTCCATCTGTGGACTCATTCCTACATCTGTGGACTCGTTCCTCCATCTTTGGACTTGTTCCTGCATCTGTGGACTCGTTCCTACATCTGTGGACTCGTTCCTACATCTGTGGACTCGTTCCTCCATTTGTGGACTCGTTCCTCCATCTGTGGACTCATTCCTACATCTGTGTACTCGTTCCTCCATCTTTGGACTTGTTCCTGCATCTGTGGACTCGTTCCTACATCTGTGGACTCGTTCCTCCATCTGTGGACTCGTCCCTACATCTGTGGACTCGTTCCTCCATCTGTGGATTCGTTCCTACATCTGTAGACTCGTTCCTCCATCTGTGGTCTCGTTCCTACATTTGTGGACTCGTTCCTACATCTATGGACTTGTTCCTCCATCTGTGGACTGGTTCCTACATCTGTGGACTTGTTCCTTCATCTGTGGACTCGTTCCTACATCTATGGACTCGTTCCTCCATCTGTGGACCCGTTCCTGCATCTGTGGACTCGTTCCTGCATCTGTGACTCGTTCCTTCATCTGTGGACTCGTTCCTCCATCTGTGGTCTCGTTCCTTCATTTGTGGACTAGTTCCTACATCTGTGGACTCGTTCCTCCATCTGTGGACTCGTTCCTGCATCTGTGGACTCGTTCCTACATCTGTGGACTCGTTCCTGCATCTTTGGACTCGTTCCTGCATCTGTGGACTCGTTCCAACATCTGTGGACTCGTTCCTCCATCTGTGGACTCGTTCCTCCATCTGTGGACTCATTCCTACATCTGTGGACTCGTTCCTCCATCTTTGGACTCGTTCCTCCATCTGTGGACTCGTTCCTCCATCTGTGGATTGGTTTCTACATCTGTAGACTCGTTCCTCCATCTGTGGACTCGTTCCTACATTTTTGGACTCGTTCCTACATCTGTGGACTCGTTCCTGCATCTGTGGACTCGTTCCTTCATCTGTGGACTCGTTCCTCCATCTTTGGTCTCGTTCCTTCATTTGTGGACTCGTTCCTACATCTGTGGACTTGTTCCTCCATCTGTGGACTCGTTCCTCCATCTGTGGACTCGTTCCTACATCTGTGGACTCGTTCTTGCATCTGTGGACTCGTTCCTGCATGTTTGGACTCGTACCTACATCTGTGGACTCGTTCCTCCATCTGTGGACTCGTTCCTCCATCTGAGGACTCGTTCCTCCAACATCTGTGTATTCGTTCCTCCATCTGTGGACTCGTTCCTACATTTTTGGACTCGTTCCTACATCTGTGGACTCGTTACTGCATCTGTGGACTCGTACCTCCATCTGTGGACTCGTTCCTCCATCTGTGGACTCGTTCCTCCATCTGAGGACTCGTTCCTCCAACATCTGTGTATTCGTTTCTCCATCTGTGGACTCGTTCCTCCATCTGTGGACTCGTTCCTCCATCTTTGGACTCATTCCTACACCTGTGGACTCGTTCCTGCATCTTTGGACTCGTTCCTACATCTGTGGACTCGTTCCTCCATCTGTGGTCTCGTTCCTTCATTTGTGGACTCGTTCCTACATCTGTGGACTTGTTCCTACATCTGTGGTCTCGTTCCTCCATCTGTGGACTCGTTCCTCCATCTGTGGTCTCGTTCCTCCATCTGTGGACTCGTTCCGTTCCTACATCTGTGTCCTCCATCTGTGGACTCGTTCCTCCATCTGTGGACTCGTTCCTCCATCTGTGGACTCGTTGGACCTCCTCCATCTGTGGACTCGTTCCTACATCTGTGGACTCGTTCCTCCATCTGTGGACTGATCTGTGGTCTCGTTCCTCCATCTGTGGACTGTTCCTCCATCTGTTCTGTGGACTCGTTCCTCATCTGTGTTCTGTTCGTTCCATCTGTGGATCCATCTGTGGACTCGTTCCTCCATCTGTGGACTCTCGTTCCTCCATCTGTGTCCTCGTCCTCCTCTGTGGACTCGTTTCTCTGTGGACATCTGTGGACTCGTTCCTCCATCTGTGACTCGTTCCTCCATCTGTGGACTCGTTCCTCCATCTGTTCTTGTTCTCATCTTGGACTGTTCCATCATCTGTGGTTGTTCCACACTCTGTCCTCCATCTGTCCTCCATCTGTGGGATCTTGTTCCTCCATCTGTGACTCGACTCGTGT
This sequence comes from Hirundichthys speculiger, assembly GCA_018398805.1. NCBI lineage: Eukaryota > Metazoa > Chordata > Actinopteri > Beloniformes > Exocoetidae > Hirundichthys > Hirundichthys speculiger. The sequence continues at coordinate 270,825 of JAGFBZ010000023.1, forward strand.
GGTCTCGTTCCTCCATCTGTGGACTCCTCCCTACATCTGTGGACTCGTTCCTCTAACATCTGTGGACTCGTTCCTCCAGCTGTGGACTCGATCCTCTGTCTGGGGACTCGTCCCTCCAGCTGTGGACTCGCTCCTCCGTCCGGGGACTTGTCCCTCCGTCTGTGGACTTGTTCCTCTAACATCTGTGGACTCGTTCCTCCAGCTGTGGACTCGATCCTCTGTCTGGGGACTCGTCCCTCCAGCTGTGGACTCGCTCCTCCGTCCGGGGACTTGTCCCTCCATCTGTGGACTCGTTCCTCCTCCCCTGTGGGACTGGACTCGTCATCTGTGGATCCTCCATCTCTGTGGATCCTCGACTTCCCTCATCTGTGGACTCGTTCCGTTCCTACATCTGTGGACTTGTTTCTACATCATCTGTCGACTTGTTCCTCCATCGTGGTCTCGTTCCTCCATCTGTCGACTCGTTCCTTCCTCCTTCCCATCTGTGGACTCGTTCCTCATCATCTGTCCTTTGGTCGTCCTCCATCCCTGTGGACTCGTCCTCCATCGTTCCTCCATCTGTGAACTCGTTCCTCCATCTGTGGACTCGTTCCTCCAACATCTGTGAACTGTTTTCTACTGTGGACTTGTTCTTTCATCTGTAGACTTGTTCCTCCATCTGCGGGTCTCGTTCCTCCCATCTGTGGACTCGTCCTACTCTGTGGACTCGTTCCGTTCCTCCATCTGGTGGAATCGTTCCTCCACTCTGTGGTCTCGTTCCTCTCCATCTGTGGACTTCCTCATCTGTGGACTCGTTCCTCCATCTGTGGACTCGTTTCCTCCATCTGTGTGGACTCTCTCCTCTGTGGACTCTTCCTCCTGTGGCTTGTTTCTCTCTGACTCGTTTCTCTGTCCTCCCTCCTCCTGGGATCTGCTCGTCTCCACTTGTCCTCCATCTGTCTCGTTCCTCCCCATCTGTGGACTCGTTCCCTCCCTCTGTGGGACTCGTCTCTCGGTCTGTGGACTCGTCCTCATCTGTGGACTCGCTCCCTCCTCTGTGGATCCTGTTCTCCTCTGTGGACGCTCTGTGACTGTTCCTCCATCTGGGACTCGTTCCTCCTCTGTGGACTCGTTCCTCCTTACACCCTGTGGACTCTCATCTGTGGACTCGTTCCTTCCTCCATCTGTGGGTTCCTCCATCTGTGGTCTCGATCTGTGGACTCGTTCCTCCATCTGTCCTCCATCTGGACTCGTTCTCTCCATCTCGATCTGTGGACTCGTTCCTCATCTGTGGACTCGTTCCTCCTGTGGACTCGTTCTCCATCTGTGGACTCGTCCTCCTCCATCTGTGGACATCGATTTGTCCATCTGTGGACTCGTTCCTCCATCTGTGGACTCGTTTCCTCCAACTCGTTCCTCCATCTTCTCTCCATCTGTGGACTCGTCTCTAACATCTGTGGACTCGTTCTCTCGTCTGTGGACTCGTCCTCCTCTGTGGACTGTGGACTTCCTCTCATCGTGGCTGTGGACTCGCCTCGCTCCATCTGTGGACTCCTCCCACATCTGTGGACTCGTTCCTCCATCTGTCCTCTGTGGCCTCGGTGGACTGGACTCTTCCTTCTGGGACTCGTCCTCCGTCCCTGGTCCCTCCAGCTGTGGACTCGCTCCTCCGTCTGGGGACTCGTCCCTCCATCTGTGGTCTGGTTCCTCCATCTGTGGACTCGTCCCTACATCTGTGGACTCGTTCCTCCGTCTGTGGACTCGTTCCTCCAACATCTGTGGACTCGTTCCTCCATCTGTGGACTTGCTCCTCCTCTGGGGACTCGTCCCTCCAGCTATGGACTCGTTCCTTCATCTCTAACCATCTTTCAGTCCTGGTTGTCCCTCTTTGATTCGTTCATAGCTTTTCTTCAGTCTCTGACTAGTTTCTCTCCAAACTTTCTGCTGCTGCATTACTGTTTTCAGCTGCAGATTTGATCATCTTCACTTTAAATTCTGTTGATATTTTTAAAAGGAGAGTCCTTGTGCATTTTATTAGTATTAAATTTTTAAATTTCATTTTTAAACCCTAAACTTTTAAATTTCCAAATTTTCATATTTTTATACATTTTATCATTACTGTATCCTTTTCTACCATGTTTTAATCTTTTAGTTTTTAGCTCCAGTTTGTGAGTCTTTATGTGGGAGGGTCGGGTTTTCATTATTTGTTTTGTTCCTGTTTTATGTTTTTTTTTTTTAAATGCAACACTTTGTGTTGCATTTTTCATGGATGAAAAGAGCTATATACATAAAGTTTGATTTGATTTGGTTTGATTAAATTCATGCAGAAGAGCTTCTTCGTTTTGGTGTTATATTTGTTTTCTCTCAGTCTTTATGGTTTTGTCATTTTTTCAGTTTCTGTCGTGAGGGGAGACGATGTCCTGTTGTTGTCATGGAGACATGGAGGATATTTTTGATATATAAGTAATTTCAAAATATAAGTTGCAGGTATATAATGTATGTCTGAGAAACATTAGGCACCTGTCACATGAACAAGTCAATTATTTTGGTGTTTGAGTGGTTATATTCAACGTCACAATAATACTGACTGTCATGTGATCAGGAATAAACACGTAAAGAAGCTACTGCTTCTCTTCAAACTGCTGTTTCTGAGATGAAACAGAAGCAATCAAACTCATGGATCAATTCAGTACAAGAACATGTGAAGGATACGAAGAAGAGGAGGACCTGATGGTGCGTCATTGCTCCGATGAGGCCGGCCACCGCCACCAGGAAGAGGAAGACGCCCACGCCGATGACACCTCCCACCACCTGGAAACTGGACACCAGGCCGAACCACTTCCCCCACGCCACGATGGCAATCATCAGCAGACTGACCATCTGTGGAGACCACACAAGTCAGAACGCTGATGCGGTTCTGCTGCAAACACATGTGAAACAGATGCAGCCAAACAAAACGTCTGCAGCAACGGTTTTGCTTGATTTCACTGCTTTAGACTCTGTGGTTAAAATAATAACTCCAAGACTGTTCACAGCAGTATTAGATGCCAAAGTAACACCATCCAGTTACTAAATGACTAGACTCAGGTCAAGAGACAACTTGACATAGCTATCATCTGCATAGAGGTAGTAGTTTATGACATGCTGCCTAATAACAGAAGCCAGTGGAAGCTTGTATAGAGTGAAAAATGACGGTCCAAGTACAGAGCCCTGTGGAACACCATGAGGAGCTCTGGTGTCTGAGGGAGACTCCCCATTCACATGAACAAACTGGAATCTTTCAGATAAAGCTAAAGATGTGTTACTGGTCCCAGTAACACATTCACATCTCTGTAAAGGACTACTGTGATCAAGTGTTTCAAATGCAGCACTGAGATCCAACAGAACCAGTTGAGACACCAGTTCGCCGTCTGAGGCCATGAGGAGATCGTTGGTGACGTTTGATATGTTTTTTATATTGTTTTATATAGACTGAGGAGACCGACACCAACAAGCTGCTTACTTCTGTTTATTCTCCAAACTTCTGGTTTCCATGACAACGCACTGTTTCTATAACAACGCGCATGCGCGCTACAACGACTCTCACAAACCACCTAGAACCAGATAACCTAGAGTCAAGATCCTACATAAACAGGTTCTATTCCGTATGTGGTCAATACACCACATCATCCCCCTTTTAACTGTGCATACAGTCAACTAAATAACACCATGAAAACAATGAACATCATCATATATGCAGCATAGGTTTACAAACTCAATGCATAAATCTCTTAGGTGGTTTACACACTCGTGTCGAGCGCCGCAGAGCCACAGTCTCAGGCTCCGGGTGCTCTGGTGACTGTACAGTGGAGTCAACAATATCCTGCAACCCCCCACAGTCCTTATCGCCAAACTGTTCAACTTGAGAGTCAGTAATCACTGTGCCAGACTCTGCCGTGGCACGAGCTCTCAGCTGATCTCTGTGGCGACGGTGCACTGTGTCAGAATCCCTCTCTCTGACCACATATGACACAGGACCAGTCCGTCTCACCACAGAACCAGGAATCCACCTGTGGTCTCCCCCCGCAGTGCTACGCAGGTACACAGTCGTCCTCACTGAATGATCGGTCTGCAGCACTGCTGTCATGGAGGTCCTTTTGTTGATACTGTTTTTTGCGCACTGTCTCCTTGGTGCAAGGCTTCAGGAAATCCAGCCTTGTGCGGATGTGCCTGTGTAAAAACAGATCAGCAGGGAACTGTCCTGTAGTGCAGTTAGGTGTCGTCCGGTATTGCAACAGGAACAGGGACAGTCTGTCCTCAATGTCCACAGTAGTGTTAGCAAGTTTTTTCATACCAGTCTTGAATGTTTGAACATATCTCTCTGCCAGACCATTCGTTGCAGGGTGCCCTGGTGCACTCGTTGTGTGCAGAATCCCATTCTGCTTAACAAAGGTCTGGAACTCATCAGAAGGGAAAGTGGTGGCATTGTCTGTCACAATTTGCTCAGGCAGTCCATAGGAAGCAAACAGTCTTCCCAGCCGTGACACTGTAGCCTGTGATGTAATTTGTGACATACGGAACACTTCCAACCATTTAGTATAAGAATCCACCACAATCATGAACATGTTGTTAAGAAAAGGTCCGGCAAAATCAATGTGTATCCTTTTCCAGGATTCACCAGGAAACTCCCACGGATGTAGTGGGACGTGCAGCGGCTTTTTCTGTTTCAACTGGCACGTTTCACATTCCATACACATCTTCTCTACATCTGAATCTAGTCCTGGCCACCATACACATTTACGAGCAAGAGCTTTGGTTTTCACTATACCCTGGTGTCCTGAGTGAATTTCCTTTAACACTGCCTTTCTCATTTTTGGGGTACAATGACTCTGGTTCCCCATAGGACACAACCTTGCTCAGTGGTTAAATCATTTCTTTTTGTGAAAAACACAGTCAAATGTTCCTCTACTTGACTTGGCCAGCCCTCCATCACATATCTGTAGACCCGAGCGAGCTCACTGTCAGTGCGCGTCATCCTGGCAACTTGTATAGCGCTGAGTGGTGCCTCGTGCAGATGCTCTGTCAACAGTGAGCGAACTGTTGCTGACGCTGCAGCAGTTCCTGCGTCGCTGGTGTCAGGTAAGGGGCAACGGGAAAGTCCATCAGCGTTGCTGTGTTCCTCTGACTTCCGTTAGACGATAGTGTAGTCATAGGCTGACAATATAATTGCCCACCGCTGAATGCGTGCGGCAGCTAGTGTAGGTAAGCACTTGTGCTCACCAAAAAGCGTCAACAGGGGGCGATGGTCAGTCACTAAGGTAAAGTGTCTGCCCCACAAATACTGGTGGAATTTCTTAACACCATAAATCAGTCCCAGTGCTTCTTTAACTATTTGAGAATATTTTTTCTCTGCCGGAGACAATGTGCGTGAAGCATAAGCGATTGGTCTCTCCTCTCCGTCAGGCATGGTGTGCTGAATCACTGCACCGATGCCATATGCAGAAGCATCACATGCTAAGGTAAGAGGCAGGGCGGGGTCATAGTGTGCTAAAACCTGATCACTTGTCAGCAGGGTTTTACACTTCCCAAAAGCAGACTGTTCTGCCTCAGTCCACCTCCACGTCACATTGTCTCTTAACAGTTTGTACAGTGGTGCCAAAACTGTGCTTTGTTGTGGCAAAAAACGTCCGTAATAATTAAACAGTCCCAAAAAAGCCTGGAGCTCTTTAACATTGGTTGGAGCAGGAGCTTCAAGAATAGCTCTCACCTTATCCGCAGCAGGATGAATGCCATGCTCATCCAGCACATGGCCCAGGTACTCCAGCTGAGACTTTCCAAACTCACACTTTGATTGTTTGACTCGTAGTCCGTTTTCCTTCAAGCGTTGAAGTACTCTCTGTAGGTTAAGGAGGTGATCTTCCTCCGAGCGTCCCATAATCAGAAGGTCATCCAGGAAAACTACAACAGGTAAGTCTTTCATGATGTTTTCCATTATCCTCTGGAAGATGGATGGAGCAGAGCTGATACCAAAAGGAAGTCTATAATACACAAACAGTCCTCTATGGGGTGTTAATGGTTGTGTATTTCTTGGGAGTCCTCATCTAGCAAAAGTTGCTGATAAGCAGCTGCTAAATCAATTTTAGAGAAAATCTTACCCCCACTAAGGGTTGCTAAAAGCTCCTCTAAACGTGGTAAGGGGTAACTGTCTGTTTCAAGTGCCTGGTTAACAGACACCTTATAATCGCCACACAGGCGAAGTGATTTATCCTTCTTTTCCACCGGCACTATCGGTGCTGCCCACTCACTGTGCTTCACTGGAGATATGTTAGCTTCCTCCAGCCTTTTTAGCTCCTTTTCAACTCTTTCTTTCATTGCAAATGGGAGGGGCCTGTGTTGGCAAAATCTAGGAGGTACATCGGCTCTAACTATGATTGAGGCTTTAATGTCTTTGAGTGTCCCTAACTCATTATTAAACACCTCTGAATATTTACTGAGCATCTCCTCAAGTGAGGTACTCTTGGGCTCATTTAAATACTTAGGGCCTGATTTACTAAAGGTTTGCGTGCGTAAAAACGTGTGCAAACTTGACATCAACCGCAAACCAATGTGCAAGCTGATCTACTAACAGCGTGCAAAGAGGACTGCGCCTCTCAAATGAGCAAAATAGCACACGCTGTTCATTTAGTACTTTTGCCCTGATGAATAATCAATATGGGGCATACCCGCCAGAAAGCGCTAAATACTGGGAGGGGAAAATGCAAATAGGTTCATTAACCACACGCAATGAGATTTACCAACCCTGAAAGTAATTGCGGGGATTGTGATTGCATCTGTATTTAATACGTTCGAAAGGAAGGTGCTAATCTGCCCAGCATTACGCACCGATGGCTGCTGTTATTGTGGCAAGGAGGCGACATCGCCAAAATCAAAGAATACGCAGAGAGAGAGTCTTTCGGACTCGTGTAAATTTGTTTGGAATGAATGAAAACCAGATAGTTGAAACTTAAGGGCTGATTTGGAGCCGGTCACAAGCACATGCAAAAGGAGAAATATTTTATTTGAATATTAAATCGAGTATTATTCAAAAAAAAGGTTGCCACAGGAGGCACATTCATTTTTTTATTTGTGATAATAAATAAATCACGTGTTTTCATGGAGAAAAAAGTGTTTCTTATTGTGTGCCTACCTTGTTCTGCAGTTGGCTCTAGCGTGTCAGACCCCAGTATCCCAGTTATCTGCTCCTCCAGAAGGTGAGCTGCACCTGCTGCTCAATGCTGGTTAGAGGCATCTCTTCCGCAGGCCCTCCACCTGTCTGTCTTGTTTGCCGAAGTTTTATTAAAGGCCACTTTTTCTTTAGTTCTTTGCCTTATATCTTGCCACCTTCTTTTAACCTCATCTGCCGTTCTTTTTGTCTTACCAACTGCATTTATTCTATCACAGATTTTCTCCCATATTGCGTTTCTTTTGGTAATGTTTAAATTTCTTTGCTGTAGTTCATGAATGTGTTTATTTGCCTCTTCCACTAATATCTCTAACTCCAACTCGTCAAATTTCATTTTGCGCTTGCGTCTATCCTGCTTTCCATCCAGACTCTCCATGGCGCAAACCGTAAGACCTCATTTAAATACTGCGGTTTGCACCTGTTATCAGTTGCGCGAGCATTCTTAGTTGATCACCCGCAAAACACACAACAACAGCACGCGCAAACTTTTTCAGTGCACACGCAATTTAGTACTCTTTATTTAGGATCTTAGTAAATCAGGCCCTTATCTCTGCCCAGTTCAGCCTGATGTGCTTCAACCAATCTCTACCACACAATGTGGCTCCATGTCCTTTGACAACAATCAGTGGCAAAATTGCTGACTGCCCCTGATAACACGCTGTTTCTGTGATTTGTCCCAAAACAGGGATGTGACCTCCATTGTAAGCTTTAAGTTTAACCTTAGCTCTTTCTAGTGGCATGTGTGAAAACTGCCTCCTGTATATCACCTCTGACATGACACTTCTTCTGGCCCCGGTATCAATTTCCATTTCTAAATCTATATCATTGAATGAAAATGTTGCTTTATATGTATCAGCATCCTCACTTGTAACAGTTAACACCCTGAATATTTCAATGTCTGAATCAGCTTCAGCTGTCACATATTTAGTACTAGTAGTGTTTTTCTTTTGTTGACCAGTTTCTCTTGGTTTTGTACGCTCTGCACTCGCCTTTGAACGGCATGTGTTGCCCCCTTAAAATGACCACGTGGCAACAGCTTCTCCTTTTTCTGTCTTTATTTGAGCTCCAAAAAGTTTGTTACATTTCAACACACAAAAACGGTCCCCTGTGAATGACAAATATGAAATGAGTATTTAGGATTAAGTCGTGAACGGCTAAAAACAAAAAGAACACTTACACGTCCCACGGTAGATCTAAGCATCAAGCTGGTACCTGCATCGCAACCCATCTTACCTGAGAGTGATTGTGGGCCTGCTTATAAGCATATCTACTGGGTCACGTGACGTCGACTTCCGTTTGATAAAACCAGATATGACATTAATACAGTGATTTAAGATCAGTGAATCTAACTGTTTCTTTTCCATAACATAAATTCCAAGTGGATTAAAGAAAATATTTAAAGTGCAGAAAAAAATAGGTTGGCTACACCCTCCCCCACTAAAAAAAAAAAATGTTAAACCAACATTTTTAAAATTTACCAGGGCTCTAACACATCTGTAACTATAACAAAATCAATAGTCACACCATTAGTTCCATGTCAACCAATGTTTTAGAATGGAAATCATGTCCATTGCTCTCATGTCCATTGTCTCTGATATGGGAAAACACAAGACCGGCCGTCCACTTGTGTCGTTGGGTGGCACGTCCGAAGCATTGGTGGGCCCCCCAATCTTCAGAACCAACCCAAGGAAAATACCTTGACCCAAAATTGTATGGCACCAATACCATGTTCAGTGAGACAGAACCATATACTACATAAAATTATATTTCACTCTACTGCATCCAATAAGGACTGTAAAGTGCAAGGTGCTTTACTGTATAAAGCAAAAATATAAAGTGCTTTAGCGGTTCCTACAATCAATAAAACACTTTACTACTGCACTGCAACTAATCATAAAAAGGATATAGGTTGGTTGATGCGATGTTGTCTCAAGCCCTTGCTGGCCGAGACACAACAGGACAACTCTGCAGTTCTCGAATCGTGGGCTCCTTCCTCTACCGACCACTAGAGGCTGCAGTTCCTCTACCGACCACTAGAGACTGCAATTCCTCTACCAACTACTAGAGGCTGCTTTCCTCTACTGACCTAGAGACTGCAGACTCTACCGACCACTAGGCTGCAGTTCCTCTACTGACCACTAGAGGCTGCAGTTCCTTACCGACCACTAGAACTGCAATTCCTCTACCCTCTAGAGCATTTCTCTAACTGAAACTCTAGAGACTGCAGTTCTTCTACCAACTACTAGAGGCTGCAGTTCCTCTACTGAACACTAGAGACTGCAGTTCCTCTACCGACCACTAGAGGCTGCAGTTCCTCTACTGACCACTAAAGGCTGCAGTTCCTCTACCGACCACTAGAGACTGCAGTTCTTCTACCAACTACTAGAGGCTGCAGTTCCTCTACTGAACTCTAAAGACTGCAGTTCCTCTACCGACCACTAGAGACTGCAGTTCCTCTACCGACCTCTAGAGGCTGCAGTTCTTCAACCGACTAATAGAGGCTGCAGTTCCTCTACCGACCACTAGAGGCTTGCAGTTCCTCTAACCAACTACTAGAGGCTGCAGTTCCTCTAACCGACACTAGAGGCTGCAGTTCCTCTTACCGACCACTAGAGGCTGCAGTTCCTCTACTGACCACTAGAGGCTGCAGTTCCTCTCTGACCACTAAGGCTTGCAGTTCCTTACCGACCACTAGAGACTGCAGTTCCTCTACCAACTACTAGAGACTGCAGTTCCTCTACTGACCACTAGAGACTGCAGTTCCTCTACCGACCACTAGAGACTGCAGTTCCTCTACCGACCACTAAAGACTGCAGTTCCTCTACCAACTACTAGAGACTGCAGTTCCTCTACTGACCACTAGAGACTGCAGTTCCTCTACCGACCACTAGAGGCTGCAGTTCCTCTACTGACCACTAGAGACTGCAGTTTCTCTACCGACCACTAGAGACTGCAGTTTTTCTTTTTTTTTTTTTAAACATATGTTTATTGATTTTTAATTCAAGGTGAACATGTACACAACAAACATATTGTGAACAAATCATCACACCCCCACCCGCCCAGCATCTCGCCTCTCAGTAGTTACAAGAAATACGACTACAGCATTATATAAATCTCAGTACATAGTGCATTATCTGAAAATAAGGATGAAGACAACAATGTTCAAATTTCCAATCAGTACATCAAGACATACAGTCAGAGTAAGCAAGGCATACAGTAAGTTGTTAAAATGGAGGATTAATGAAGTTTTCAGATGAATTGAATGTGCTCATATATAGAGTATTAGGAGGGAGATTAAGAGTAAGGGCATGTTGCCGATCAGTGTTTCCAGGAAATTTAAGAGTGGCTCCAGATCTCATAAATTTCCCCAGTCTGTTTCTAAGACTATAAGTTATTTTCTCTAAAGCAAGACAGGAAGATAGTTCCTTAAGCCAATGACTAATTTGGGACATGACATATTTTTCCAGTACATGGCATCAGAACGTTTCGTGTGGATAAGACAGATATTAATCAATGTGATTTTGTGTTTTTTTAAAATAGGATTTATGGGATACAGGCCCAATATACAAAGTCTGGGACAGAGGGGAATGGGTTTGGAGGTGATTTATGAAATTATGTTAATAACTTCCTTCCAGAACTTTTGTATCTTCTCACACTCCCAAATACAATGAAAGAGGGTGCCTTTGTGAGTCTGACATTTCACACAAGTATCTGGAACATTTGGATTGAATTTATTTACCTTTTCTGGGGTGGTGTACGTTCTCATGATCCAGTTATATACTGTACTAATTTAAGTCTATTATTTATTGAAATATTATGGGCCTCGGAGCAACCCTGGCTCCATTCACATAAGAACAAACTCACCCAAATCTTCACTCCAGGACTTCCTTTTGAGTCAGAGGACTCTGTGGATATGATGCATATATTGTAAAAGAAGAGATCTGCTCTCTGCTATGCTGGTGTTGAACTGCAAACTGTCTAAACTGTTAAAGGGGCAGATAAATGAATTCTTAAATTGCACATAATTAGCTTCGCAGCTGTAGGTATTTGAAAAAGTGGGTCTGTGGAATATTAAATTTGTCTTTGAGTTCATTAAGGGCATCAGTGTATCACTGTCATAGAGGTCCATGATCCTCCTGATACCTTTCTGTGACCACTGTTTTGATCTAAATCATTTTTACCAGGTCTGAACTCAGCATTTCCCCAGATAGGTGAGAAGCAGGACAGATTAGGAGCATCGCCAATACACTATGCACCTTATGCCATATCACAAGGCATTTCTCAAATGGATTCAGAGTGTTTCCCTTCAAATTCTTAACGAGTCGAGTATAAGTTGAGTCTAACCCTAGCCCTTTTGTGGACATGCCTCCATCCCTACCAGGGTACGAGGTTTGGGAAGAACCACAAGCTGGCAGCTCTTAATTGAGCTGCCCATAGTACCACACAAGATTTGGTACTTCATGCCCCCTCTGTCAAATGAAGGTATAATAGTGTAGACGGAGCCTTGGGCGCAATAGTCTTCCATATGAATTTGGGAATGCTGTCTTCATATCTCGAAAGAATTAGGAGGAGGGGAAAGCGGAGAGACTGGAAGAGAATAAAATTTAGGGAGAACATTCATTTTCAAAACCTTATACCGTCCTATCACAGACAGGGGGAGTGAGATCCATCTGCTTAGAGATTCCTTCCTTTTACATAACTGGATCATAATTGGTAGGTATTAGTGACCTCAGGTTTGGGGTAATAAAATACCAAGATATTAAAACCTTTGGAAGCATTCACAAAAGGATGCTGGATCTCAGGTTGGATCCTTTCCTGTTCATTAAGAAAAAGAATAGAGGATTTGGACTTATTAACTCTATAACCCGAGAATTTCCCAAACCTGTCAATTATGTCAGTAAGGGCCGATAATGACTGCTCCAGCTTTGTCATAAAAATTAATGTATCATCTGCAAATAAGGCTATGCGGTGCTCTACATCTGCAATTGGAATTCCGCTAATAACAGGGTGATTTCTGATGGAAATGGCAAAGGGTTCAAGTGCCAAAACAAAAAGCAGGGGGGACAAGGCAGCACGGTGGCTTAGTGGTTAGCACTGTTGCCTCACAGCTAGAAGGTTCCTGGTTCGAACCTCGGCAGGGGCCTTTCTGTGTGGAGTTTGCATGTTCTCCCCGTGCTTGCGTGGGTTTCCTCCGGGTACTCCGGCTTCCTCCCACAGTCCAAAAGACATGTATGTTATGTTAAGTGATCATTCCTCTCACTTGGAATTTCTTTCACTGGCAATTAACATCCTGCCCAGGGACTACAGTTGCAAATTAGCTAATCAGCTATAAACTGGCACATTTACAGAAATGTTCATCAATGTGCATTGTCCCTGAACAAATAAACTTCCAATAAAAAATAAAAAAAGGGGCACCCTTGACGGGTTCCACGATGTAGGGTGAAGGGTTTAGAAATAACATTATTAGTCAGTATCTCTGCGCTTGTCAGAATATAAAGTTTTGACCCACTGCCTAACAATAATCACCAAAACCGAAGCGGGGAAGTACATCAAATATATGGCCATTCAACTCTCGAAAGCCTTTTCGGCATCTAAGGACAGAATCAAGAATCCAGCGTTTCTCCTTTTTTCATAATTATATTTAATACTCTCCTATATTATAGTATGCTTGACGATTCTTAATAAATCCATTCTGATCACTGCCTATTATAGATGGAAGGCATCTCTCTAATCGTAAAGCTAATAATTTAGCTATTATTTTCGTATCTGAATTTAAAAGAGAAATCGGTCTATAGGATTCACATTTTGTAGGTGGTTTATCTGGTTTTAATATCAAAGTAATTAATGCATTGCTAAGAGAGGGGGGCAGACAACCATTACAAAAAGACTCTTCATACATATTTTTCAGTGGGCTTATCAATTTATCTTTGAATAATTTATAAATATCGATTGGAAGGCCGTCGGGACCTGCTGCCTTCCCTCCTTTCATATGCATTATAGCTTCAGAGATTTCCTGGGCTGTAAGTGTACGGTCCAACCAGGACTTATCATCCTCAGATAGGGTGGGAATTGGAAGTTGATCAAGGAAAAGAGATTGATCCTGATCCGATTCTGATGATTCTGATTCATATAAAGTTTGATAATAAGCAGCAAAAGTATTATTAATCAATAGGGGGTCAACAATAACTGTGTCATCTGAGATTTTAATACTATTGATGGCTCTTTCAGTTTCTAACTTCTTTATTTGCCAAGCTAACAACTTTCCACTTTTCTCCCCCTGTTCATAAAATGTTTGTTTTAGTTTAAATAAGCTGTTTTCTGCTTTAGCAGCTGAAAGTGCATTGTATTTGGCCCTGAGAGTTAATAATTCTTGTGAGTGAGCTTCCGAGTTGTAAACCTCCCTCTCAAGTTGTTTAATTGTCTTATCTAAAGTTAACATTTCTAAATTTGCTTTATTGGTAATTGAGCTGGTGTAGCTAATTATTTGTCCACGGATAAAGGCCTTAAATGCCTCCCACCTTAATGAGGCCGATGTCTCTTCCTTATTCACAAAGAAAAACACATCTATTTGTTCTCCCACATATTTCAGGAATTTTGGGTCATTTAACCATTTAGGCTGGAGTCGCCATCTTCGGCTACCCTGTGTCAGATTTTTATCATTATATAATATGGAGACTGGACCATGGTCAGAGACAGTAATGGATTCATAGATACAATTTGTTACTCTGGGGAAAAGGTTGTTGGACAACAAAAAGTAATCTATTCGGGAGTGGCCCTTAGAAACATTTGAATAACATGAGTATTCTCTATTATTGGGGAATAATCTCCTCCAGGGGTCACATAAATTTAGTTCTTCAATGAAATACTGTAAGATTTTTCTGCTCTGTGAATGAGTTGTATCAATACCAGAGGAGCGGTCAAGGTGAGGAGAGATTGTACAATTAAAGTCTCTTTTAACAAGCCGCCTGGTAGAGTGGCTAGTAATAGAAAAAGATTTTCAAAAAATTTGGGGCAGTCATCATTTGGTCCATAAAGATTAACCATTGAAAGATCTTCACCAAATAGTGAGCCTTGTAAAATCAGGTATCTCCCATTCGGGTCAGATAATGATTCCCTAACTTGAAATGGAAGAGATTTGTGGATCAATGTGATGACTTCCCTAGAACAGGTAGAGAACGAAGCAGAGTAGACTTGTCCAGGCCACCGTCTCCTCACCTTTATCATATCGTTAGACACGAGATGAGATTCTTGTAAGAATATGATTGTTGCTTTCAATTGTTTAACCCTTGTCATAACCTGCTTCAATTTAGTCAGTTCCCCTAAGCCTCTCACATTCCAAGTTGTTATCTTTATAGTTGAGTCATTCATTTTATGTGGATATTATACATATTGCACTCTGAACACAAGTTATCAAAAAGAAAACATAAAAGGCTTTGGTACATATGAAAAAAGGCAAAAAGCACTATGAAATTAAATTGACTCTCAATGAAAGGTGAGAATATCCCCCCCCACTGTCACCCAGAACCTGACAGCGTCCCCCACTAAACCAAACATAAGAAATCACAACATAAAGCTGGTCTGATCCTACAAAGAGGAGCAGAATAACGATACTCACACACATGACCATCAACAGCTGAAAACGTATAAACACTCTCAAAAGCATAGGAACGACACTTAACAAAAGTCATCCTCTAGATAAAATATTTTAGAGTCTTGAGTAGATGGAGGAAACACAGGGAAAAAGGAGAAGAAAGGTAAAAACATAGTTTCCATCATAGCCCTCACCTCCACTGATGCAACGTGTCCACGGGCAGACTGTTTTGTTGTAAACAAAGGTACACACTTCACATGGAGAGGAGTCAAACCTATTCCGTCAGCTGCACAGGACCGGTAAAAAAGACATAGTAATAATAATAATAAAAATAAAAAGAGAGCGGGAGAGAAATTCGCCTGACCCAGTCGTTGTCCTCAGCTGGAGGGTCTACATCAGCGACGGTGAAACAGCTGATTAATCCGACAGGCCTGCAGAGAGACCTCGGACGAAAACTGCAGCATCCTCTGGGTTGTCAAACACTCGTTTGGCTCTGGCAGCCTGCATCGCCCTTTCTTTATCCTTAAAGTTGAGAAAGCGCATTATCACCGGTCTAGGGAAGTTGCAGTCTTGGCGGCCCTGCAGGCGGTGCGCTCGTTCAATGAAGAGCGGGTACGGGAAGGTGTCGGTGCCCAACACCTCGGGAAGCCATCTCTCCAGAAAAGATGCTGCGTCGCGTCCCTCTGCTCCCTCTGGCAGGTTGATGAGGCGGAGATTGTTGCGCCGGCTGCGGTTCTCCTGATCTTCAGCTTTAGCGCGAAGAAAGTCGACCTGCTTCTGGAGCGTGGCCACTGTCTTTTCCAGAGTACTCACAGTATCCTCCGTGTTCCCAACACGTTGTTCGGCCTCTGTGAGCTTGTTAGAAGATTCACTGATGTCCCGTTTAACACCATCCACGGCCCTCAGAACGCTCTCAATATTCCCTGAAAGATCTTTTTTCATGTCCTCTATAGCTTTCATGATCAAGTTCCCTCCAGAAGTCTCCATGTTGGCGGGGCTAGCTGCTCCGCTCAAACATGTGCCCAAAGTTAGCTTCTCTGAGGATACAGAGGGGGTCGGACCCCGGTCGGCAATGCCAACGGGCTGAACCGTCTCCTTTTTCTGTTTTCTGGATGTCATGTCGTCAGCGGAGGTGTCAGCGTTTCAGATAATTCAAATTAACACCCTTTCAAGATTGAGATTAAAGAACAAATGCAAGATTTGCCGCTAGCTAAGGGGGAGCATTCCCCGATGCGTGTGTTCAGCTCGCCGCCATGTTGGAACCCTCGGCTGCAGTTTTTCTACCGACCGCTAGAGGCTGCAGTTCCTCTACTGACCACTAGAGGCTGCAGTTCCTCTACTGACCACTAGAGGCTACAGTTCCTCTACTGACCACTAGAGGCTGCAGTTCTTCTACTGACCACTAGAGGCTACAGTTCCTCTACCGACCACTAGAGGCTGCAGTTCCTCTATGGACCACTAGAGGCTGCAGTTCCTTTACCGACCACTAGAGGCTGCATTTCCTCTATGGACCACTAGAGGCTGAAGTTCCTCTACCGACCGCTAGAGGATGCAGATCCTCTACCGACCACTAGAGGCTGCAGTTCCTCTACCGACCACTAGAGGCTGCAGTTCCTCTACTGACCACTAGAGGCTGCAGTTCCTTTACTAACCTATAGAGGCTACAGTTCCTCTACTGACCACTAGAGGCTGCAGTTCCTTTACTGACCACTAGAGGCTACAGTTCCTCTACTGACCACTAGAGGCTGCAGTTCTTCTACTGACCACTAGAGGCTACAGTTCCTCTACTGACCACTAGAGGCTGCAGTTCTTCTACTGACTACTAGAGGCTGCAGTTCCTCTATGGACCACTAGAGGCTGCAGTTCCTTTACCGACCACTAGAGGCTGCATTTCCTCTATGGACCACTAGAGGCTGAAGTTCCTCTACCGAACGCTAGAGGATGCAGTTCCTCTACCGACCACTAGAGGCTGCAGTTCCTCTACCGACCACTAGAGGCTGCAGTTCCTCTACTGACCACTAGAGGCTGCATTTCTTCTACCAACCACTAGAGGCTGCAGTTCCTCTATAGACCACTAGAGGCTGCAGTTCTTCTACTGACCACTAGAGGTTACAGTTCCTCTACTGACCACTAGAGGCTGCATTTCCTCTATGGACCACTAGAGGCTGCAGCTCCTCTACTGACCACTAGAGGCTACAGTTCCTCTACCGACCACTAGAGGCTGCAGTTCTTCTACTGACCACTAGAGGCTGCAGTTCCTCTACTGACCACTAGAGGCTGCAGTTCCTCTATCGACCACTAGAGGCTACAGTTCCTCTACTGACCACTAGAGGCTGCATTTCCTCTATGGACCACTAGAGGCTGCAGTTCTTCTACTGACCACTAGAGGCTACAGTTCCTCTACCGACCACTAGAGGCTGCAGTTCTTCTACTGACCACTAGAGGCTGCAGTTCCTCTACTGACCACTAGAGGCTGCAGTTCCTCTATCGACCACTAGAGGCTGCAGTTCCTCTACCGACCACTAGAGGCTGCAGTTCCTCTACTGACCACTAGAGGCTGCAGTTCTTCTACTGACCACTAGAGGCTACAGTTCCTCTACCGACCACTAGAGGCATCAGTTCTTCTACCGACCACTAGAGGCTGCAGTTCTTCTACCGACCGCTAGAAGCTGCAGTTCCTCTACTGACCACTAGAGGCTGCAGTTCCTCTATTGACCACTAGAGGCTACAGTTCCTCTACTGACCACTAGAGGCTGCAGTTCCTCTACCGACCACTAGAGGCTGCAGTACCTTTACCGACCACTAGAGGCTGCAGTTCCTCTACTGACCACTAGAGGCTGCAGTTCTTCTACCGACCGCTAGAGGCTGCAGTTCTTCTACCGACCGCTAGAAGCTGCAGTTCCTCTACTGACCACTAGAGGCTGCAGTTCCTCTATTGACCACTAGAGGCTACAGTTCCTCTACTGACCACTAGAGGCTGCAGTTCCTCTACCGACCACTAGAGGCTGCAGTACCTTTACCGACCACTAGAGGCTGCAGTTCCTCTACTGACCACTAGAGGCTGCAGTTCCTCTACTGACCACTAGAGGCTGCAGTTCCTCTGGTGACCACTAGAGGCTGCAGTTCCTCTACTGACCACTAGAGGCTGCAGTTCTTCTACCGACCGCTAGAGGCTGCAGTTCCTCTACTGACCACTAGAGGCTGCCGTTCCTCTACAGACCACTAGAGGCTGCAGTTCCTCTACTGGCCACTAGAGGCTGCAGTTCTACCAATCACTAGAGGCTGCAGTTCTTCTACCGACCACTAGAGGCTGCAGTTCTTCTACCGACCACTAGAGGCTGCAGTTCAACCGACCACTAGAGGCTGCAGTCCTTCTCGGACCACTAGAGGCTGCAGTTCCTCTACTGACCACTATAGATTGCAGTTTTCATACGTTTCAGATGTTTCTGCAGTGACTCTTGAAATGAGAATGTTTAGACAGATTTGATCAGAGTGACTGAAGCAGTGCTAATTATTATCATAGGTTAGCATAAGCTCAGCCAGCCTGGTTAAAATAGTTAACTGTAGCTGAACTGAGGTGAGCTTGTTCAGCCAACTTTTCAGTGCTGCTTGTACAACTCAGTTACAGCATAATGTTGGGTAGAATGAGAAAAAAGAGGCTTCAAAACCCTTCCACAGAAACCTGTGGATGACATCACAGAGGGTTGGTCCAGTTCTCCTTCTACAGTCTATGAAGGAGAACAGGATTTGATCCTGTCTGCTGGAGGAACAGATGACATACTGGATATCAGATAATGTGATCATCTCTCCTCTCAGAGCTTTCTCTCTACATCCAGGCCCCTGCAGCCACTAGGGGCCCCTGCAGCCACCAGGGGCCCTGCAGCCACCAGGGGCCCTGCAGCCACCAGGGGTCCTGCAGCCACCAGGGTCTCTGCAGCCACCAGGGGGCTCTGCAGCCACTAGGGGCCCCTGCAGCCACCAGGGGCCCTGCAGCCACCAGGGGGTCCTGCAGCCACCAGGGTCTCTGCAGCCACCAGGGATCCCTGCAGCCAGCAGGGGGCTCTGCAGCTACTAGGGGCCCCTGCAGCCACCAGGGGGTCCTGCAGCCACCAGGGTCTCTGCAGCCACCAGGGATCCCTGCAGCCAGCAGGGGGCTCTGCAGCCACTAGGGGCCCCTGCAGCCACCAGGGGCCCTACAGCCACCAGGGGCCCTGCAGCCACCAGGGGCCCTGCAGCCACCAGGGGGTCCTGCAGCCACCAGGGTCTCTGCAGCCACCAGGGGCCCGCAGCCACCAGGGGCCCGCAGCCACCAGGGGCCCCTCCAGCCACAGATTCAGAAATCTGGAGACTTTGAGGTTTGAAAACCACAGTTTCTGAGTTTTTTCTCTCAGATTTATGAATTTATACTCAGTCTGAGTGTTTTCTATGAAAAGTTTTTGTTGGTTTTTAAATCTGTGCAAAGATTTTTTTTGTTTGTTTGTTGATAGAATCAGATATTCTAAATTCAGAAACATCCTCTTTTTTCTCTGTTTGGATTTTACCCTTCAGGGTTACAAATAAATCAATCAATAAATCAATAGTCTTTGTTTAAAGGGATTGATCACCGTAGAGGTTTTGAGCCCTAAATGGGGCCCCTCAGGTCTCCAGGGGCCGCAGAAAGCTGGAAACGGCTCTGTCACCTCTTCATGTCCCAGACGAGGACCTTATCAATACATGTGATCCTTATCAATACCTGTTACCACGGGTCTGTTTTTATTCAGGGGACAGATTGTTTTTCATTTAACGACTGTGTTCAACCAGTATCTAGAAATGAAAATGTGAAACGGTTGTTTTATGTCAATAAAAGTGATTTTGTCCAGTGTGACATCACCAACCTGCTCACAGACTCAGTAATCAATGAAGATGATCAGTCATTTATCTGGTCACACTCACCACATAGAGGATGTTGAGCGCGCACAGACTCTGTCTGGAGCAGCTGAATCCAGAGCAGCCCATACCTGCAGTTATTGATCCTTACTGATCAGTCACAGATTGATCCTGCTATAGATCCTCTGGTTTCAGATATCAATCCTCACTTATTGATCCACAGAATTCAAAATAAAAGCATCTGCAGCTCCTCCAGATGAAGCAGCTGGAACAGACCGCGTTCACCTGCAGACACCGGCAGCGCTGCGTCACATCACCGTCAGACACACGAGCGCCTGGGAAGTGACCGGACGGCCCTTCAAAATAAAAACACGCGAGCCGGGCTTCAAATGAATCGCTTATAAAGAGGGTTTGAGAAGATGGACTTTTATTCTGAAGGACATTTACACCCAGTTCCGCTGATTCTTCCAGGGACGTTTAACTGGAGGTCCTGGAAGCTGATTGGCTGACAAGGAGCTGCTCTAGTTTACTCTGGAAACATTCCAGAAATGTCAGCAGTGTCACGTGATAGTGTCTCAGCCCCCCCCCCCCGAAACACACACGCACCGTGCTGGTGTCATTAACAGGGCCATTTCTAGCTTCCTGGGGGCCCCGTGCCAGATTCTGCTCAGGGGACCCCGACTCTGAAAAGCTCCAGAGTGACGTTCAAACCCTCTGAGATGATCCGTGGTGACGCTTTACACTGGTCTGACAGTGAAGTTTGATATTTTGATATTTAATTATTTTTTTATTTTGTTAATTAGTATCATTTTTATATAAGAGACAGAAACAAGGGGGTTGTGTTATGTTTGTAGTGCGGGGGGGGGGGGGGGGGGGTAGGTATTTGGAGGACTTTTATGGTTGTGTGTGTTTTTTTTTATTGTTATATAGCATATTGGGGTGTGTGATGGCTTTTATTTTGTTTTAATGTGCAATGTTTTTATTATTATGTAAAGCACTTTGTGGTGCCTGAGGGCATGAAAAGTGCTTTATAAATAAAGTTTGTTTTGATTTGATTTGATTTAAATGAGTAGAGAACTAAATAAATGAAAAGCAGATGGTAGATGTGATGTTGTAGACTGTGTTTTTATCATAGGAGAGTTTCTCTGTAGATTTGAGCAGATTGAGGGTTTCACTTCATCAGCAGTCCAACGAGTCACATCCGTGTTAAAACAAAGATGTTCTGATCCAACAACAAATGAACTTTTGACTTCAAGTGAAACAGTCACTCAAAAATACAAGCTTTCAGGACACATAGTTCACCAGGACACACGACAATAAACTGAAGCAGATCTGAGGTCTGTAGCATAAAAAACCAGTCTGCTTCTACTGGGACGACTGGATCAAGACTGGATCCGCAGACCAGGACCAGCGGTGATCAAGTCTGCTCCTACTGGAGGAAGACTGAATCAACAGACCTGGACCAGTGGTGGTTTAGTCTGTTTCTACTGAAGGAAGACTGGATCCACAGACCAGGACCAGTGGTGGTCCAGTCTGCTTCTACTGAAGGAAGACTGGATCCACAGATCTGGACCAGTGGTGGTCCAGTCTGCTCCTACTGGAGGAAGACTGGATCAACAGACTTGGACCAGTGGTGGTCCAGTCTGCTTCTACTGAAGGAAGACTGGATCCACAGACCAGGACCAGTGGTGGTCCAGTCTGCTTCTACTGAAGGAAGACTGGATCCACAGACCTGGACCAGTGGTGGTTAAGTCTGTTTCTACTGAAGGAAGACTGGATCCACAGACCAGGACCAGTGGTGGTCCAGTCTGCTTCTACTGAAGGAAGACTGGATCCACAGATCTGGACCAGTGGTGGTCCAGTCTGCTCCTACTGGAGGAAGACTGGATCAACAGACTTGGACCAGTGGTGGTCCAGTCTGCTTCTACTGAAGGAAGACTGGATCCACAGACCAGGACCAGTGGTGGTCCAGTCTGCTCATACTGGTTCAAGACTGGATCCACAGACCAGGATTAGTGGTGGTCCAGTCTGCTCCTACTGGAGGAAGACTGGATCAACAAACCTAAACCAGCGGTGGTCCAGTCGGCTTCTACTGAAGGAAGACTAGATCAACAGACATGGACCAGTGGTGGTCCAGTCTGCTCCGCCTGGAGGAATACTGGATCCACAGACCAGGACCAGTGGTGGTCCAGTCTGCTCCTACAGGAGGAAGACTGGATCCACAGACCAGGACCAGTGGTGGTCCAGTCTGCTTCTACTGGATCAAAACTGGATCAACAAACCAAGACCAGTGGTGGTCCAGTCTGCATCTACTGGATCAAGACTGGATCCACAGACAAGGACCAGTGGTGGTCCAGTCTGCTCCTACTAAGGGAAGACTGGATCCACAGACCAGGACCAGTGGTGGTCCAGTCTGCTTCTACTGAAGGAAGACTGGATCCACAGACCAGGACCAGTGGTGGTCCAGTCTGCTTCGAGTGGATCAAGACTGGATCAACAGACCAGGACCAGAGGTGGTCCAGTCTGCTCCTACTGGATCAAGACTGGATCCACAGACCAGGACCAGTGGTGGTCCAGTCTGCTTCCACTGGATCAACACTGGATCAACAGACCTGGACCAGTGGTGGTCCAGTCTGCTTCTAATTAAGGAAGACTGGATCCACAGACCAGGACCAGTGGTGCTCCAGTCTGCTCCTACTGGATCAAGACTGGATCTACTGGATCCACAGACCAGGACCAGTGGTGGTCCAGTCTGCTCCTACTGGATCAAGACTGGATCCACAGACCAGAACCAGTGGTGATCCAGTCTGCTCCTACTGGATCAAGACTGGATCCACAGACCTGGACCGGTGGTGGTCCAGTCTGCTTCTACTGAATCAAGACTGGATCAACAGACCAGGACCAGTGGGGGTCCAGTCTGCTCCTACTGGATCAACAGACCTGGACCAGCGGTGGTCCAGTCTGCCTCTACTGAAGGAAGGCTGGATCAACAGACCTGGACCTGTGGTGGTCCAGGTCTGTGGGTCCAGTCTGCTTCTAATTAAGGAAGACTGGATCCACAGACCAGGACCAGTGGTGCTCCAGTCTGCTCCTACTGGATCAAGACTGGATCTACTGGATCCACAGACCAGGACCAGTGGTGGTCCAGTCTGCTCATACTGGATCAAGACTGGATCCACAGACCAGAACCAGTGGTGATCCAGTCTGCTCCTACTGGATCAAGACTGGATCAACAGACCAGGACCAGTGGTGGTCCAGTCTGCTCCTACTGGATCAAGACTGGATCCACAGACCTGGACCGGTGGTGGTCCAGTCTGCTTCTACTGAATCAAGACTGGATCAACAGACCAGGACCAGTGGGGGTCCAGTCTGCTCCTACTGGATCAACAGACCTGGACCAGCGGTGGTCCAGTCTGCCTCTACTGAAGGAAAACTGGATCCACAGACCAGGATTAGTGGTGGTCCAGTCTGCTCCTACTGGAGGAAGACTGGATCCATAGACCTGGACCAGTGGTGGTCCAGTCTGCTTCTACTGGATCAAGACTGGATCCACAGACCAGGACCAGTGGTGGTACAGTCTGCTTCTACTGGATCAAAACTGGATCAACAAACCAAGACCAGTGGTGGTCCAGTCTGCATCTACTGGATCAAGACTGGATCCACAGACAAGGACCAGTGGTGGTCCAGTCTGCTCCTACTAAGGGAAGACTGGATCCACAGACCAGGACCAGTGGTGGTCCAGTCTGCTTCTACTGAAGGAAGACTGGATCCACAGACCAGGACCAGTGGTGGTCCAGTCTGCTTCGAGTGGATCAAGACTGGATCAACAGACCAGGACCAGAGGTGGTCCAGTCTGCTCCTACTGGATCAAGACTGGATCCACAGACCAGGACCAGTGGTGGTCCAGTCTGCTTCCACTGGATCAACACTGGATCAACAGACCTGGACCAGTGGTGGTCCAGTCTGCTTCTAATTAAGGAAGACTGGATCCACAGACCAGGACCAGTGGTGCTCCAGTCTGCTCCTACTGGATCAAGACTGGATCTACTGGATCCACAGACCAGGACCAGTGGTGGTCCAGTCTGCTCCTACTGGATCAAGACTGGATCCACAGACCAGAACCAGTGGTGATCCAGTCTGCTCCTACTGGATCAAGACTGGATCCACAGACCTGGACCGGTGGTGGTCCAGTCTGCTTCTACTGAATCAAGACTGGATCAACAGACCAGGACCAGTGGGGGTCCAGTCTGCTCCTACTGGATCAACAGACCTGGACCAGCGGTGGTCCAGTCTGCCTCTACTGAAGGAAGGCTGGATCAACAGACCTGGACCTGTGGTGGTCCAGGTCTGTGGGTCCAGTCTGCTTCTAATTAAGGAAGACTGGATCCACAGACCAGGACCAGTGGTGCTCCAGTCTGCTCCTACTGGATCAAGACTGGATCTACTGGATCCACAGACCAGGACCAGTGGTGGTCCAGTCTGCTCATACTGGATCAAGACTGGATCCACAGACCAGAACCAGTGGTGATCCAGTCTGCTCCTACTGGATCAAGACTGGATCAACAGACCAGGACCAGTGGTGGTCCAGTCTGCTCCTACTGGATCAAGACTGGATCCACAGACCTGGACCGGTGGTGGTCCAGTCTGCTTCTACTGAATCAAGACTGGATCAACAGACCAGGACCAGTGGGGGTCCAGTCTGCTCCTACTGGATCAACAGACCTGGACCAGCGGTGGTCCAGTCTGCCTCTACTGAAGGAAAACTGGATCCACAGACCAGGATTAGTGGTGGTCCAGTCTGCTCCTACTGGAGGAAGACTGGATCCATAGACCTGGACCAGTGGTGGTCCAGTCTGCTTCTACTGGATCAAGACTGGATCCACAGACCAGGACCAGTGGTGGTACAGTCTGCTTCTACTGAAGGAAGACTGGATCCTCAGACCAGGACCCGTGGTGGTCCAGTCTGCTCATACTGGTTCAAGACTGGGTCCATAGACCAGGACCAGTGGTGGTCCAGTCTGCTCCTACTGGATCAAGACTGGGTCCACAGACGAGGACCAGTGGTGGTCCAGTCTGCTTCTACTGAAGGAAGACTGGATCAAGACTGGACCCACAGACCTGGACCTGTGGTGGTCCAGGTCTGTGGGTCCAGTCTGCTTCTACTGAAGGAAGACTGGATCCACAGACCAGGACCAGTGGACCAGTCTGATCCTATTGGATCAAGACTGGATCAACAGACCAGGACCAGCGGTGGTCCAGTCTGCTTCTACTGAAGGAAGAATGGATCAACAGACCAGGACCAGTGGTGGTCCAGGATCCACAGACCAGGACCAGTGGACCAGTCTGATCCTATTGGATCAAGACTGGATCAACAGACCAGGACCAGCGGTGGTCCAGTCTGCTTCTACTGAAGGAAGACTGGATCAACAGACCAGGACCAGTGGTGGTCCAGGATCCACAGACCAGGACCAGTGGACCAGTCTGATCCTATTGGATCAAGACTGGATCAACAGACCAGGACCAGCGGTGGTCCAGTCTGCTTCTACTGAAGGAAGACTGGATCAACAGACCAGGACCAGTGGTGGTCCAGTCTGCTCCTACTGGATCAAGACTGGATCAACAGACCAGGACCAGCGGTGGTCCAGTCTGCTTCTACTGAAGGAAGACTGGATCAACAGACCAGGACCAGCGGTGGTCCAGTCTGCTTCTACTGAAGGAAGACTGGATCAACAGACCAGGACCAGTGGTGGTCCAGTTTGCTCCTACGGGAGGAAGACTGAATCCACAGACCAGGACCAGTGGTGGTCCAGTCTGCTCCTATTGGATCAAGACTGGATCAACAGACCAGGACCAGCGGTGGTCCAGTCTGCTTCTACTGAAGGAAAACTGGATCAACAGACCAGGACCAGTGGTGGTCCAGTGTGCTCCTACTGAAGGAATATTGGATCCACAGAGCTGGACCAGTGGTGGTCCAGTCTGCTTCTACTGGATCAAGACTGGATCCACAGACCAGTACCAGTGGTGGTCCAGTCTGCTCCTACTGGAGGAAGACTGGATCAACAGACCAGGACCAGTGGTGATCCAGTTTGCTTCTACTGAACGAAGACTGATCAACAAACCTGGACCAGTGGTGGTCCAGGTCTGTGGGTCCAGTCTGCTTCTACTGAAGGAAGACTGGTTCAACAGACCAGGACCAGTGGTGGTCCAGTCTGTTCCTACTGGAGGAAGACTGGATCAAGACTGGACCCACAGACCTGGACCTGTGGTGGTCCAGGTCTGTGGGTCCAGTCTGCTTCTACTGAAACTTCAACCTGTGATTTGATATTAAAAAGTCCTGATTTAAATAAAAGATTTTTTGCCAAAATTTGTAATTTAACATATAAAGTTTTAATTTTTTGTAAAGCGTTTTTAAAACTCATTTTTCAACAGCATTTTCATATGAAGCTTTAAAGCTGTGATTTGTTGAAATTTAGGATTTTATGACCAAATATCGTGATTATAGGTCATAAAGTTGCAGTGACATGAAACTCTTAATCAGGAAACATTGGCAGTAAAAACTCTCCTCAGATCACAGAGACACAAACCGATGTTTGAATCCAGGTGTTTCAACCTTCAGAGTTGTAGTTTTACAGCCACACCCCTTGATGGCAGCACCTCCCCTCCTACACGTTTGCTGCTTATCAGCACAGATCCTCTTCATTTTTTCATCAATAAAACCAATTATCTCGTGTTTCACTGAACACATCTTCCTTCTGTTATTTCACCTGAGTAGATCTCATTAGGTACAGGTGTAACTGAAGAAATCCCAGTATCAGGTGAGGCTACAGCAGACGTGGAAAATTAAGTTGACATAATACCTGAGCTGAAGACAAGAAGATGCACCAGCAGAAATGCAGAGCTCATATCTGTGTGGATTCATGAGGTGAAAATCTGAACAGATCTATTCATCCAGGTACCAACAGTACATTCACCTGAGCTCTTCCAGGTACCAACGGTAGATTTACCTGAGCTCTTCCAGGTACCAATGGTAGATTTACCTGAGCTCTTCCAGGTACCAACGGTACATTTACCTGAGCTCCTCCAGGTACCAACGGTACATTTACCTGAGCTCTTCCAGGTACCAACGGTACATTTACCTGAGCTCCACCAGGTTCCAACGGTACATCTACCTGAGCTCCTCCAGGTACCAACGGTAGATTTCCCTGAGGTCTTCCAGGTACCAACAGTACATTTACCTAAGCTCCTCCAGGTACCAACGGTACATTTACCTGAGCTCCTCCAGGTACCAACGGTACATTCACCTGAGCTACTCCAGGTACCAACGGTACATTTACCTGAGCTCTTCCAGGTACCAACGGTACATTTACCTGAGCTCCTCCAGGTACCAACAGTAGTGGTCCTTAGAGGAACTGCAGCCTCTAGTGGTCCATAGAGTAGGGGTCTCATACTCCAGTCCTCGAGAGCCCAAACCCTGCATGTCTTAGATGTTTCCCTGCTTCAGCACACCTGATTAAAATGAATGGATAATCATCAGCCCTTCATCCGGGTCTGCACAAGTGTGTCAATAACTCATGCACGTGAATCATGTGTGCAGAAGCAGGGAAACATCTAAGACATGTAGGGTTGGGGCTCTCGAGGACTGGAGTTGGAGACCCCTGCCTTAGAGGAACTGTAGACTCTAGTGGTCGGTAGAGGAGCTGCAGACTCTAGTTGTCAGTAGAGAAACTGCATCCTCTAGTGGTCAGTAGAGGAACTGCAGACTCTAGTGGTCGGTAGAGGAACTGCAGCCTCTAGTGGTCGGTAGAGGAACTGCAGCCTCTAGTGGTCAGTAGAGGAACTGCAGCCTCTAGTAGTCAGTAGAAGAACTGCAGCCTCTAGTGGTCATTAGAGGAACTGCAGCCTCTAGTGGTCAGTGGAGGAACTGCATCCTCTAGTGGTCAGTGGAGGAATTGCATCCTCTAGTGATCAGTAGAGGAACTGCAGGCTCTAGTGGTCGGTAGAGTAAGTGCCGCCTCTAGTTGTCAGTGGAGGAACTGCATCCTCTAGTGGTCAGTAGAGGAACTGCATCCTCTAGTGGTCAGTAGAGGAACTAAAGACTCAAGTGGTTGGTAGAGGAACTGCAGCCTCTACTGGTCAGTAGAGGAACTGCAGACTCTAGTGATCAGTAGAAGAACTGTAGCCTCTAGTGGTCAGTAGAGGAACTAAAGCCTCAAGTGGATGGTAGAGGAACTGCAGCCTCTACTGGTCAGTAGAGGAACTGCAGACTCTAGTGGTCGGTAGAGGAACTGCAGCCTCTAGTGGTCGGTAGAGGAACTGCAGCCTCTAGTGGTCAGTAGAGGAACTGCAGCCTCTAGTAGTCAGTAGAAGAACTGCAGCCTCTAGTGGTCATTAGAGGAACTGCAGCCTCTAGTGGTCAGTGGAGGAACTGCATCCTCTAGTGGTCAGTGGAGGAATTGCATCCTCTAGTGATCAGTAGAGGAACTGCAGGCTCTAGTGGTCGGTAGAGGAAGTGCCGCCTCTAGTTGTCAGTGGAGGAACTGCATCCTCTAGTGGTCAGTAGAGGAACTGCATCCTCTAGTGGTCAGTAGAGGAACTAAAGACTCAAGTGGTTGGTAGAGGAACTGCAGACTCTACTGGTCAGTAGAGGAACTGCAGACTCTAGTGATCAGTAGAAGAACTGTAGCCTCTAGTGGTCGGTAGAGGAACTAAAGCCTCAAGTGGATGGTAGAGGAACTGCGGCCTCTACTGGTCAGTAGAGGAACTGCAGACTCTAGTGGTCGTTAGAAGAACTGTAGCCTCTAGTGGTCGGTAGAGGGACTGAAGCCTCTAGTAGTCAGTAGAAGAACTGCAGCCTCTAGTGATCAGTGGAGGAACTGCAACCTCTAGTGGTCGGTAGAGGAACTGCATCCTCTAGTGGTCAGTGGAGGAAGTGCAGCCTCTAGTGGTCAGTGGAGGAACTGCATCCTCTAGTTGCCAGTAGAAGAACTGTAGCCTCTAGTAGTCTTAAGAGGAACTGCAGCCTCTAGTGGTCAGTGGAGGAAGTGCCGCCTCTAGTTGTCAGTGGAGGAACTGCATCCTCTAGTGGTCAGTAGAGGAACTGCAGACTCTAGTGGTCAGTAGAGGAACTGCATCCTCTAGTGGTCAGTAGAGGAACTGCAAACTCTAGTGCTCGGTAGAGGAACTGCAGACTCTAGTGGTCAGTTGAGAAACTGCAGCCTCTAGTGGTCAGTGGTGGAAATGCATCCTCTAGTGGTCAAAAGAGGAACTGCATCCTCTAGTGGTCAGTGGAGGAACTGCATGCTCTAGTGGTCAGTAGAGAAACTACAGCCTCTAGTGGTTGGTAGAGGAACTTCAGTCTCTAGTGGTCGGTAGAGGAACTGCATCCTCTAGTGGTCAGCAGAGGAACTGCAGACTCTAGTGGTCAGTAGAAGAACTGTAGCCTCTAGTTGTCTTTAGAGGTAATGCAGCCTCTAGTGGTCAGTGGAGGAACTGCAGCCTCTAGTGGTCAGTGGAGGAACTGCATCCTCTAGTGATCAGTAGAAGAACTGCAGGCTCTAGTGGTTAGTAGAGGAACTGCATCCTCTAGTGGTCAGTAGAGGAACTGCAGACTCTAGTGGTCGGTAGAAGAACTGTAGCCTCTAGTGGTCGGTAGAGGAGCTGCAGCCTCTAGTAGTCAGTAGAAGAACTGCAGCCTCTAGTTATCAGTGGAGGAACTGCAGCCTCTAGTGGTCGGTAGAGGAACTGCAGAATCTAGTAGTCAGTAGAGGAACTGAAGACTCTAATGGTCAGTGGAGGAACAGCATCCTCTAGTGGTCAGTAGAGGAACTGAAGACTCTAGTGGTCTGTAGAGGAACTGCAGCATCTAGTGGTCAGTGGAGGAAGTGCATCCTCTAGTGGTCAGTGGAGGAACTGCACCCTCTAGTGGTCAACAGAGGAACTGCATCCTCTAGTGGCAAGTGGAGGAACTGCATCCTCTAGTGGTCAGTAGAGGAACTGAAGCCTCTAGTGGTCAGGAGAAGAACTACAGCCTCTGGTGGTCAGTAGAGGAACTGCATCCTCTTGTGGTCAGTAGAGGAACTGAAGCCTCTAGTGGTCAATATAAAAACTGCAGCCTCTGGTGGTCAGTGGAGGAACTGCATCCTCTAGTGGTCAGTAGAGGAACTGCAGACTCTAGTGGTCGGTAGAGGAACTGCATCCTCTAGTGGTCAGTAGAGGAACTGCAAACTCTAGTGGTTGGTAAAGGAACTGCAGCCTCTAGTGGTCGGTAGAGGAACTGCATCCTCTAGTGGTCAGTAGAGGAACTGCAGACTCTAGTGGTCGGTAGAGGAACTGGTGCCTCTTGTGGTCAGTAGAGGAACTGCAGCCTCTAGTAGTCAGTAGAAGAACTGCAGCCTCTAGTGGTCAGTGGAGGAACTGCAGCCTCTAGTGCTCAGTGGAGGAAGTGCAGCCTCTAGTGGTCAGTAGAGGAACTGCAGCCTCTAGTAGTCAGTAGAAGAACTGCAGCCTCTAGTGGTCAATGGAGGAACTGCTGCCTCTATTGGTCAGTGGAGAAACAGCATCCTCTAGTGGTGAGTAGAGGAACTGAAGACTCTAGTGGTCGGTTGAGGAACTGCATCCTCTAGTGGTCAGTGGAGGAACTGCATCCTCTAGTGGTCAGTAGAGGAACCGAAGCCTCTAGTGGTCAGTAGAAGAACTGCATCCTCTAGTGGTCAGTGGAGGAACTGCAGCCTCTAGTGCTCAGTGGAGGAAGTGCAGCCTCTAGTGGTCAGTAGAGGAACTGCAGCCTCTAGTAGTCAGTAGAAGAACTGCAGCCTCTAGTGGTCAATGGAGAAACTGCAGCCTCTAGTGGTCTTTAGAGGAACTGCAGCCTCTAGTGGTCAGTGGAGGAACTGCAAACTCTAGTGGTCAGTAGAGGAACTGCATCCTCTAGTGGTCAGTAGAGGAACTGCAAACTCTAGTGGTTGGTAAAGAAACAGCAGCCTCTAGTGGTCGGTAGAGGAACTGCATCCTCTAGTGGTCAGTAGAGGAACTGCAGACTCTAGTGGTCGGTAGAGGAACTGTAGCCTCTAGTGGTCGGTAGAGGAACTGCAGCCTCTAGTAGTCAGTAGAAGAACTGCAGCCTCTAGTGGTCAGTGGAGGAACTGCAGCCTCTAGTGCTCAGTAGAGGAACTGCAGCCTCTAGTGGTCAGTGGAGGAACTGCAGCCTCTAGTGCTCAGTAGAGGAACTGCAGCCTCTACTAGTCAGTAGAAGAACTGCAGCCTCTAGTGTCTAGTGGAGAAGAAACTGGCAGCCTCTAGTGGTCAGTGGAGGAACTGCTGCCTCTATTGATCAGTGGAGGAACTGCATCCTCTAGTAGTTAGTAAAAGAACTGCAGCCTCTAGTGGACGGTAAAGGAACTGCAGCCTCTAGTGTTCAGTGGAGGAATAGCATCCTCTAGTGGTCAGTAGAGGAACTGAATACTCTAGTGGTCTGTAGAGGAACTGCAGACTCTAGTGGTCGGTGGAGGAACTGCATCCTCTAGTGGTCAGTGGAGGAACTGCATCCTCTAGTGGTCAGTAGAGGAACTGAAGCCTCTAGTGGTCAGTAGAATAACTGCATCCTCTAGTGGTCAGTAGAGGAACTAAAGCCTCTAGTGGTCATTAGAAGAACTGCAGCCTCTGGTGGTCAGTAGAGGAACTGCATCCTCTAGTTGTCAGTAGAGGAACTGAAGCCTCTACTGGTCAGTAGAAGAACTGCAGCCTCTGGTGGTCAGTAGAGAAACCGCAGCCACTAGTGGTCAGTAGAGGAACTAAAGCCTCAAGTGGTTGGTAGAGGAACTGCAGCCTCTAGTGGTCGGTAGAGGAACTATAGCCTCTAGTGGTCGGTAGAGGAACTGAAGCCTCTAGTGGTTAGTAGAGAAACTACAGCCTCTAGTGGTTGGTAGAGGAACTTCAGTCTCTAGTGGTCGGTAGAGGAACTGCATCCTCTCTAGTGGTCTAGAGGTCAGTAGAAGAACTGCAGCCTCTGGTAGTCAGTAGAGAAATCGCAGCCTCTAGTGGTCAGTAGAGGAACTAAAGCCTCAAGTGGTTGGTAGAGGAACTGCAGCCTCTAGTGGTCGGTAGAGGAACTATAGCCTCTAGTGGTCGGTAGAGGAACTGCAGCCTCTTTTGGTCATTAGAGGAACTGCAGCCTCTAGTGGTTGGTAGAAGAACTGCAGCCTCTAGTGGTCGGTAGAGGAACTGCAGCCTCTACTGGTCAGTAGAGGAACTGCAGCCTCTAGTGGTCGGTAGAGGAACTAAAGTCTTTAGTGGTTAGTAGAGGAACTGCAGCCTCTTTTGGTCATTAGAGGAACTGCAGCCTCTAGTGGTTGGTAGAAGAACTGCAGCCTCTAGTGGTCGGTAGAGGAACTGCAGCCTCTACTGGTCAGTAGAGGAACTGCAGCTTCTAGTGGTCAGTAGAGGAACTGAAGCCTCTAGTGGTCGGTAGAGGAACTGCAGCCTTTAGTGGTCGGTACAGGAACTGCAGCCTCTAGTGGTTGGTAGAGGAACTGCAGCCTCTTCTGTTCCTTAGAAGAACTGCAGCCTCTAATGGTCGGTAGAGGAACAGCAGCCTCTAGGGGTCGGTAGAGGAACCGCAGTCTCCAATGGTTGGTAGAGTAAAGGCAGCCTCTAGTGGTCGGTAGAGGAACTGCAGTCTCTAGTGGTCGGTTGAGGAACTGAATTCTCTAGTGGTCGGTAGAGGAACCGCAGCCTCTAGTGGTCGGTAGAGGAAGTAAAGCCTCTAGTGGTTAGTAGAGTAACCGCAGCCTCTTGTGGTCATTAGAGGAACTGCAGCCTCTCGTAGTCAGTAGAGGAACTGCAGCCTCTAGTAGTCAGTAGAAGAACTGCAGCCTCTACTGGTCAATGGAGAAACTGCAGCCTCTAGTGGTCAGTAGAGGAACTATAGCCTCAAGTGATTTGTAGAGAAACTGCAGCCTCTAGTGGTCGGTAAAGGAACTATAGCCACTAGTGGTCGGTAGAGGAACTGCAGCGTCTAGTGGTCAGTAGAGAAACTACAGCCTCTAGTGGTTGGTAGAGGAACTTCAGTTTCTAGTGGTGTGTAGAGGAACTGCATCCTCTAGTGGTCAGTAGAGGAACTGAAGACTCTAGTGGTCGGTAGAAGAATTTTAGCCTCTAGTGGTCTTTAGAGGAACTGCAGCCTCTAGTGGTCAGTGGAGGAACTGCAGCCTCTTGTGGTCAGTGGAGGAACTGCATCCTCTAGTGGTCAGTAGAGAAACTGCAGACTCTAGTTGTCGGTAGACGAACTGTAGCCTCTAGTGGTCGGTAGAAGAACTGCAGCCTCTAGTAGTCAGTAGAAGAACTGCAGCCTCTAGTGGTCAGTGGAGGAACTGCAGCCTCCAGTGGTCAGTAGAGAAACTACATTCTCAAGTGGTTGGTAGAGGAACTTCAGTCTCTAGTGGTCGGTAGAGGAACTGCAGACTCTAGTGGTCGGAAGAGGAAAGGCAGCCTCTAGTAGACAGTAGAAGAACTGCAGCCTCTAGTGGTCGGTAGAGGAACTGCAGCCTTTAGTGGTCAGTGGAGGAAGTGCATCCTCTAGTGGTCAGTGGAGGAACTGTAGACTCTAGTGGTCGGTAGAGGAACTGGCGCCTCTAGTGGTCAGTGGAGGAACTGAATTCTTTATTGGCCAGTAGAGGAACTGCAGACTCTAGTGGTCAGTAGAGGAACTAAATCCTCTATTAGTCAGTAGAGGAACTGCAGCCTCTAGTGGTCGGTAAAGGAACTGCAGCCTCTAGTGGTCAGTGGAGGAACAGCATCCTCTAGTGGTCAGTAGAGGAACTGAAGACTCTAGTGGTCTGTAGAGGAACTGCATCCTCTAGTGGTCAACAGAGGAACTGCATCTTCTAGTGGTAAGTGGAGGAACTGCATCCTCTAGTAGTCAGTAGAGAAACTGAAGCCTCTGGTGGTCAGTAGAGAAACCACAGTCTCTAGTGGTCAGTAGAGGAACTAAAGCCTCAAGTGGTTGGTAGAGGAACTGCAGCCTCTACTGGTCAGTAGAAGAACTGCAGCCTCTAGTGGTCATTAGTGGAACTATAGCCTCTAGTGGTCGGTAGAGGAACTGCAGCCTCTAGTGGTCAGTAGAGAAACTACAGCCTCTAGTGTTTGGTAGAGGAACTTCAGTCTCTAGTGGTCGGTATAGGAACTGCATCCTCTAGTGGTCATTAGAGGAACTGAAGACTCTAGTGGTCGGTAGAAGAATTGTAGCCTCTAGTGGTCTTTAGAGGATCTGCAGCCTCTAGTGGTCAGTGGAGGAACTTCAGCCTCTAGTGGTCAGTGGAGGAACTGCATCCTCTAGTGGTCAGTAGAGCAACCGCCGCCTCTAGTGGTCAGTGGAGGAACTGCATTCTCTATTTGTCAGCAGACGAACTGCAGACTCTAGTGGTCAGTAGAGGAACTGCATCCTCTAGTAGTCAGTAGAGGAACTGCAGCCTCTAGTGGACGGTTAAGGAATTGTAGCCTCTAGTGGTCAATAGAGGAACTGAAGACTGTAGTGGTCTGTACAGGAACTGCAGACTCTAGTGGTCGGTAGAGGAACTGCAGTCTCTACTGGTCAATGGAGGAACTGCATCCTCTAGTGGTCAAAAGAGGAACTGCATCCTCTAGTGGTCAGTGGAGGAACTGCATCCTCTAGTTGTCAGTAGAGGAACTGAAGCCTCCAGTGGTCAGTAGAAGAACTGCAGCCTCTGGTGGTCAGTAGAGGAACTGCAGACTCTAGTGGTCGGTAGAGGAACTGCAGCCTCCAGTGGTCAGTAGAGAAACTACAGCCTCTAGTGGTCGGTAGAGGAACTGCATCCTCTAGTGGTCAGTAGAGGAACTGCAGACTCTAGCGGTCGGTAGAAGAACTGTAGCCTCTAGTGGTCGGTACACGAACTGCAACCTCTAGTAGTCAGTAGAAGAACTGCAGCCTCTAGTGGTCAGTGGAGGAACTGCAGCCTCTAGTGGTCGGTAGGAGAACTGCAGCCTCTAGTGGTCAGTGGAGGAAGTGCAGCCTCTAGTGGTCAGTGGAGGAACTGCATCCTCTAGTGGTCTAAAGAGGAAATGCAGACTCTAGTGGTCTGTAGAGGAACTGCATCCTCTAGTGGTCAACAGAGGAACTGCATCGTCTAGTGGTAAGTGGAGGAACTGCATCCTCTAGTGGTCAGTAGAGGAACTGAAACCTCTAGTGGTCAGTAAAGGAACTGAAGCCTCTGGTTGTCAATAGAGGAACTAAAGCCTTAAGTGGTTGGTAGAGGAACTTCAGCCTCTAGTGGTCAGTAGAGGAAGTGCAGCCTCTACTGGTCAGTAGAGGAACTGCAGCCTCTAGTGGTCATTAGAGGAACTATAGCCTCTAGTGGTCGGTAGAGGAACAGCAGCCTCTAGTGGTCAGTAGAGAAACCGCAGCCTCTAGTGGTCAGTAGAGGAACTAAAGCCTCAAGTGGTTGGTAGAGGAACTACAGCCTCTAGTGGTCAGTAGAGGAACTGCAGCCTCTACTGGTCAGTAGAGGAACTGCAGTCTCTAGTGGTCATTAGAGGAACTATAGCCTCTAGTGGTCGGTAGAGGAACAGCAGCCTCTAGTGGTCAGTAGAGAATCTACAGCCTCTAGTGGTTGGTAGAGGAACTTCAGTCTCTAGTAGTTGGTAGAGGAACTGCAGCCTCTAGTGGTCGGTAGAGGAACTAAAGTCTTTAGTGGTTAGTAGAGGAACTGCAGCCTCTATTGGTAATTAGAGGAAGTGCAGCCTCTAGTGGTTGGTAGAAGAACTGCGGCCTCTAGTGGTCGGTAGAGGAACTGCAGCCTCTACTAGTCAGTATAGGAACTGCAGCCTCTGGTGGTCAGTAGAGGAACTGAAGCCTCTAGTGGTCGGTAGAGGAACTGCAGCCTTTAGTGGTCGGTAGAGGAACTGGAGCCTCTTGTGGTTAGTAGAAGAACTGCAGCCTCTTCTTTTCATTAGAAGAACTGCAGCCTCTTCTGTTCATTAGAAGAACTGCAGCCTCTACTGGTCGGTAGAGGAACCGCAGTCTCCAATGGTCGGTAGAGTAAAGGCAGCCTCTAGTGGTCGGTAGAGGAACTGCAGTCTCTAGTGGTCGGTTGAGGAACTGCATTCTCTAGTGGTCGGTAGAGTAAACGCAGCCTCAAGTGGTCGGTAGAGGAACTAAAGCCTTTAGTGGTTAGTAGAGTAACCGCAGCCTCTAGTGGACGGTAAAAGAACTTCAGCCTCTAGTGGTCAGTGGAGGAACAGCATCCTCTAGTGGTCTGTAGAGGAACTGCAGACTCTAGTGGTCGGTTTAGGAACTGAAGCCTCTAGTGGTCAGTGGAGGAACTGCATCCTCTATTGGTCAAAAGAGGAACTGCATCCTCTAGTGGTCAGTGGAGGAACTGCATCCTCTAGTGGTCAGTAGAGGAACTGAAGCCTCTAGTGGTAAGTAGAAGAACTGCAGCCTCTGGTGGTCAGTAGAGGAACTGCATCCTCTAGTGGTCAGTAGAGTAACTGAAGCCTCTAGTGGTCAGTACAAGAACTGCAGCCTCTGGTGGTCAGTAGAGAAACCGCAGCCTCTAGTGGTCAGTAGAGGAACTAAAGCCTCAAGTGATTGGTAGAGGAACTGCAGCCTTTAGTGGTCGGTGGAGGAACTATAGCCTCTAGTGGTCGGTAGAGTAACTGCAGTCTGTAGTTGTCAGTAGAGAAACTACAGCCTCTAGTGGTTGGTAGAGGAACTTCAGTCTCTAGTGGTCGTTAGAGGAACTGCAGCCTCTAGTAGTCAGTAGAAGAACTGCAGCCTCTAGTGATCAGTGGAGGAACTGCAGCCTCTAGTGGTCGGTAGAGGAACTGGTGCCTCTAGTGGTCAGTAGAGGAACTAAAGCCTCAAGTGATTGGTAGAGGAACTGCAGCCTCTAGTGGTCGGTGGAGGAACTATAGATTTAGTGGTCGGTAGAGTAACTGCAGCCTCTAGTTGTCAGTAGAGAAACTACAGCCTCTAGTGGTTGGTAGAGGAACTTCAGTCTCTAGTGGTCGGTACAGGAACTGCAGCCTCTAGTAGTCAGTAGAAGAACTGCAGCCTCTAGTGATCAGTGGAGGAACTGCAGCCTCTAGTGGTCGGTAGAGGAACTGGTGCCTCTAGTGGTCAGTGGAGGAACTGCATTCTCTATTGGCCAGTAGATGAACTGCATCCTCTAGTAGTCAGTAAAGGAACTGCAGCCTCTAGTGGTCGGTAAAGGAACTGCAGCCTCTAGTGGTCAGTGGAGGAACAGCATCCTCTAGTGGTCAGTAGAGGAACTGAAGACTATAGTGGTCTGTAGAGGAACTGTATCCTCTAGTGGTCAACAGAGGAACTGCATCTTTTAGTGGTAAGTGGAGGAACTGCATCCTCTAGTGGTCAGTAGTGGAACTGAAGCCTCTAGTGGTCAGGAGAAGAACTACAGCCTCAAGTGGTTGGTAGAGAAACTACAGCCTCCTGTGGTCGGTAGAGGAACTGCAGCCTCTACTGATCAGTAGAGGAACTGCAGCCTCTAGTGGTCATTAGAGGAACTATAGCCTCTAGTGGTCGGTAGAGGAACAGCAGCCTCTAGTGGTCAGTAGAGAATCTACAGCCTCTAGTGGTTGGTAGAGGAACTTCAGTCTTTTGTAGTTGGTAGAGGAACTGCAGCCTCTAGTGGTCGGTAGAGGAACTGCAGCCTCTAGTGGTTGGTAGAAGAACTGCAGCCTTAGTGGTCGGTAGAGGAACTGCAGCCTCTACTGGTCAGTAGAGGAACTGCAGCCTCTACTGGTCAGTAGAGGAACTGCAGCCTCTAGTGCACAGTAGAGGAACTGAAGCCTCTAGTGGTCGGTAGAGGAACTGCAAACTTTAGTGGTCAGTACAGGAACTGCAGCCTCTAGTGCTTGGTAGAGGAACTGCAGCCTCTTCTGTTCATTAGAAGAACTGCAGCCTCTAATGGTCGGGAGAGGAACAGCAGCCTCTAGGGCTCGGTAGAGGAAGTAAAGCCTTTGGTGGTTAGTAGAGTAACCGCAGCCTCTTGTGGTCATTAGAGGAACTGCAGCCTCTAGTGGTCAGTAGAGGAACTCCAGCCTCTAGTAGTCAGTAGAAGAACTGCAGCCTCTACTGGTCAATGGAGAAACTGCAGTCTCTAGTGGTCTTTAGAGGCACTGCAGCCTCTTGTGGTCAGTGGAGGAACTGCAGCCTCTAGTGGTTGATAGAAGAACTGCAGCCTCTATTGGTCGGTAGAGGAACTGCAGCCTCTACTGGTCAGTAGAGGATTTGCAGCCTCTAGTGGTGGGTATAGGAACTGAAGCCTCTAGTGGTCGGTAAAGGAACTGCAGCCTTTAGTGATCGGTACAGGAACTGCATCCGCTAGTGGTTGGTAGAGGAACTGCAGCCTCTAGTAGTCGGTAGAGGAACTGGAGCCTCTAGTGGTTAGTTGAAGAACTGCAGCCTCTTCAGTTTATTAGAAGAACTGCAGCCTCTAATGGTCGGTAAAGGAAACGCATCCTCTAGTGGTCGGTAGAGGAACCGCAGTCTCCAATGGTCAGTAGAGGAAATGAAGCCTCTAGTGGTCGGTAGAGGAACTGCAGCCTTTAGTGGTCGGTACAGGAACTGCAGCCTCTAGTGGTTGGTAGAGGAACTGCAGCCTCTTCTGTTCCTTAGAAGAACTGCAGCCTCTAATGGTCGGTAGAGGAACAGCAGCCTCTAGGGGTCGGTAGAGGAACCGCAGTCTCCAATGGTTGGTAGAGTAAAGGCAGCCTCTAGTGGTCGGTAGAGGAACTGCAGTCTCTAGTGGTCGGTTGAGGAACTGAATTCTCTAGTGGTCGGTAGAGGAACCGCAGCCTCTAGTGGTCGGTAGAGGAAGTAAAGCCTCTAGTGGTTAGTAGAGTAACCGCAGCCTCTTGTGGTCATTATTAGAGGAACTGCAGCCTCTCGTAGTCAGTAGAGGAAACTGCAGCCTCTAGTAGTCAGTAGAAGAACTGCAGCCTCTACTGGTCAATGGAGAAACTGCAACCTCTAGTTGTCAGTAGAGGAACTATAGCCTCAAGTGATTGGTAGAGAAACTGCAGCCTCTAGTGGTCGGTAAAGGAACTATAGCCACTAGTGGTCGGTAGAGGAACTGCAGCGTCTAGTGGTCAGTAGAGAAACTACAGCCTCTAGTGGTTGGTAGAGGAACTTCAGTTTCTAGTGGTCTGTAGAGGAACTGCATCCTCTAGTGGTCAGTAGAGGAACTGAAGACTCTAGTGGTCGGTAGAAGAATTTTAGCCTCTAGTGGTCTTTAGAGGAACTGCAGCCTCTAGTGGTCAGTGGAGGAAACTGCAGCCTCTGTGGAGGACTGCATCCTTAGTGATCAGTAGAAGAACTGCAGGCTCTAGTGGTCAGTACAGGAACTGCATCCTCTAGTGGTCAGTAGAGAAACTGCAGACTCTAGTTGTCGGTAGACGAACTGTAGCCTCTAGTGGTCGGTAGAAGAACTGCAGCCTCTAGTAGTCAGTAGAAGAACTGCAGCCTCTAGTGGTCAGTGGAGGAACTGCAGCCTCCAGTGGTCAGTAGAGAAACTACATTCTCAAGTGTTGTAGAGGAACTTCAGTCTCTAGTGGTCGGTAGAGGAACTGCAGACTCTAGTGTCGGAAGAGGAAAGCCCCTCTAGTAGACAGTAGAAGAAACTGCAGCCTCTGGTCGGTAGAGGATGCAGCCTTTAGTGGTAAGTGGAGGAAGTGCATCCTCTAGTGGTCAATGGAGGAACTGTAGATCTAGTGGTCGGAGAGGAACTGGCGCCTCTAGTGGTCCTGGAGGAACTGAATCTTTATTGGCCAGTTAAGGAACTGCAGACTCTAGTGGCAGTAGAGGACCTAATCCTCTATAGCAGAGAGGATGCAGCCTCTAGTGGTCGGTAAAGAACTGCAGCCTCTAGTGGTCGATCCTCTAGTGGTCTGTAGAAAGAGTGGTCAACGGCATCTCTAGTGGTAAGTGGAGGAACTGCATCTAGTAGTCAGTAGAGAAACTGAAGCCTCTGGTGTCAGAGAGAAACCACAGTCTCTAGTGGTCAGTAGAGGAACTAAAGCCTCAAGGTAAGGAACTGCAGAACTCAATGGTCAGTAGAAGAACTGAATATTAGCCTAGTGGTCGGTAGAGGAACTGAGCTCTAGTGGTCAGTAGAGAAACTACAGCTCTAGTTTGGTAGAGGAACTTCGTCGCTAGTGGTCGGTTATAGGAACTGCATCCTCTAGTGGTCATTAGAGGAACAAGACTCTAGGTGCGGTAGAAAATTGTAGCCTCTAGTGGTCTTTAGAGGATCTGAAGCCTCTAGTGGTAAGTGGAGGAACTTCATATTGGTCGCTGCAGCAAGTGGTCAGTAGAGCAAAGTGGTCAGGAGGAATGCATTCTCTATTTGTCAGCAACGAANAGGTCTTGCATTCTCTAGTGGTCTGTAGTGGAACCGCAGCCTCTAGTGATTGGTAGAAAAACTGCATTCTCTAGTGGTCAGTAGAAGAACCGAAGTCAGTAGAGGAACTAAAGCCTCAATTGGTTGGTAGAGGAACCGCAGCCTCTAGTGGTCTGTAGTGGAACTGCAACCTCTCGTGGTCGGTAGAGGAACTGCAATCTTTAGTGGTCGGTAGAGGAACCGCAGCCTCTAGTGGTCGGTAGAGGAACTGCATCCTCTAGTGGTCAGTAGAAGAACCGCAGTGTCTAGTGGTCTGTAGAGGAACTGCATTCTCTAGTGGTCAGTAAAGGAACTGCATTCCCTAGTGGTCGGTAGAGGAACAGCAGCCTGTAGTGGTCGGTAGAGGAATTGCCTTTAGTGGTCAGTAGAAGAACTGCAGCCTCTGGTGGTCAGTAGAGGTCTTGCATTCTCTAGTGGTCTGTAGTGGAACCGCAGCCTCTAGTGATTGGTAGAAGAACTGCATTCTCTAGTGGTCAGTAGAAGAACCGCAGCCTCTAGTGGTCAGTAGAGGAACTAAAGCCTCAAGTTGTTGGTAGAGGAACCGCAGCCTCTAGTGGTCTGTAGTGGAACTGCAGCCTCTCGTGGTCGGTAGAGGAACTGCAGCCTCTAGTGGTCAGTAGAGAAACTACAGCCTCTAGTCGTCAGTAGAGGAACTACAGCCTCTAGTGGTTGGTAGAGGAACTGCAGCCTCTCGTCGTCGGTAGAGGAACTGCAATCTTTAGTGGTCGGTAGATGGACCGCAGCCTCTAGTGTTCTGTAGAGGAACTGCATTCTCTAGTCATCGGTAGAGGAACCGCAGTGTCTTGTGGTCGGTAAAGGAACCCTAGCCTCTAGTGGTCAAAAGAGGAACTGCATTCTCTAGTGGTCGGTAGAGGATCTGCATTCTCTAGTGGTCGGTAGAGGAACTGCAGCCTCTAGTGGTCGGTAGAGGAACCACAGTCTCCAGTGGTCGGTAGATGTAAGGCAGCCTCTAGTGGTCGGTAGAGGATCCGCAGCCTCTATTTGTCAGTGGAGGAACTGCATTCTCTACTGGTCGTAGAGGAACTGCATTCTCTAGTGGTCGTTAAAGGAACTGCAAACTCTAATGGTCAGTAGAGGAACCGCAGTCTTCTGTGGTCAGTAGAGGAACTGCAGCCTCTAGTGGTCGGTAGAGGAACTGCAGCCTCTAGTGGTCTGTAGAGGAATTGCATTCTCTAGTGGTCGGTAGAGGAACCGCAGCCTTAAGTGGTCGGTAGAGGAACTGCAGACTCTAGTGGTCGTAGAGGAACTGCATTCTCTAGTGGTCGTTAAAGGAACTGCAAACTCTAATGGTCAGTAGAGGAACCGCAGTCTTCTGTGGTCAGTAGAGGAACTGCAGCCTCTCGTGGTCGGTAGAGGAACTGCAGACTCTAGTGGTCGGTAGAGGAACTTCATCCTCTAGTGGTCAACAGAGGAACTGCATCCTCTAATGGCCAGTAGAGGAACTGAAGCCTCTAGTGGTCAGTAGAGGAACTTCATTTTCTAGTGGTCAGTAGAGGAACCGCAGCCTCTAGTGGTCTGTAATAGAACTGCAGCCTCTCGTGGTCGGTAGAGGAACTGCATTCTTTAGTGGTCGGTAGAGGAACCGCAGCCTCTAGTGGTCGGTAGAGGAACTGCATTCTCTAGTGGTCGGTAGAGGAACCGCAGCCTCTAGTGGTCGGTAAAGGAACCGCAGCCTCTAGTGGTTGGTAGAGGAACTGCATTCTTTAGTGGTCGGTAGAGGAATTGCAGCCTCTAGTGGTCAGTAGAGGAACTGCATTCTCTAGTGTTCAGTAAAGGAACTGCATTCTCTAGTTGTCGGTAGAGGAAAAGCAGCCTCTAGCGGTTGGTACAGGAATTATATTTTCTAGTGGTCGGTAGAGGATCTGCATTCTCTAGTCGTCGGTAGAGGAACCGCAGCCTCTAGTGGTCGGTAGAGGAACCACATCCTCTAGTGGTCGGTAGAGGATCCGCAGCCTCCAGCGGTCAGTGGAGGAATTGCATTCTCTAGTGGTTGGTAGAGGAACTGCATTCTCTAGTGGTCGTTAGAGGAACTGCAAACTCTAATGGTCGGTAGAGGAACCGCAGTCTCTTGTGGTCAGTAGAGGAACTGCAGCCTCTAGTGGTCGGTAGAGGAATTGCAGCCTCCAGTGGTCTGTAGAGGAATTGCATTCTCTAGTGGTCGCTAGAGGAACCGCAGCCTTAAGTGGTCGGTAGAGGAACTGCAGACTCTAGTGGTCAGTGGAGGAACTGCATTCTCTATTGGTCAGTAGAGGAACTGCAGACTCTAGTGGTCGGTAGAGAAACTACATCCACTAGTGGTCAGTGGAGGAACTGCATCCTCTAGTGGTCGATGGAGGAACTGCATCCTCTAGTGATCAGTAGAGGAACTGAAGCCTCTAGTGGTCAGTAGAAGAACTGCAGCCTCTGGTGTTCAGTAGAGGAACTTCAGACTCTAGTGGTCAGTAGAGAAACTGCATCTTCTAGTGGTCAGTAGAGGAACTGAAGCCTCTAGTGGTCAGTAGAAAAACTGCAGCCTCTGGTGGTCAGTAGAAGAACTGCAGCCTCTGGTGGTCAGTAGAGGTCTTGCAGACTCTAGTGGTCAGTAGAGGAACTTCATCCTCTAGTGGTCAGTAGAGGAACTGAAGCCTCTAGTGGTCAGTAGAAGAACTGCAGCCTCTGGTGGTCAGTAGAGAAACCGCAGCCTCTAGTGGTCAGTAGAGGAACTAAAACCTCAAGTGGTTGGTAGAGGAACTGCAGCCTCTAGTGGTCAGTAGAGGAACTGTAGCCTCTACTGGTCAGTAGAGGAACTGCAGCCTCTAGTGGTCATTAGAGGAACTATAGCCTCTAGTGGTCGGTAGAGGAACTGCAGCCTCTAGTGGTCAGTAGAGAAACTACAGCCTCTAGTTGTTGGTAGAGGAACTTCAGTCTCTAGTCGTCAGTAGAGGAACTACAGCCTCTAGTGGTTGGTAGAGGAACTGCAGCCTCTAGTGGTCGGTAGAGTAACTGCAGCCTCTACTGGTCAGTAGAGTAACTGCAGCCTCTAGTGGTCAGTAGAGGAACTACAGCTTCTACTGGTTGGTAGAGGAACTGCAGCCTCTAGTGGTCGGTAGAGAAACTGCAGCCTCTAGTGGTTGGTAGAGTAATTGCAGCCTCTAGTGGTCGGTAGAGGAACTGAAGCCTTTATTGGTTAGTAGAGGAACTGCAGCCTCTAGTGGTCGGTAGAGGAACTGCAGCCTCTACTGGTCAGTAGAGGAACTGCAGCTTCTAGTGGTCATTAGAGGAACTATAGCCTCTAGTGGTCGGTAGAGGAACTGCAGCCTCTAGTGGTCAGTAGAGAAACTACAGCCTCTAGTTGTTGGTAGAGGAACTGCAGCCTCTAGTGGTCGGTAGAGGAACTGCAGCCTCTACTGGTCAGTAGAGGAACTGCAGCCTCTAGTTGTCAGTAGAGGAACTACAGCTTCTACTGGTTGGTAGAGGAACTGCAGCCTCTAGTGTTCGGTAGAGGAACTGTTGCCTCTAGTGGTCAGTAGAGAAACTACAGCCTCTAGTTGTTGGTAGAGGAACTTCAGTCTCTAGTCGTCAGTAGAGGAAGTACAGCCTCTAGTGGTTGGTAGAGGAACTGCAGCCTCTAGTGGTCGGTAG
The DNA here is from genome assembly GCA_018398805.1 of Hirundichthys speculiger. Classification (NCBI taxonomy): domain Eukaryota; kingdom Metazoa; phylum Chordata; class Actinopteri; order Beloniformes; family Exocoetidae; genus Hirundichthys; species Hirundichthys speculiger. The sequence goes on from JAGFBZ010000023.1 coordinate 314,539, forward strand.
AGTAACTGCAGCCTCTACTGGTCAGTAGAGTAACTGCAGCCTCTAGTGGTCAGTAGAGGAACTACAGCTTCTACTGGTTGGTAGAGGAACTGCAGCCTCTAGTGGTCGGTAGAGAAACTGCAGCCTCTAGTGGTTGGTAGAGTAATTGCAGCCTCTAGTGGTCGGTAGAGGAACTGAAGCCTTTATTGGTTAGTAGAGGAACTGCAGCCTCTAGTGGTCGGTAGAGGAACTGCAGCCTCTACTGGTCAGTAGAGGAACTGCAGCTTCTAGTGGTCATTAGAGGAACTATAGCCTCTAGTGGTCGGTAGAGGAACTGCAGCCTCTAGTGGTCAGTAGAGAAACTACAGCCTCTAGTTGTTGGTAGAGGAACTGCAGCCTCTAGTGGTTGGTAGAGGAACTGCAGCCTCTACTGGTCAGTAGAGGAACTGCAGCCTCTAGTTGTCAGTAGAGGAACTACAGCTTCTACTGGTTGGTAGAGGAACTGCAGCCTCTAGTGTTCGGTAGAGGAACTGCAGCCTCTAGTGGTCGCTAGAGAAACTGCAGCCTCTAGTGGTTAGTAGAGGAACCGCAGCCTCTTGTGGTCATTAGAGGAACTGCAGCCTCTAGTGGTTGGTAGAGGAACTGCAGCCTCTACTGGTCAGTAGAGAAACTGCAGCCTCTAGATGCTCGTAAAAATGGCGCCGCAGATGGCTGCCTCGGTGTGTTGGTGCGTCTTGTTTTGTCTTGTTTTTTTCGTTAATTCAGTTTTCTGCTGTGAAACCCGGAGCTCTTACACCAGAGAAGAGCTCATAAACATCAGGGGAACAACACCAGCAGATTTTATTCCCACTTTGCTCACATCATCAGTGGAATTATTGGACATTTTAGTCAAAGGTGCGCTCACCTTTGCTCACGCAGTGAAACGTCGGAGGAGAGGAAAACACGCAGGGGCTCTCGTGCGTCTCCGCCGGCGCGGACATTGTACACCGCTACCTGGAATATTTCTTTCCAACGTGCGTTCACTGCACAACAAACTGGACGAACTTCAGCTACTTGTTGGGAAAGACAGAGCCTTTTCTTCATCTTCTGTTTTATGCTTCACGGAGACGTGGTTGTGTGGACTGATACCGGACTCTGTGCTGCAGCTGGCAGGCTTCCCGCTTTTCAGAGCGGATCGGGACGCACAACTTTCAGGCAAGACGAAAGGTGGAGGAATCTGTTTCTACATTAACAGGAGCTGGTGTAAGGATGTGACAGTGATCCAGCAACATTGTTCTCCTGATCTGGAATCATTTATTATCAACTGTAAACCTTTTTACTCCCCCCGTGAGTTCACTTCATTCATTCTGGTCGGTGTTTACATGCAACCGCAGGCCTGCGTGCAGGAGGCCCAGCGCCCGCTCGCCGACCAGATACTGAATGTGGAGCAGACAAACCCGGACTCCTTGGTTATTGTCCTCGGTGACTTTAACAAAGGAAACCTCAGCCATAATCTCCCCAAATACAGACAGTTTATTAATTGCCCGACCAGGGAGGAGAATATTCTGGACCACTGCTACACCACAGTAAGCAGAGCCTATCACGCCGTCCCCCGTGCTGCACTGGGTCACTCTGACCACGTCATGGTCCACCTGATTCCTGCATACAGGCAGAAGTTAAAGCTCCGTAAGCCTGTTGTGAGGACATCAAAGCAGTGGACCAGTGAAGCTATGGAGGACCTTCAGGCCTGCCTGGACTGTACGGACTGGGATGTTTTCAGGACCGCTACCAACAGTCTGGATGAGTACACAGAGGCTGTAACATCATACATCAGCTTCTGTGAGGACTGCTGTGTACCATCACGCACCAGGGTGACGTACAACAATGACAAACCCTGGTTTACAGCAAAACTCAGACAGCTCAGGTTGCATAAGGAAGAAGCGTTTAGGAGTGGGGACAAGGACATGCTTAAAGAGGTGAAGTACATGTTTAGCAAGGAGGTGAGAGAAGCTAAACGAGCATACTCTGAGAGACTTCAACATCAGCTCTCAGCAAACAATGTGGGCTCAGTCTGGAACGGACTGAGACAAATAACAAACTGTAAGCCTAAAGCCCCCCACTCCACTAACGACTTGCACCTAGCCAACGACCTGAATGAGTTTTACTGTCGCTTTGACAGACAATGGGTCGGTCCTGACTCCATCCACCGTGACTCCATTCACCAGCTCAAGCCCCCCAGCCCCACCTCCCCCACCACAGCAGGGGCCTCTCCACACCTTCTCACCTCAGAGGCCCCCTCCCCCAGCACCACAGCGATGTCCCTCTCTATCCTAGAGAGGGACGTTAACAAGCTATTCGAGAGACAGAACCCCTGCAAATCAGCAGGACCAGACTCTGTCTCACCATCAACCTTGAAGCATTGTGCTGACCAACTGTCTCCGGTGTTCACAGACATTTTCAACACCTCACTGGAGACATGCCACGTGCCAGCCTGCTTCAAGGCCTCCACCATCATCCCTGTCCCCAAAAAACCAAGGACCACAGGACTTAATGACTACAGACCCGTTGCCTTGACCTCTGTGGTTATTAAGTCATTTGAGCACCTTGTTCTGTCTCACCTGAAAGCCGTCACAAACCCACTACTGGACCCCCTACAGTTCGCCTACAGAGCCAACAGGTCTGTAGACGATGCAATAAACATGGCCCTCCACTTCATCCTCCAGCACCTGGGCTCCCCAGGAACCTACGCCAGGATCTTGTTTATGGACTTCAGCTCTGCATTCAACACAATCATCCCTGCTCTGCTGGAAGACAAACTTCTCCAGCTGAACGTGCCTGTCTCCACCTGCAAGTGGATCACAGACTTCCTGTCCGACAGGAGGCAGCACGTGAAGCTGGGGAAACATGTCTCTGACTCCCGGACCATCAGCACCGGATCCCCTCAAGGCTGTTCTTTCCCCTCTACTCTTCTCCCTGTACACAAACAGCTGCACCTCCAGTCACCAGTCCGTCAAGCTCCTGAAGTTTGCGGACGACACCACCCTGATTGGGCTCATCTCTGGTGGGGATGAGTCCGCCTACAGACGGGAGACTGACCACCTGATGACCTGGTGCAGCGGGAACAACCTGGAGCTCAATGCTCTAAAGACAGTGGAGATGATTGTGGACTACAGGAGGAACGCAGCCCCACCTGCACCCATCATCCTGTGCGACACCCCTGTTGTCACAATGGAGTCCTCCCGCTTCCTGGGGACCATCATCACCCAGGACCTCAAGTGGGAGCTGAACATCAGCTCCCTCACCAAAAAAAGCCCAGCAGAGGATCTACTTCCTGCGGCAGCTGAAGAAATTCAACCTGCCAAAGACAATGATGGTGCACTTCTACAGCTCCATCATTGAGTCCATCCTCACCTCATCCATCACCATCTGGTACGCTGCTGCCACTGCCAAGGACAAGGGCAGCCTGCAGCGTATCATTCACTGTGCAGAGAAGGTGATCGGCTGCAACCTGCCATCCCTGCAGGACCTGCACGCCTCTAGGACCCTGAAGCGTGCAGGGAAGATTGTGGTCGACTCCTCCCATCCCGGTCACAAATTGTTTCGGACCCTCCCTTCTTGCAGGAGGCTGCGGTCCATCAGGACCAAAACCACACGCCACAGTAACAGGTTTTTCCCAACTGCAGTGGGCCTCATCAACAAGGCCCAGGACCCCCATTGACTCTGACTGCCCCCCCCCCCCCCCCCCACCAACACACACACACATACACGTTATATTAACGTAACGTATACATCCCTCTGCGTTACATTAACACACACCTGTGGACTAAAGGCCATTACAAACAATAACCACATTTCCCATATTGTCCATGCCTCTACCTTCACTTTACTTTATAATATTTCAATGTCATTCTATTGTGCATTTATTCCATTTAGTACTTGTTCTATATTTTTCTATATTTTCCTATATTTTTATATTTTTTATATCTTATATGTTTATATGTTCTGCACTAGACATCAAGTTATATTCCTTGTATGTGAAAATGTACTTGGCAATAAAACTGATTCTGATTCTGATTCTGATAGTGGTCAGTAGAGGAACTACAGCCTCTAGTGGCCGGTACAGGAACTGCAGCCTCTAGTAGTTGGTAGAGGAACTGCAGCCTCTTGTGGTCATTAGAAGAACTGCAGCCTCTAATGGTCGGTGGAGGAACTGCAGCCTCTAGTGGTTGGTAGAGGACCAGCAGTCTCCAATGGTCAGTAGAGGAACCGCAGCCTCTAGTGGTCAGTAGAGGAACTACATTCTCTAGTGGTCAGTAGAGGAACTGCATTCTCTAGTGGTCAGTAGAGGAACTGCATTCTCTAGTGGTCGGTTGAGGAACTGCATTCTCTAGTGGTCGGTTGAGGAACTGCATTCTCTAGTGGTCGGTAGAGGAACCGCAGCCTCTAGTGGTCGGTAGAGGAACAGCAGCCTCTGTTGTTTTGTAGAGGAACTGCATTCTCTAGTGGTCGGTAGAGGAACTGCAGCCTCTAGTGGTCGGTAGAGGAACTGCATTCTCTAGTGGTCGGTAGAGGAACCGCAGCGTCTAGTGGTCGGTAAAGGAACCGCAGCCTCTAGTGGTCAGTAGAGGAACTGCATTCTCTAGTGGTCGGTAGTGGAACCACAGCCTCTAGTGGTCAGTAGAGGAACTGCATTCTCTAGTGGTCGGTAGAGGAAAGGCATTCTCTAGTGGTCGGTAGACGAACTGCATTCTCTAGTGGTCGGTAGAGGAACCGCAGTCTCTAGTGGTCGGTAGAGGAACCGCAGCCTCTGGTGTTTTGTAGAGGAACTACATTCTCTAGTGGTCGGTAGAGGAACTGCAGCCTCTAGTGGTCGGTAGAGGAACTGCATTCTCTAGTGGTCTGTAGAGGAACCGCAGCGTCTAGTGGTCGGTAAAGGAACCGCAGCCTCTAGTGGTCGGTAGAGGAAAGGCATTCTCTAGTAGTCGGAAGACGAACTGCATTCTCTAGTGGTCGGTAGAGGAACTGCAGTGTCTAGTGGTTGGTAGAGGAACTGCAGCCTCTAGTAGTCTGTAGAGGAACTAAATTCTCTAGTGGTCAGTAAAGGAACTGCATCCTCTAATGGTCATTAGAGGAACCGCAGCCTCTAGTGGTCTGTAGAGGAACTGCAGCCTCTAGTGGTCAGTAGAGTAACTGGGAAGCAGCTACTTTAACCCTAACATCTTCTCCGTGGTGAGAAAAGTGTTTCCGTGACAACAGCATCTCATCTTCTCACATCCTTCGGCAATACGCTGAGCTATTCTCCACACTGGATTGTCTTTCACTGATCTAGGAGCCTCCTGAACCCTGAACCTCTGGGCTCCACCACCTCTGCAGTCACCAAGATCATTATGGAGTCACATCTCCAGTCCTCCCATTATTCCCATTATTCCCATTATTCCCGCTCCTCTGGAAACTCTGGAGCGCAGAGAGCATAAAAGGTTGATCTCAAATTTCCGGTTTCTTAAATGTAAAAATCAGAAGCGCCTCTGTGGGATCACATGACCGTGGACATGTCCTTTCAGGTGTCCCAGCGTCTTTACTTACCGTCTCCTCCATGACGTGACAGATGCAGCTTCTTGGTGTAATTGGAGCTGATTTGTTGAGCTGAAAGGACAGTTTTATTTTCAGAGGTATCAAAGCAGCAGAGGGGGTGAAGTCATCGTCAGAGTCCTGGGAACGGCCTGTAATCAGACTCCGGGGGTCTGGGGGGCAGTCCTCCAGCTGGATCAGGACTGATGGACGGCTTTGTGTCTGCTGGACGGGTTTGTCCTCAGACATCAGCCTGGTGAACTAATCCAGAGGAGTTCAAGCATCTGATATGAAGATCCGTCAGGAGAAAAAAGACCAGACACCTGGACCGAACACCGCCACCTGGACCGATCACGACACCTTGACCAATTATCAACACCTGGACCGATCACAGACACCTGAACCGATCAGCGACACCTGGACCGATCACAGACACCTGGCCCGATCACCGACACCTGGACCGATCACAGACACCTGGATCGATCACCGACACCTGTACTGATCACTGACACCTTGACCGATCACCGACACCTGGACTGATCACGAAACCTGGACCGATCAATGACACCTGGACCGATCACCGACACCTGTACCGATCATCAACACCTGGACCGATCATCGACAAATGGACCGATCACCGACACCTGTACCGATCACCGACACCTAGACCGTTCACCGACAACTTGACCGATCAACGACACCTGGACCGATCATGAAACCTGGACCTATCACAGACACCTGGACCGATCACCGACACCTGTACCGATCATCAACACCTGGACCGATCATCGACAAATGGACCGATCACAGACACCTGGACCGATCACCAACACCTGGACCGATCATCGACACCTGGACCGATCACGAAACCTGGACCGATGACCGACACCTGGACCGATCATCGACACCTGGACCGATCATTGACATATGGACCGATCACGACACCTGGACTAGTCACCAGACACCTGGACCGAACACCAACACCTGGACCGATCACGACAACTGGACCGATCACAGACACCTGGACCGGAAACGACACCTGGACCGATCATCAACACCTGGACCGATTATAGACACCTGGACCGATCACAGGCACCTGGACCGATCAGCGACACCTGGACCGATCACAGACACCTGGACCGATCACCGACACCTGGACCAATCACGACACCTGGAACGATCACCAACACCTGGCCCGATCACCGACACCTGGACCGATCACCGACACCTGGACCGATCACAGACACCTGTACCGATCACCGACACCTGTACTGATCACCGACACCTTGACCGATCACCGACACCTGGACCGATCACGAAACCTGGACCGATCACTGACACCTGGACCGATCACCGACACCTGGACCGAACACGACACCTGGACCGATCACAACACCTGGACCGATCACCAACACCTGGACCGATCACCGAGACCTGGACCGATCATGACACCTGGACCGATCACAGACACCTGGCCCGATCACGACACCTGGACCGATCACCGACACCTGGACCGATCATCGAGACGTGGACCGAACACGACACCTGGACTGATCACAGACACCTGGACCGATCACAGACACCTGGACCGATCACGACACCTGGTCCGATCACAGACACCTGGACCGATCACAGACACCTGGCCCGATCACAGACACCTGGCCCGATCACGACACCTGGACCGATCACCGACACCTGGACCGATCACCGATACCTAGACCTATCACAGACCTGGACCGATCTTGACACCTGGACCGATCACCACCTGGACCGATCACAGACACCTGGACCGAACACCGACACCTGGACCGAACACGACACCTGGACCAATCTTGACACCTGGACCGATCACTGACACCTGGACCGATCATCGAGACCTGGACCGATCACGACACCTGGACCGATCACAGACCGCTGGACCAATCACACACACCTATACCGATCACAACACCTGGACCAATCACCGACACCTGGACCGACGACCGACACCGACCTCACCTGGACCGATCATTGACACCTGGACCGATCACCGACACCTGGACCGACCGACACCTGGACCGATCACGACACCTGACTGACCGATCACCTGACCGATCACGACACCTGGACCGATCATGGCACCTGGACAGATCACAGACACCTGGACCGATCACAGACACCTGGACCTATCACCGACACCTAGACCGATCACCGACACACAGACACCTGGACCTATCAAGACACCTGGACCGATCAAGGGACACCTGGACCGATCAAAGACACCTGGACCGATCACACACACAGACACCTGGACAGATCACGACACCTGGACTGATCACCGACACCTGGACCTATCACGACACCTGGACCGATCACAGACACCTGGACCGATCACAGACACCTGGACCTATCACGAAACCTGGACCGATCACAGACACCTGGACCGATCACAGACACCTGGAACGATCACCGACACATGGATCTATCACGACACCTGGACCGATCACAGACACCTGGACCGATGGACCGATCACAGACACCTGGACCGATCACAGAAACCTGGACCGATCACGACACCTGGACCTATCACAGACACCTGGACCGATCACAGACACCTGGACTGATCACCGACAACTGGACCGATCACAGACACCTGGACCTATCACCGACACCTAGACCGATCACAGACACCTGGACCGATCAAGACACCTGGACCGATCAAGGGACACCTGGACCGATCACAGACACCTGGACCGATCACAGACACCTGACCGATCACCGATCACAGACACCTGTACCGCTCACGACACCTGGACCGATCACCGACACCTGGACCGATCACCGACACCTGGACCGATCACCGATACCGACCGATCACAGACCTGGACCGATCACAGACACCTGGACCGAACACCGACACCTGGACCGAACCCGACACCTGGACCGATCACAACACCTGGACCGATCACCAACACCTGGACCGATCATCGAGACCTGGACCGATCATGACACCTGGACCGATCACCGACACCTGGCCCTATCACGACACCTGGACCGATCACCGACACCTGGACCGATCATCGAGACCTGGACCGAACACGACACCTGGACTGATCACAGACACCTGGACCGATCACAGACACCTGGACCGATCACGACACCTGGTCCGATCACAGACACCTGGACCGATCACAGACACCTGGCCCGATCACAACACCTGGACCGATCATCGAGACCTGGACCGAACACGACACCTGGACCGATCACAGACACCTGGACCGATCAGAAACACCTGTACCGATCACAACACCTGGACCGATCACCGACACCTGGACCGATCACAGACACCTGGACCTATCACTGACACCTAGACCGATCACAGACACCTGGACCTATCAAGACACCTGGACCTATCAAGACACCTGGACCGATCAAGGGACACCTGGACCGATCACAGACACCTGGACCGATCACAGACACCTGGACCGATCATGACACCTGGACCAATCACAGACACTTGTACCGATCACGACAACTGGACCGATCACCGACACCTGGACCGATCACCGATACCTAGACCGATCACAGACCTGGACTGATCACAGACACCTGGACCTATCACCGACACCTGGACCGATCACCGACACCTGGACCGATCACCGACACCTGGACCGATCACAGACACCTGGACCTATCACAGACACCTGGACCGAACACCGACACCTGGACCGATCACAGACACCTGGACCGATCACAGACACCTGGACTGATCACCGACACCTGGACGGATCACAGACACCTGGACCTATCACCGACACCTAGACCGATGACCGACACCTTGACCGATCATCGACACCTGGACCGATCATTGACATATGGACCGATCACAGACACCTGGACCGATCACAGACACCTGTACCGCTCACGACACCTGGACCGATCACCGACACCTGCACCGATCACCGATACCTAGACCGATCACAGACCTGGACCGATCACAGACACCTGGACCTATCACAGACACCTGGACCGAACACCGACACCTGGACCGAACCCGACACCTGGACCGATCACAACACCTGGACCGATCACCAACACCTGGACAGATCATCGAGACCTGGACCGATCATGACACCTGGACCGATCACAGACACCTGGCCCTATCACGACACCTGGACCGATCACCGACACCTGGACCGATCATCGAGACCTGGACCGAACACGACACCTGGACTGATCACAGACACCTGGACCGATCACAGACACCTGGACCGATCACGACACCTGGTCCGATCACAGACACCTGGACCGATCACAGACACCTGGCCCGATCACAACACCTGGACCGATCATCGAGACCTGGACCGAACACGACACCTGGACCGATCACAGACACCTGGACCGATCAGAAACACCTGTACCGATCACAACACCTGGACCGATCACCGACACCTGGACCGATCACAGACACCTGGACCTATCACTGACACCTAGACCGATCACAGACACCTGGACCTATCAAGACACTTGGACCTATCAAGACACCTGGACCGATCAAGGGACACCTGGACCGATCACAGACACCTGGACCGATCACAGACACCTGGACCGATCATGACACCTGGACCAATCACAGACACTTGTACCGATCACGACAACTGGACCGATCACCGACACCTGGACCGATCACCGATACCTAGACCGATCACAGACCTGGACCGATCTTGACACCTGGACCGATCACAGACACCTGGACCTATCACAGACACCTGGACCGAACACCGACACCTGGACCGATCACAGACACCTGGACCGATCACAGACACCTGGACTGATCACCGACACCTGGACGGATCACAGACACCTGGACCTATCACCGACACCTAGACCGATCACAGACACCTTGACCTATCAAGACACCTGGACCGATCAAGGGACACCTGGACCGGTCACAGACACCTGGACCGATCACCGACACCTGGACCGATCACCGATACCTAGACCGATCACAGACCTGGACGGATCTTGACACCTGGACCGATCACAGACACCTGGACCTATCACAGACACCTGGACCGAACACCGACACCTGGACCGAACACGACACCTGGACCGATCACAATACCTGGACCGATCACCAACACCTGGACCGATCATCGAGACCTGGACCGATCATGACACCTGGACCGATCACAGACACCTGGCCTGATCACGACACCTGGAACGATCACCGACACCTGGACCGATCATCGAGACCTGGACCGATCATCGAGACCTGGACCGGACACGACACCTGGACCTGATCACAGACACCTGGACCGATCACAGACACCTGGACCGATCACGACACCTGGACCGATCACAGACACCTGGACCGATCACAGACACCTGGACCGATCACACCGACACCTGGACCGATCATCGAGACCTGGACCGATGACACCGACACACCTGGACCGATCACGACACCTGGTCCGATCACAGACACCTGGACCGATCACAGACACCTGGCCCGATCACAACACCTGGACCGATCATCGAAACCTGGACCGAACACGACACCTGGACCGATCACAGACACCTGGACCAATCAGAAACACCTGTACCGATCACAACACCTGGACCGATCACCGACACCTGGACCGATCGCAGACACCTGGACCTATCACCGACACCTAGACCAATCACAGACACCTGGACCTATCAAGACACCTGGACCGATCAAGGGACACCTGGACCGATCACAGACACCTGGACCGAACACGACACCTGGACTGATCACAGACACCTGGACCGATCACGACACCTTGACTGATCACCGACACCTGGTCCGATCACCGATACCTAGACCGATCACAGACCTGGACCGATCTTGACACCTGGACCGATCATCGAGACCTGGACCGAACACGACACCTGGACCGATCACAGACACCTGGACCGATCAGAAACACCTGTACCTATCACTGACACCTAGATCGATCACAGACACCTGGACCTATCAAGACACCTGGACCTATCAACACACCTTGACCGATCAAGGGACACCTGGACCGATCACAGACACCTGGACCGATCACAGACACCTGGCCCGATCATGACACCTGGACCAATCACAGACACTTGTACCGATCACGACACCTGGACCGATCACCGAAACCTGGACCGATCACCGATACCTAGACCGATCACAGACCTGGACTGATCTTGACACCTGGACCTATCACTGACACCTAGACCGATCACAGACACCTGGACCTATCAAGACACCTGGACCTATCAAGAAACCTGGACCGATCAAGGGACACCTGGACCGATCACAGACACCTGGACCGATTACAGACACCTGGCCCGATCATGACACGTGGACCAATCACAGACACTTGTACCGATCACGACACCTGGACCGATCACCGACACCTGGACCGATCACCGATACCTATACCGATCACAGACCTGGACTGATCTTGATACCTGGACCGATCACAGACACCTGGACCTATCACAGACACCTGGACCGAACACCGACACCTGGACCGATCACAGACACCTGGACCGATCACAGACACCTGGACTGATCACCGACACCTGGACGGATCACAGACACCTGGACCTATCAAGACACCTGGACCGATCAAGGGACACCTGGACCGATCACAGACACCTGGACCGATCACAGACACCTGGACCGATCACAGACACCTGGACCTATCAAGACACCTGGACCTATCAAGACACCTGGACCGATCACAGACACCTGGACCTATCACAGACACCTGGACCGAACACCGACACCTGGACCGTACACGACACCTGGACCGATCACAACACCTGGACCGATCACCAACACCTGGACCGATCATCGAGACCTGGACCAATCATGACACCTGGACCGATCACAGACACCTGGTTCGATCACGACACCTGGACCGATCACCGACACCTGGACCGATCATCGAGACCTGTACCAAACACGACACCTGGACTGATCACAGACACCTGTACCGATCACAGACACCTGGACCGATCACGACACCTGGTCCGATCACAGACACCTGGACCGATCACAGACACCTGGTCCGATCACAACACCTGGACCGATCATCGAGACCTGGACCGAACACGACACCTGGACCGATCACAGACACCTGGACCGATCAGAAACACCTGTACCTATCACTGACACCTAGACCGATCACAGACACCTGGACCTATCAAGACACCTGGACCTATCAAGACACCTGGACCGATCAAGGGACACCTGGACCGATCACAGACACCTGGACCGATCACAGACACCTGGCCCGATCATGACACCTGGACCAATCACAGACACTTGTACCGATCACGACACCTGGACCGATCACCGACACCTGGACCGATCACCGACACCTGGACCGATCACCGATACCTAGACCGATCACAGACCTGGACCGATCTTGACACCTGGACCGATCACAGACACCTGGACCTATCACTGACACCTAGACCGATCACAGACACCTGGACCTATCAAGACACCTGGACCTATCAAGACACACCTGGACCGATCACAGGGACACCTGGACGATCACAGACACCTGGACCGATCACNCACGACACCTGGACCGATCACCGACACCTGGACGATCACACCGACACCTGGACGATCCGACACGACACCTGGACCGATCACCGACAGACACCTGACACCTGGACCGATCACAGACACCTGGACCGATCGACGACACCTGGACACCGATCACACCGACACCTGGACCGATCACAGACACCTGGACCGATCGACCGACACCTGGACCGATCACACCGACACCTGGACCGATCACGACACCTGGACCGATCACCGACACCTGGACCGATACACCTGACCGACACCTGGACCGACACCACCGACACCTGGACCGATCACCAACACCTGGACCGATCACCAACACCTGGACCGATCACCGACACCTGGACCGATCACAGACACCTGGACCGATCACCGACACCTGGACCGATCACAAACACCTGGACCGATCACACCGACACCTGGACCGATCACAGGACCGACACCTGGACACCGATCACCACCGACCACCTTGGACCGATCACACCGACACCTGGACCGATCACAGACACCTGGACCGGACCGATCACGACACCTGGACCGATCACCGACACCTGGACCGATCACCGATCACCTGGACCGATCACAGACCTGGACCGATCATGACACCTGGACCGATCGACAGACACCTGGGACCGAGGAACCTGGACCGACACCTGGACCGATCACAGACACCTGGACCGATCGACACCTGGACCGATCACGACACCTGGACCGATCACGACACCTGGACCGATCACGACACCTGGACGACCAGACACCTGGACCGATCACGACACCTGGACCGATCACAGACACCTGGACCACCGATCACCGACACCTGGACCGATCACCGACCTGGACCGGACCATGACACCTGGACCGATCACGACACCTGGACCGATCACGACACCTGGACACGACCTGGACCGATCACGACACCTGGACCAGATCACAGACACCTGGACACACGATCACAGACACCTGGACCGATCGACCGACACCGATCACCGTATCACCGACCTGGACCGTTCACCGACACCTTGACCTATCTCCGACACCTGGACCGATCACGAAACCTGGAGAGATCACAGACACCTGGACCGATCACCGACACCTGTACCGATCACCAACACCTGGACCGATCAACGACACCTGGACCGATCATTGACATATGGACCGATCACAGACACCTGGACCGATCAGCGACACCTGGACCGATCAAAGACACCTGGACTGATCACCGACACCTGGACCAGTCACCAGACACCTGGACCGAACACCAACACCTGGACCGATCACGACAACTGAAACGATCACAGACACCTGGACCGGAAACGACACCTGGACCTATCATCAACACCTGGACCGATTATAGACACCTAGACCGATCATCGACACCTGGACCGATCACAGACACCTGGACTGATCACCGACACCTGGACCAATCACGACACCTGGAACGATCACCAACACCAACACCTGGCCCGATAACCGACACCTGGACCGATCATCGACACCTGGAACGATCACCGACACCTGGACCGATCATCGACACCTGGAACGATCACCGACAGCTGGACCGATCATCGACACCTGGAACGATCACCGACACCTGGACCAATCACAGACACCTGGATCGATCACCGACACCTGGACCCATCACCGACACCTGGACCGATCACCGACACCTGGACCGATCATCGACACCTGGAACGATCACCGACACCTATACGGATCACCGACACCTGGACCAGTCACCAGACACCTGGACCGAACCCCAACACCTGGACCGATCACGACAACTGGACCGATCACAGACACCTGGACCGGAAACGACACCTGGACCAATCACGACACCTGGACCGATCACAACACCTGGACCGATCACAGACACCTGGACTGATCACGACACCGGGACCGATCACAACACCTGGACCGATCACAGACACCTGGACCGATCACAGACACCTGGCCCAATCATGACACCTGGACCAATCACAGACACTTGTACCGATCACGACACCTGGACCGATCACCGACACCTGGACCAATCACCGATACCTAGACCGATCACAGACACCTGGCCCTATCAAGACACCTGGACCGATCAAGGGACACCTGGACCGATCACAGACACCTGGACCGATCACAGACACCTGGACCGATCACAGACACCTGGCCCGATCCGATCACGACACCTGGACCAATCACAGACACCTGTACCGATCACGACACCTGGACCGATCACCGACACCTGGACCGATCACCGATACCTAGACCGATCACAGACCTGGACCGATCTTGACACCTGGACCGATCACAGACACCTGGACCTATCACAGACACCTGGACCGAACACGACACCTGGACCGATCACAACACCTGGACCGATCACCAACACCTGGACCGATCACCGAGACCTGGACCGATCATGACACCTGGACCGATCACAGACACCTGGCCCGATCACGACACCTGGACCGATCACCGACACACCTGGACCGATCATCGAGACGTGGACCGAACACGACACCTGGACTGATCACAGACACCTGGACCGATCACAGACACCTGGACCGATCACGACACCTGGTCCGATCACAGACACCTGGACCGATCACAGACACCTGGCCCGATCACAGACACCTGGCCCGATCACGACACCTGGACCGATCACCGACACCTGGACCGATCACCGATACCTAGACCTATCACAGACCTGGACCGATCTTGACACCTGGACCGATCACAGACACCTGGACCGAACACCGACACCTGGACCGAACACGACACCTGGACCAATCTTGACACCTGGACCGATCACTGACACCTGGACCGATCATCGAGACCTGGACCGATCACGACACCTGGACCGATCACAGACCGCTGGACCAATCACACACACCTATACCGATCACAACACCTGGACCAATCACCGACACCTGGACCGACGACCGACACCTGGACCGATCATTGACACCTGGACCGATCACCGACACCTGGACCGATTACGACACCTGGTCCGATCACGACACCTGGACCGATCATGGCACCTGGACAGATCACAGACACCTGGACCGATCACAGACACCTGGACCTATCACCGACACCTAGACCGATCACAGACACCTGGACCTATCAAGACACCTGGACCGATCAAGGGACACCTGGACCGATCAAAGACACCTGGACCGATCACAGACACCTGGACAGATCACGACACCTGGACTGATCACCGACACCTGGACCTATCACGACACCTGGACCGATCACAGACACCTGGACCGATCACAGACACCTGGACCTATCACGAAACCTGGACCGATCACAGACACCTGGACCGATCACAGACACCTGGAACGATCACCGACACATGGATCTATCACGACACCTGGACCGATCACAGACACCTGGACCGATCACAGACACCTGGACCGATCACAGAAACCTGGACCGATCACGACACCTGGACCTATCACAGACACCTGGACCGATCACAGACACCTGGACTGATCACCGACAACTGGACCGATCACAGACACCTGGACCTATCACCGACACCTAGACCGATCACAGACACCTGGACCGATCAAGACACCTGGATCGATCAAGGGACACCTGGACCGATCACAGACACCTGGACCGATCACAGACACCTGGACCGATCACAGACACCTGTACCGCTCACGACACCTGGACCGATCACCGACACCCGATCACCGATACCTAGACCGATCACAGACCTGGACCGATCACAGACACCTGGACCTATCACAGACACCTGGACCGAACACCGACACCTGGACCGAACCCGACACCTGGACCGATCACAACACCTGGACCGATCACCAACACCTGGACCGATCATCGAGACCTGGACCGATCATGACACCTGGACCGATCACCGACACCTGGCCCTATCACGACACCTGGACCGATCACCGACACCTGGACCGATCATCGAGACCTGGACCGAACACGACACCTGGACTGATCACAGACACCTGGACCGATCACAGACACCTGGACCGATCACGACACCTGGTCCGATCACAGACACCTGGACCGATCACAGACACCTGGCCCGATCACAACACCTGGACCGATCATCGAGACCTGGACCGAACACGACACCTGGACCGATCACAGACACCTGGACCGATCAGAAACACCTGTACCGATCACAACACCTGGACCGATCACCGACACCTGGACCGATCACAGACACCTGGACCTATCACTGACACCTAGACCGATCACAGACACCTGGACCTATCAAGACACCTGGACCTATCAAGACACCTGGACCGATCAAGGGACACCTGGACCGATCACAGACACCTGGACCGATCACAGACACCTGGACCGATCATGACACCTGGACCAATCACAGACACTTGTACCGATCACGACAACTGGACCGATCACCGACACCTGGACCGATCACCGATACCTAGACCGATCACACCTGGACTGATCTTGACACCTGGACCGATCACACACCTGGACCCTACCCTGGACCGACCGAACACCGACACCTGGACCGATCACAGACACCTGGACCGATCACAGACACCTGGACTGATCACCGACACCTGGACGGATCACAGACACCTGGACCTATCACCGACACCTAGACCGATGACCGACACCTTGACCGATCATCGACACCTGGACCGATCATTGACATATGGACCGATCACAGACACCTGGACCGATCACAGACACCTGTACCGCTCACGACACCTGGACCGATCACCGACACCTGCACCGATCACCGATACCTAGACCGATCACAGACCTGGACCGATCACAGACACCTGGACCTATCACAGACACCTGGACCGAACACCGACACCTGGACCGAACCCGACACCTGGACCGATCACAACACCTGGACCGATCACCAACACCTGGACAGATCATCGAGACCTGGACCGATCATGACACCTGGACCGATCACAGACACCTGGCCCTATCACGACACCTGGACCGATCACCGACACCTGGACCGATCATCGAGACCTGGACCGAACACGACACCTGGACTGATCACAGACACCTGGACCGATCACAGACACCTGGACCGATCACGACACCTGGACCGATCACAGACACCTGGACCGATCACCGACACCGGGACCGATCACAACACCTGGACCGATCATCGAGACACCTGGACCGAACACGACACCTGGACCGATCACAGACACCTGGACCGATCAGAAACACCTGTACCGATCACAACACCTGGACCGATCACCGACACCTGGACCGATCACAGACACCTGGACCTATCACTGACACCTAGACCGATCACAGACACCTGGACCTATCAAGACACTTGGACCTATCAAGACACCTGGACCGATCAAGGGACACCTGGACCGATCACAGACACCTGGACCGATCACAGACACCTGGACCGATCATGACACCTGGACCGATCACAGACACCTGTACCGATCACGACAACCTGGACCGATCACCGACACCTGACCGACCGATCACCGATACCTAGGACCGATCACAGACACCTGGACTGATCACCGACACCTGGACGGATCACAGACACCTGGACCTATCAAGACACCTGGACCGATCAGGGACACCTGGACCGATCACAGACACCTGGACCGATCACAGACACCTGGACCGATCACAGACACCTGGACCTATCAAGACACCTGGACCTATCAAGACACCTGGACCGATCACAGACACCTGGACCTATCACAGACACCTGGACCGAACACCGACACCTGGACCGTACACGACACCTGGACCGATCACAACACCTGGACCGATCACCAACACCTGGACCGATCATCGAGACCTGGACCAATCATGACACCTGGACCGATCACAGACACCTGGTTCGATCACGACACCTGGACCGATCACCGACACCTGGACCGATCATCGAGACCTGTACCAAACACGACACCTGGACTGATCACAGACACCTGTACCGATCACAGACACCTGGACCGATCACGACACCTGGTCCGATCACAGACACCTGGACCGATCACAGACACCTGGTCCGATCACAACACCTGGACCGATCATCGAGACCTGGACCGAACACGACACCTGGACCGATCACAGACACCTGGACCGATCAGAAACACCTGTACCTATCACTGACACCTAGACCGATCACAGACACCTGGACCTATCAAGACACCTGGACCTATCAAGACACCTGGACCGATCAAGGGACACCTGGACCGATCACAGACACCTGGACCGATCACAGACACCTGGCCCGATCATGACACCTGGACCAATCACAGACACTTGTACCGATCACGACACCTGGACCGATCACCGACACCTGGACCGATCACCGACACCTGGACCGATCACCGATACCTAGACCGATCACAGACCTGGACCGATCTTGACACCTGGACCGATCACAGACACCTGGACCTATCACTGACACCTAGACCGATCACAGACACCTGGACCTATCAAGACACCTGGACCTATCAAGACACCTGGACCGATCAAGGGACACCTGGACGATCACAGACACCTGGACCGATCACAGACACCTGGCCCGATCATGACACCTGGACCAATCACAGACACTTGTACCGATCACGACACCTGGACCGATCACCGACACCTGGACCGATCACCGATACCTAGACCGATCACAGACCTGGACCGATCTTGACACCTGGACCGATCACAGACACCTGGACCTATCACAGACACCTGGACCGAACACCGACACCTGGACCGATCACAGACACCTGGACCGATCCACAGACACCTGGACTGATCACCGACACCTGGACGGATCACAGACACCTGGACCTATCACCGACACCTAGACCGATCACAGACACCTGGACCTATCAAGACACCTGGACCGATCAAGGGACACCTGGACCGATCACAGACATGGACCGATCACAGACACCTGGACCGATCACAGACACCTGGCCCGATCACGACACCTGGACCAATCACAGACACCTGGACCGATCACGACACCTGGACCGATCACCGACACCTGGACCGATCACCGATACCTAGACCGATCACAGACCTGGACCGATCTTGACACCTGGAACGATCACAGACACCTATCACAGACACCTGGACCGAACACCGACACCTGGACCGAACACGACACCTGGACCGATCACAACACCTGGACCGATCACCAACACCTGGACCGATCATCGAGACCTGGCCCGATCATGACACCTGGACCAATCACAGACACTTGTACCGATCACGACACCTGGACCGATCACCGACACCTGGACCGATCACCGACACCTGGACCGATCACCGATACCTAGACCGATCACAGACCTGGACCGATCTTGACACCTGGACCGATCACAGACACCTGGACCTATCACTGACACCTAGACCGATCACAGACACCTGGACCTATCAAGACACCTGGACCTATCAAGACACCTGGACCGATCAAGGGACACCTGGACGATCACAGACACCTGGACCGATCACAGACACCTGGCCCGATCATGACACCTGGACCAATCACAGACACTTGTACCGATCACGACACCTGGACCGATCACCGACACCTGGACCGATCACCGATACCTAGACCGATCACAGACCTGGACCGATCTTGACACCTGGACCGATCACACGACACCTGGACCTATCACAGACACCTGGACCGAACACCCGACACCTGGACCGATCACAGACACCTGGACCGATCACAGACACCGGACTGATCACCGACACCTGGACGGATCACAGACACCTGGACCTATCACCGACACCTAGACCGATCACAGACACCTGGACCTATCAAGACACCTGGACCGATCAAGGGACACCTGGACCGATCACAGACACGTGGACCGATCACAGACACCTGGACCGATCACAGACACCTGGCCCGATCACGACACCTGGACCAATCACAGACACCTGGACCGACACACGACACCTGGACCGATCACCGACACCTGGACCGATCACCGATACCTGGACCGATCACAGACCTGGACCGATCTTGACACCTGGAACGATCACGACCTATCACAGACCTGGACCGAACACCGACACCTGGACCGAACACGACACCTGGACCGATCACAACACCTGGACCGATCACCACCTGGACCGATCATCGAGACCTGGAACCGATCATGACACCGACCATCACACCTGGACCGATCACAGACACCTGGACCGATCACCGACACCTGGACCGATCACAGACCTGGACCGATCATCGAGACCTGGACCGATCACCGACACCTGGACCGATCACGACACGACACCTGGACCGATCACAGACACCTGGACCGATCACGACACCTGGTACCGATCACAGACACCTGGACCTATCACAGACACCTGGCCCGATCACAACACCTGGACCGATCATCGAGACCTGGACCGAACACGACACCTGGACACACCTGGACCGATCAGAAACACCTGGACCGATCACAGACACCTGGACCGATCACAGACACCGGACCGATCACCGACACCTGGACCGATCACAAACACCGGACCGATCAAGGGACCTGGACCGATCACAGACCTGGACCGATCACAGACACCTGGACCCGATCACAGACCTGGACCGATCACGACACCTGGACCGATCACCGACACCTGGACCGATCACCGATACCTAGACCGATCACAGACCTGGACCGATCTTGAGACCTGGACCGATCACAGACACCTGGACCGATCAAACCGACACCTGGACACCTGGACCGACCAACACGACAACACCTGGACCGATCACACAACACCTGTACCGATCACAACACCTGGACCGATCACCGACCGACCACCGACCTGGACCGATCATGACACCTGGACCGATCACGACACCTGGACCGATTACGACACCTGGTCCGATCACGACACCTGGACCGATCATGGCACCTGGACAGATCACAGACACCTGGACCGATCACAGACACCTGGACCTATCACCGACACCTAGACCGATCACAGACACCTGGACCTATCACCTGGACCGATCGACCTGGACCTGGACACGATCACAGACACCTGGACCGATCACAGACACCTGGACCGATCTGGACCGATCACGACACCTGGACCAATCACAGACACCTGGACCGATCTTGACACCTGACCGATCACAGACACCTGGACCCTGGACACCACCGACACCTGGACCGAACACCTGGACCACACGACACCTGGACCGATCACAACACCCTGGACCGATCACCGACACCTGGACCGATCATCGAGACCTGGACCGAACATACACCTGGACCGATCACCGACACCTGGACCGATCACCGACCACCTGGACCGATCACCGACACNACCTGGACCGATCAGACACCTGGGACAGACACCTGGACCTATCATGACACCTGGACTGATCACGACACCTGGACCGATCACTACACCTGGACAGATCACAGACACCTGGACCGATCACGACACCTGGACAAGATCACAGACACCTGGACCTATCACGACACCTGGACCGATCACAGACACCTGGACCGATCATCGACAAATGGACCGATCACCGACACCTGTACCGGTCACCGACACCTGGACCTGTTCACCGACACCTTGACCTATCTCCGACACCTGGACCGATCACGAAACCTGGAGAGATCACAGACACCTGGACCGATCACCGACACCTGTACCGATCACCAACACCTGGACCGATCAACGACACCTGGACCGATCATTGACATATGGACCGATCACAGACACCTGGACCGATCAGCGACACCTGGACCGATCAAAGACACCTGGACTGATCACCGACACCTGGACCAGTCACCAGACACCTGGACCGAACACCAACACCTGGACCGATCACGACAACTGAAACGATCACAGACACCTGGACCGGAAACGACACCTGGACCTATCATCAACACCTGGACCGATTATAGACACCTAGACCGATCATCGACACCTGGACCGATCACAGACACCTGGACTGATCACCGACACCTGGACCAATCACGACACCTGGAACGATCACCAACACCTGGCCCGATAACCGACACCTGGACCGATCACCGACACCTAGACCGATCATCGACACCTGGAACGATCACCGACACCTGGACCGATCATCGACACCTGGAACGATCACCGACAGCTGGACCGATCATCGACACCTGGAACGATCACCGACACCTGGACCAATCACAGACACCTGGATCGATCACCGACACCTGGACCCATCACCGACACCTGGACCGATCACCGACACCTGGACCGATCATCGACACCTGGAACGATCACCGACACCTATACGGATCACCGACACCTGGACCAGTCACCAGACACCTGGACCGAACCCCAACACCTGGACCGATCACAACAACTGGACCGATCACAGACACCTGGACCGGAAACGACACCTGGACCAATCACGACACCTGGACCGATCACAACACCTGGACCGATCACAGACACCTGGACTGATCACGACACCGGGACCGATCACAACACCTGGACCGATCACAGACACCTGGACCGATCACAGACACCTGGCCCAATCATGACACCTGGACCAATCACAGACACTTGTACCGATCACGACACCTGGACCGATCACCGACACCTGGACCAATCACCGATACCTAGACCGATCACAGACACCTGGCCCTATCAAGACACCTGGACCGATCAAGGGACACCTGGACCGATCACAGACACCTGGACCGATCACAGACACCTGGACCGATCACAGACACCTGGCCCGATCACGACACCTGGACCAATCACAGACACCTGTACCGATCACGACACCTGGACCGATCACCGACACCTGGACCGATCACCGATACCTAGACCGATCACAGACCTGGACCGATCTTGACACCTGGACCGATCACAGACACCTGGACCTATCACAGACACCTGGACCGAACACGACACCTGGACCGATCACAACACCTGGACCGATCACCAACACCTGGACCGATCACCGAGACCTGGACCGATCATGACACCTGGACCGATCACAGACACCTGGCCCGATCACGACACCTGGACCGATCACCGACACCTGGACCGATCATCGAGACGTGGACCGAACACGACACCTGGACTGATCACAGACACCTGGACCGATCACAGACACCTGGACCGATCACGACACCTGGTCCGATCACAGACACCTGGACCGATCACAGACACCTGGCCCGATCACAGACACCTGGCCCGATCACGACACCTGCCGATCACCGATCACGACACCTGGACCGATCACCGACACCTGGACCGATCACCGATACCTAGACCTATCACAGACCTGGACCGATCTTGACACCTGGACCGATCACAGACACCTGGACCGAACACCTGGACCGAACACGACACCTGGACCAATCTTGACACCTGGACCGATCACTGACACCTGGACCGATCATCGAGACCTGGACCGATCACGACACCTGGACCGATCACAGACCGCTGGACCAATCACACACACCTATACCGATCACAACACCTGGACCAATCACCGACACCTGGACCGACGACCGACACCTGGACCGATCATTGACACCTGGACCGATCACCGACACCTGGACCGATTACGACACCTGGTCCGATCACGACACCTGGACCGATCATGGCACCTGGACAGATCACAGACACCTGGACCGATCACAGACACCTGGACCTATCACCGACACCTAGACCGATCACAGACACCTGGACCTATCAAGACACCTGGACCGATCAAGGGACACCTGGACCGATCAAAGACACCTGGACCGATCACAGACACCTGGACAGATCACGACACCTGGACTGATCACCGACACCTGGACCTATCACGACACCTGGACCGATCACAGACACCTGGACCGATCACAGACACCTGGACCTATCACGAAACCTGGACCGATCACAGACACCTGGACCGATCACAGACACCTGGAACGATCACCGACACATGGATCTATCACGACACCTGGACCGATCACAGACACCTGGACCGATCACAGAAACCTGGACCGATCACGACACCTGGACCTATCACAGACACCTGGACCGATCACAGACACCTGGACTGATCACCGACAACTGGACCGATCACAGACACCTGGACCTATCACCGACACCTAGACCGATCACAGACACCTGGACCGATCAAGACACCTGGATCGATCAAGGGACACCTGGACCGATCACAGACACCTGGACCGATCACAGACACCTGGACCGATCACAGACACCTGTACCGCTCACGACACCTGGACCGATCACCGACACCTGGACCGATCACCGATACCTAGACCGATCACAGACCTGGACCGATCACAGACACCTGGACCTATCACAGACACCTGGACCGAACACCGACACCTGGACCGAACCCGACACCTGGACCGATCACAACACCTGGACCGATCACCAACACCTGGACCGATCATCGAGACCTGGACCGATCATGACACCTGGACCGATCACAGACACCTGGCCCTATCACGACACCTGGACCGATCACCGACACCTGGACCGATCATCGAGACCTGGACCGAACACGACACCTGGACTGATCACAGACACCTGGACCGATCACAGACACCTGGACCGATCACGACACCTGGTCCGATCACAGACACCTGGACCGATCACAGACACCTGGCCCGATCACAACACCTGGACCGATCATCGAGACCTGGACCGAACACGACACCTGGACCGATCACAGACCTGGACCGATCAGAAACACCTGTACCGATCACAACACCTGGACCGATCACCGACACCTGGACCGATCACAGACACCTGGACCTATCACTGACACCTAGACCGATCACAGACACCTGGACCTATCAAGACACCTGGACCTATCAAGACACCTGGACCGATCAAGGGACACCTGGACCGATCACAGACACCTGGACCGATCACAGACACCTGGACCGATCATGACACCTGGACCAATCACAGACACTTGTACCGATCACGACAACTGGACCGATCACCGACACCTGGACCGATCACCGATACCTAGACCGATCACAGACCTGGACTGATCTTGACACCTGGACCGATCACAGACACCTGGACCGATCACAGACACCTGGACCGAACACCGACACCTGGACCGATCACAGACACCTGGACCGATCACAGACACCTGGACTGATCACCGACACCTGGACGGATCACAGACACCTGGACCTATCACCGACACCTAGACCGATGACCGACACCTTGACCGATCATCGACACCTGGACCGATCATTGACATATGGACCGATCACAGACACCTGGACCGATCACAGACACCTGTACCGCTCACGACACCTGGACCGATCACCGACACCTGCACCGATCACCGATACCTAGACCGATCACAGACCTGGACCGATCACAGACACCTGGACCTATCACAGACACCTGGACCGAACACCGACACCTGGACCGAACCCGACACCTGGACCGATCACAACACCTGGACCGATCACCAACACCTGGACAGATCATCGAGACCTGGACCGATCATGACACCTGGACCGATCACAGACACCTGGCCCTATCACGACACCTGGACCGATCACCGACACCTGGACCGATCATCGAGACCTGGACCGAACACGACACCTGGACTGATCACAGACACCTGGACCGATCACAGACACCTGGACCGATCACGACACCTGGTCCGATCACAGACACCTGGACCGATCACAGACACCTGGCCCGATCACAACACCTGGACCGATCATCGAGACCTGGACCGAACACGACACCTGGACCGATCACAGACACCTGGACCGATCAGAAACACCTGTACCGATCACAACACCTGGACCGATCACCGACACCTGGACCGATCACAGACACCTGGACCTATCACTGACACCTAGACCGATCACAGACACCTGGACCTATCAAGACACTTGGACCTATCAAGACACCTGGACCGATCAAGGGACACCTGGACCGATCACAGACACCTGGACCGATCACAGACACCTGGACCGATCATGACACCTGGACCGATCACAGACACCTGTACCGATCACGACAACTGGACCGATCACCGACACCTGGACCGATCACCGATACCTAGACCGATCACAGACACCTGGACTGATCACCGACACCTGGACGGATCACAGACACCTGGACCTATCAAGACACCTGGACCGATCAAGGGACACCTGGACCGATCACAGACACCTGGACCGATCACAGACACCTGGACCAATCACAGACACCTGGACCTATCAACCGACACCTGGACCTATCAAGACACCTGGACCGATCACAGACACCTGGACCTATCACAGACACCTGGACCGAACACCGACACCTGGACCGTACACGACACCTGGACCGATCACAACACCTGGACCGATCACCAACACCTGGACCGATCATCGAGACCTGGACCAATCATGACACCTAGACCGATCACAGACACCTGGTTCGATCACGACACCTGGACCGATCACCGACACCTGGACCGATCATCGAGACCTGTACCAAACACGACACCTGGACTGATCACAGACACCTGTACCGATCACAGACACCTGGACCGATCACGACACCTGGTCCGATCACAGACACCTGGACCGATCACAGACACCTGGTCCGATCACAACACCTGGACCGATCATCGAGACCTGGACCGAACACGACACCTGGACCGATCACAGACACCTGGACCGATCAGAAACACCTGTACCTATCACTGACACCTAGACCGATCACAGACACCTGGACCTATCAAGACACCTGGACCTATCAAGACACCTGGACCGATCAAGGGACACCTGGACCGATCACAGACACCTGGACCGATCACAGACACCTGGCCCGATCATGACACCTGGACCAATCACAGACACTTGTACCGATCACGACACCTGGACCGATCACCGACACCTGGACCGATCACCGACACCTGGACCGATCACCGATACCTAGACCGATCACAGACCTGGACCGATCTTGACACCTGGACCGATCACAGACACCTGGACCTATCACTGACACCTAGACCGATCACAGACACCTGGACCATCACAGACACCTGGACTGGACCTATCAAGACACCTGGACCCATCAAGGGACACCTGGACGATCACAGACACCTGGACCGATCACAGACACCTGGCCCGATCATGACACCTGGACCAATCACAGACACTTGTACCGATCACGACACCTGGACCGATCACCGACACCTGGACCGATCACCGATACCTAGACCGATCACAGACCTGGACCGATCTTGACACCTGGACCGATCACAGACACCTGGACCTATCACAGACACCTGGACCGAACACCGACACCTGGACCGATCACAGACACCTGGACCGATCACAGACACCTGGACTGATCACCGACACCTGGACGGATCACAGACACCTGGACCTATCACCGACACCTAGACCGATCACAGACACCTGGACCTATCAAGACACCTGGACCGATCAAGGGACACCTGGACCGATCACAGACACGTGGACCGATCACAGACACCTGGACCGATCACAGACACCTGGCCCGATCACGACACCTGGACCAATCACAGACACCTGGACCGATCACGACACCTGGACCGATCACCGACACCTGGACCGATCACCGATACCTAGACCGATCACAGACCTGGACCGATCTTGACACCTGGAACGATCACAGACACCTATCACAGACACCTGGACCGAACACCGACACCTGGACCGAACACGACACCTGGACCGATCACAACACCTGGACCGATCACCAACACCTGGACCGATCATCGAGACCTGGCCCGATCATGACACCTGGACCAATCACAGACACTTGTACCGATCACGACACCTGGACCGATCACCGACACCTGGACCGATCACCGACACCTGGACCGATCACCGATACCTAGACCGATCACAGACCTGGACCGATCTTGACACCTGGACCGATCACAGACACCTGGACCTATCACTGACACCTAGACCGATCACAGACACCTGGACCTATCAAGACACCTGGACCTATCAAGACACCTGGACCGATCAAGGGACACCTGGACGATCACAGACACCTGGACCGATCACAGACACCTGGCCCGATCATGACACCTGGACCAATCACAGACACTTGTACCGATCACGACACCTGGACCGATCACCGACACCTGGACCGATCACCGATACCTAGACCGATCACAGACCTGGACCGATCTTGACACCTGGACCGATCACAGACACCTGGACCTATCACAGACACCTGGACCGAACACCGACACCTGGACCGATCACAGACACCTGGACCGATCACAGACACCTGGACTGATCACCGACACCTGGACGGATCACAGACACCTGGACCTATCACCGACACCTAGACCGATCACAGACACCTGGACCTATCAAGACACCTGGACCGATCAAGGGACACCTGGACCGATCACAGACACGTGGACCGATCACAGACACCTGGACCGATCACAGACACCTGGCCCGATCACGACACCTGGACCAATCACAGACACCTGGACCGATCACGACACCTGGACCGATCACCGACACCTGGACCGATCACCGATACCTAGACCGATCACAGACCTGGACCGATCTTGACACCTGGAACAATCACAGACACCTATCACAGACACCTGGACCGAACACCGACACCTGGACCGAACACGACACCTGGACCGATCACAACACCTGGACCGATCACCAACACCTGGACCGATCATCGAGACCTGGACCGATCATGACACCTGGACCGATCACAGATACCTGGCCCGATCACAACACCTGGACCGATCACCGACACCTGGACCGATCATCGAGACCTGGACCGATCATCGAGACCTGGACCGAACACGACACCTGGACTGATCACAGACACCTGGACCGATCACAGACACCTGGACCGATCACGACACCTGGTCCGATCACAGACACCTGGACCTATCACAGACACCTGGCCCGATCACAACACCTGGACCGATCATCGAGACCTGGACCGAACACGACACCTGGACCGATCACAGACACCTGGACCGATCAGAAACACCTGTACCGATGACAACACCTGGACCGATCACCGACACCTGGACCGATCACAGACACCTGGACCTATCACCGACACCTAGACCGATCACAAACACCTGGACCTATCAAGAAACCTGGACCGATCAAGGGACACCTGGACCGATCACAGACACCTGGACCGATCACAGACACCTGGACCGATCACAGACACCTGGACCGATCACGACACCTGGACCGATCACCGACACCTGGACCGATCACCGATACCTAGACCGATCACAGACCTGGACCGATCTTGAGACCTGGCCCGATCACAGACACCTGGACCGAACACCGACACCTGGACCAAACACGACACCTGGACCGATCTTGACACCTGGACCGATCACCGACACCTGGACCGATCATCGAGACCTGGACCAATCACGACACCTGGACCGATCACAGACCGCTGGACCAATCACACACACCTGTACCGATCACAACACCTGGACCGATCACCGACACCTGGACCGACCACCGACACCTGGACCGATCATTGACACCTGGACCGATCACCGACACCTGGACCGATTACGACACCTGGTCCGATCACGACACCTGGACCGATCATGGCACCTGGACAGATCACAGACACCTGGACCGATCACAGACACCTGGACCTATCACCGACACCTAGACCGATCACAGCACCTGGACCTATCAAGACACCTGGACCGATCAAGGGACACCTGGACCGATCACAGACACCTGGACCGATCACAGACACCTGGACCGATCACAGACACCTGGCCCGATCACGACACCTGGACCAATCACAGACACCTGGACCGATCTTGACACCTGGACCGATCACAGACACCTGGACCTATCACAGACACCTGGACCGAACACCGACACCTGGACCGAACACAACACCTGGACCGTTCACAACACCTGGACCGATCACCAACACCTGGACCGATCACCGAGACCTGGACCGATCATGACACCTGGACCGATCACAGACACCTGGCCCGATCACGACACCTGGACCGATCACCGACACCTGGACCGATCATCGAGACCTGGACCGAACACGACACCTGGACTGATCACAGACACCTGGACCGATCACAGACTCCTGGACCGATCACGACACCTGGTCCGATCACAGACACCTGGACCGATCACAGACACCTGGCCCGATCACAACACCTGGACCGATCATCGAGACCTGGACCGAACACGACACCTGGACCGATCACAGACACCTGGACCGATCACAGACACCTGGACCGATCAGAAACACCTGTACCGATCACAACACCTGGACCGATCACCGACACCTGGACCGATCACAGACACCTGGACCTATCACCGACACCTAGACCCATCACAGACACCTGGACCTATCAAGACACCTGGACCAATCAAGGGACACCTGGACCGATCACAGACACCTGGACCGATCACAGACACCTGGACCGATCACAGACACCTGGCCCGATCACGACACCTGGACCGATCACCGACACCTGGACCTATCACCGATACCTAGACCGATCACAGACCTGGACCGATCTTGACACCTGGACCGATCACAGACACCTGGACCGAATACCGACACCTGGACCGAACACGACACCTGGACCGATCTTGACACCTGGACCGATCACCGACACCTGGACCGATCATCGAGACCTGGACCGATCACGACACCTGGACCGATCACAGACCGCTGGACCAATCACACACACCTGTACCGATCACAACACCTGGACCGATCACCGACACCTGGACCGACCACCGACACCTGGACCGATCATTGACACCTGGACCGATCACCGACACCTGGACCGATTACGACACCTGGTCCGATCACGACACCTGGACCGATCATGGCACCTGGACAGATCACAGACACCTGGACCGATCACAGACACCTGGACCTATCACCGACACCTAGACCGATCACAGACACCTGGACTTATCAAGACACCTGGACCGATCAAGGGACACCTGGACCGATCAAAGACAGCTGGACCGATCACAGACACCTGGACCGATCACGACACCTGGTCCGATCACAGACACCTGGACCTATCACAGACACCTGGCCCGATCACAACACCTGGACCGATCATCGAGACCTGGACCGAACACGACACCTGGACCGATCACAGACACCTGGACCGATCAGAAACACCTGTACCGATCACAACACCTGGACCGATCACCGACACCTGGACCGATCACAGACACCTAGACCTATCACCGACACCTAGACCGATCACAAACACCTGGACCTATCAAGACACCTGGACCGATCAAGGGACACCTGGCCCGATCACAGACACTTGGACCGATCACAGACACCTGGACCGATCACAGACACCTGGCCCGATCACGACACCTGGACCGATCACCGACACCTGGACCGATCACAATACCTAGACCGATCACAGACCTGGACCGATCTTGACACCTGGACCGATCACAGACACCTGGACCGAACACCGACACCTGGACCGAACATGACACCTGGACCGATCTTGACACCTGGACCGATCACCGACACCTGGACCGATCATCGAGACCTGGACCGATCACGACACCTGGACCGATCACAGACCGCTGGACCAATCACACACACCTGTACCGATCACAACACCTGGACCGATCACCGACACCTGGACCGACCACCGACACCTGGACCAATCATTGACACCTGGACCGATCACCGACACCTGGACCGATTACGACACCTGGTCCGATCACGACACCTGGACCGATCATGGCACCTGGACAGATCACAGACACCTGGACCGATCACAGACACCTGGACCTATCACCGACACCTAGACCGATCACAGACACCTGGACACCTGGACCGATCAAGGGACACCTGGACCGATCACAGACACCTGGACCGATCACAGACACCTGGACCGATCACAGACACCTGGCCCGATCATGACACCTGGACCAATCACAGACACTTGTACCGATCACGACACCTGGACCGATCACCGACACCTGGACCGATCACCGATACCTAGACCGATCACAAACCTGGACCGATCTTGACACCTGGACCGATCACAGACACCTGGACCTATCACAGACACCTGGACCGAACACCGACACCTGGACCGAACACGACACCTGGACCGATCACAACACCTGGACCGATCACCAACACCTGGACCGATCATCGAGACCTGGACCGATCATGACACCTGGACCGATCACAGACACCTGGCCCGATCACGACACCTGGACCGATCACCGACACCTGGACCGATCATCGAGACCTGGACCGAACACGACACCTGGACTGATCACAGACACCTGGACCGATCACAGACACCTGGACCGATCACGACACCTGGTCCGATCACAGACACCTGGACCGATCACAGACACCTGGCCCGATCACAACACCTGGACCGATCATCGAGACCTGGACCGAACACGACACCTGGACCGATCACAGACACCTGGACCGATCAGAAACACCTGTACCGATCACAACACCTGGACCGATCACCGACACCTGGACCGATCACCGACACCTGGACCGATCATCGAGACCTGGACCGATCACGACACCTGGACCGATCACAGACCGCTGGACCAATCACACACACCTGTACCGATCACAACACCTGGACCGATCACCGACACCTGGACCGACCACCGACACCTGGACCGATCATTGACACCTGGACCGATCACCGACACCTGGACCGATTACGACACCTGGTCCAATCACGACACCTGGACCGATCATGGCACCTGGACAGATCACAGACACCTGGACCGATCACAGACACCTGGACCTATCACCGACACCTAGACCGATCACAGACACCTGGACCTATCAAGACACCTGGACCGATCAAGGGACACCTGGACCGATCAAAGACACCTGGACCGATCACAGACACCTGGACCTATCACGACACCTGGACCGATCACAGACACCTGGACCGATCACAGACACCTGGACCTATCACGACACCTGGACCGATCACAGACACCTGGACCGATCACAGACACCTGGAACGATCACCGACAAATGGATCTATCACTACACCTGGACCGATCACAGACACCTGGACTTGATCACGACACCTGGACCGATCACTGACACCTGGACTGATCACGACACCTGGACCGATCACTGACACCTGGACTGATCACGACACCTGGACCGATCACGACACCTGGACCGATCACGACACCTGGACCGATCACAGACACCTGGACCGATCACGACACCTGGACCGATCACAGACACCTGGACCGATCACAGACACCTGGACCGATCACGACACCTGGACCTATCACAGACACCTGGACCGATCACAGACACCTGGACTGATCACCGACACCTGGACCGATCACAGACACCTGGACCTATCACCGACACCTAGACCGATCACAGACACCTGGACCGATCAAGACACCTGGATCGATCAAGGGACACCTGGACCGATCACAGACACCTGGACCGATCACAGACACCTGGACCGATCACAGACACCTGGCCCGATCATGACACCTGGACCAATCACAGACACCTGTACCGATCACGACACCTGGACCGATCACCGACACCTGGACCGATCACCGATACCTAGACCGATCACAGACCTGGACCGATCACAGACACCTGGACCTATCAAAGACACCTGGACCGAACACCGACACCTGGACCGAACACGACACCTGGACCGATCACAACACCTGGACCGATCACCAACACCTGGACCGATCATCGAGACCTGGACCGATCATGACACCTGGACCGATCACAGACACCTGGCCCGATCACAACACCTGGACCGATCACCAACACCTGGACCGATCATCGAGACCTGGACCGATCATGACACCTGGACCGATCACAGACACCTGGCCCGATCACGACACCTGGACCGATCACCGACACCTGGACCGATCATCGAGACCTGGACCGAACACGACACCTGGACTGATCACAGACACCTGGACCGATCACAGACACCTGGACCGATCACGACACCTGGTCCGATCACAGACACCTGGACCGATCACAGACACCTGGCCCGATCACAACACCTGGACCGATCATCGAGACCTGGACCGAACACGACACCTGGACCGATCACAGACACCTGGACCGATCAGAAACACCTGTACCTATCACTGACACCTAGACCGATCACAGACACCTGGACCTATCAAGACACCTGGACCTATCAAGACACCTGGACCGATCAAGGGACACCTGGACCGATCACAGACACCTGGACCGATCACAGACACCTGGCCCGATCATGACACCTGGACCAATCACAGACACTTGTACCGATCACGACACCTGGACCGATCACCGACACCTGGACCGATCACCGATACCTAGACCGATCACAGACCTGGACCGATCTTGACACCTGGACCGATCACAGACACCTGGACCTATCACAGACACCTGGACCGAACACCGACACCTAGACCTATCACAGACACCTGGACCTATCACAGACACCTGGACTGATCACCGACACGTGGACGGATCACAGACACCTGGACCTATCACCGACACCTAGACCGATCACAGACACCTGGACCTATCAAGACACCTGGACCGATCAAGGGACACCTGGACCGATCACAGACACCTGGACCGATCACAGACACCTGGCCCGATCACGACACCTGGACCAATCACAGACACCTGGACCGATCACGACACCTGGACCGATCACCGACACCTGGACCGATCACCGATACCTAGACCGATCACAGCCCTTGACCGATCTTGACACCTGGACCGATCACAGACACCTAGACCTATCACAGACACCTGGACCGAACACCGACACCTGGACCGAACACGACACCTGGACCGATCACAACACCTGGACCGATCACCAACACCTGGACCGATCATCGAGACCTGGACCGATCATGACATCTGGACCGATCACAGACACCTGGCCCGATCACGACACCTGGACCGATCACCGACACCTGGACCGATCATCGAGACCTGGACCGAACACGACACCTGGACTGATCACAGACACCTGGACCGATCACAGACACCTGGACCGATCACGACACCTGGTCCGATCACAGACACCTGGACCGATCACAGACACCTGGCCCGATCACAACACCTGGACCGATCATCGAGACCTGGACCGAACACGACACCTGGACCGATCACAGACACCTGGACCGATCAGAAACACCTGTACCGATCACAACACCTGGACCGATCACCGACACCTGGACCGATCACAGACACCTGGACCTATCACCGACACCTAGACCGATCACAGACACCTGGACCTATCAAGACACCTGGACAGATCAAGGGACACCTGGACCGATCACAGACACCTGGACCGATCACAGACACCTGGACCGATCACAGACACCTGGCCCGATCACGACACCTGGACCGATCACCGACACCTGGACCGATCACCGATACCTAGACCGATCACAGACCTGGACCGATCTTGACAGCTGGACCGATCACAGACACCTGGACCGAACACCGACACCTGGACCGAACACGACACCTGGACCGATCTTTACACCTGGACCGATAACACACACCTGTACCAATCACAACACCTGGACCGATCATCGAGACCTGGACCGAACACGACACCTGGACCGATCACAGACACCTGGACCGATCAGAAACACCTGTACCGATCACAACACCTGGACCGATCACCGACACCTGGACCGATCAAGGGACACCTGGACCGATCACAGACACCTGGACCGATCACCGACACCTGGACCGATCACAGACACCTGGACCTATCAAGACACCTGGACCTATCAAGACACCTGGACCTATCAAGACACCTGGACCTATCAAGACACCTGGACCGATCAAGGGACACCTGGACCGATCACAGACACCTGGACCTATCAAGACACCTGGACCTATCAAGACACCTGGACCTATCAAGACACCTGGACCTATCAAGACACCTGGACCGATCAAGGGACACCTGGACCGATCACAGACACCTGGACCGATCACAGACACCTGGCCCGATCACGACACCTGGACCAATCACAGACACTTGTACCGATCACGACACCTGGACCGATCACCGACACCTGGACCGATCACCGATACCTAGACCGATCACAGACCTGGACCGATCTTGACACCTTGACGGATCACAGACACCTGGACCTATCACAGACACCTGGACCGAACACCGACACCTGGACCAAACACAACACCTGGACCGATCTTGACACCTGGACCGATCACAGACACCTGGACCGATCATCGAGACCTGGACCGATCACGACACCTGGACCGATCACAGACCGCTGGACCAATCACACACACCTGTACTGATCACAACACCTGGACCGATCACCGACACCTGGACCGACCACCGACACCTGGACCGATCATTGACACCTGGACCGATCACCGACACCTGGACCGATTACGACACCTGGTCCGATCACGACACCTGGACCGATCATGGCACCTGGACAGATCACAGACTACCTGGACCGATCACAGACACCTGGACCTATCACCGACACCTAGACCGATCACAGACACCTGGACCTATCAAGACACCTGGACCGATCAAGGGACACCTGGACCGATCACAGACACCTGGACCGATCACAGACACCTGGACAGATCACAGACACCTGGACTGATCACCGACACCTGGACCTATCTCGACACCTGGACCGATCACAGACACCTGGACCAATCACAGACACCTAGACCTATCACGACACCTGGACCGATCACAGACACCTGGACCGATCACAGACACCTGGAACGATCACAGACACCTGGACTGATCACGACACCTGGACCGATCACTGACACCTGGACTGATCACGACACCTGGACCGATCACTGACACCTGGACCGATCACAGACACCTGGACCGAACACGACACCTGGACCGATCATCGATCGATTGATCAAACTGGATCTCTGTGCTGCACACAGTTAAAATAAGAGCAACAGAAATAATTAAAAACTGCTTGATAATCAGCTTATTGATCAGCTCAGTGATCACATCATTGATAAGATGAGGCTGTTGTGTTGTGAGATTTCTGATTTTATGACAAAAATAAATAATTTTAGGACATAAAGTTGTGATTTTGTGAAACTTGATATCTAATTTCATTTAATTTTATTTTATTTTATTTTATATCAAGGTCTGATTTTACGACAAAAACATAACAGAGGCAAAGATTATAGGACAAAAAGTTGTATATGATTAGAATTTGGAATTTTGCTCCATAATGTCACACATTTATGTTAAAAAGTTTTGAGAAATTAGATATTTATGACATTTTGTGACAGATGATTTTTATGAACAAAGTTGTTCAACAGAACATTATAATTTGATTTCAAAATGTTGCCAGTTTTCCAAAAGATGATAATTATGACAAAAGTTATAATGTTTTGATTAAATTAATTCTGGAGCAGCACATGTTGATTATCTGAGTCCTCCCCTGTCTGGACGGAGCCTGTCCTTCTACTGGACGGAGCCTGTCCTTCTGCTGGACGGAGCTTGTCCTTCTACTGGACGGAGCCTGTCCTTCTGCTGGATGGAGCCTGTCCTTCTACTGGACGGAGCCTGTCCCTCTGCTGGATGGAGCCTGTCCTTCTGCTGGACGGAGCTTGTCCTTCTACTGGTTGGAGCCTGTCCTTCTGCTGGATGGAGCCTGTCCTTCTACTGGACGGAGCCTGTCCCTCTGCTGGACGGAGCCTGTCCTTCTGCTGGACGGAGCTTGTCCTTCTACTGGACGGAGCCTGTCCTTCTGCTGGACGGAGCCTGTCCTTCTACTGGACGGAGCCTGTCCCTCTGCTGGACGGAGCCTGTCCTTCTGCTGGACGGAGCCTGTCCTTCTGCTGGATGGAGCCTGTCCTTCTGCTGGATGGAGCCTGTCCTTCTACTGGACGGAGCCTGTCCCTCTGCTGGACGGAGCCTGTCCTTCTGCTGGACGGAGCCTGTCCTTCTACTGGACGGAGCCTGTCCCTCTGCTGGACGGAGCCTGTCCTTCTGCTGGACGGAGCCTGTCCTTCTGCTGGATGGAGCCTGTCCTTCTGCTGGACGGAGGTGTCTCGTCCCTCAGTCATGTTGGGGGATGGGTCTGATTGTCCCTGGGTTTCTAGGAGGACGGAGCCTGTCCATTTGCTGGTAAAAGCAGAACTGGACATGGTCCATTATGAGTGTCTTTTTCTGATATTTAAAACCATGTTTCCTGTCTTGTGTTTTTGAAGCGATGACATCATGAAGAAGTGATGAGGCGATAAATGCTCCTCCAGCTCTGTGAGGTCACCTGATACCTTCTACCTGTTACCTGATACCTGCTGGAGAATAAACA
Organism: Hirundichthys speculiger; assembly: GCA_018398805.1. Lineage (NCBI taxonomy): Eukaryota > Metazoa > Chordata > Actinopteri > Beloniformes > Exocoetidae > Hirundichthys > Hirundichthys speculiger. The sequence continues at coordinate 354,037 of JAGFBZ010000023.1, forward strand.
ACTTTTATGTTCACCTTTGTGTCTAGTGACAATAAGACCTCCTGAATGAGAAACCCTGTATCCTCCATGAACTATGGGGGGCTATGATCAGGTCTGTTCAGGAGCCAGACCTGACCGTGGGGGGCCATGATCAGGTCTGTTCAGGAGCCAGACCTGACCGTGGGGGGCCATGATCAGAGACCTGTACCCACCTGTACCCATCAGAGACCTGTACCCATCAGAGACCTTTAACCATTAGAGCAGTGATTCCCAAAGTGTGGGCCGCGGCCCCCTGGTGGGCCGTCGCGGTAGTGCAGGTGGGCCGTGAGAGGTCATTAAAATTAAACAAATGTGTTTTAAATCCTCGAACTTTTTAAAATATGTTTTTAATTACTGTGAAATATTAATGACATGATTTAAAAACATTAAGAAGTAACACAACAAACCAGTTAAGTGTTATTCTACCGTCATCTTAACTTAATATGACAAGTGTCTCCTAATTTGTTGACCCCTTACATTAATGTCAGAACATAGCTTCTAGTCCTGAATGTTGACCGCAGTTATGATTAAAGGTTCTGGTGGGCCGTGGAGATTTTTCACATTTCAAATTGGGCCTTGGTATTCTGAAGTTTGGGAACGGTTGCATTAGAGAATTGTACCCATCAGAGGCCTGTACCCACCAGGATCTGTACCCATGAGAGCCCAGTACCCATCAGAGTGCTGTATCCATCAGAGACCTGTCATTATCCATGACTCAGTATGTGAATTTTTGTCAATGCTAGTACCAATTATTATGTGTAGAAAAATTGTCAGAGTCCAGGTTCAAATCCTGAGTTGGGTGTAAACACTTCACCCTGAACCTCCAGGACCAGATCACCTAGACCTTTAAAGGGCTCTTGTCTTGTATTATTAGAGGTTTCTGATCATGGCAGTCTCCACGGCAGCCTGGTGTCCAGAGTTCAGGCTCCACGTTTATCCTCCAGATGAACCGATGGAGCTCAGCTCTACCTGGATGCTACCAGAGATCCAGACTGAGATGGAGATCCAGCAGGACTGGATCTGACACAGATGTGTTGTGGCTGTAGGAGCATCTTCAGCTCACCTCGTACCTGAAAGAGGAACAGGTGTGTCGCCAGCAGAGAGATTAAACCCTCTTTGACTGAAACCTATTGAGCGGAGATGTGCAGACATTCAGCAGCAGCTTCCATTCATAGATTCATTCATGGTTTCATTCAGAGCTTCAGGCCTCGGGACACTCAACAAAACACTCCTTTGTCTGATCCTGTTTTGCTCTCTTTACATGGGATGTTTGCAGAAGATGAATGAGTGCAGCTTTTGAAGTGACCCCCACCCTCTCTTTGATGTGCTGAGAACAAAAACTGGCACTGAGATGATTCATGAAACGAGAGAGAAGCAGATTAACTCCTGCGGTTGGCGGGGTTTAAAGGCAGGACGCCGGGAGCTGGTAGAGGACAGGACTGTCTTGACTGATTGTTGCTTGTTCTGGTTTCTATTGTTACTTCCGCCTTCCTGACACCTTCCTGTCAGATGACATCCTCATCACATTTGGGCTCTAATCCTCCCATTCAGCCGTCCTATAACTGAAGCAGGTTTGTTGTAGTCAGAGACTGACAGTGTCCTGGAACTGGAAGATACCAGCAGGATGTTCACACTAACTCGTGTCGCAAATGTATCTAATAAAACAAAACACGGCAAAACACCAATATCCACTAAAATGATGAGAACAACAGCACTATAACGTGAATAAGACAGATTTCTACTGAAATAAAAGTCCAGTTCTGGTGCTGGAGATGGAGGAAACTCCAGAGAAAAGGTGTGTTTTTAACGCTGATTTAACAGGTTCAGAGTAGATCTGGTCTTAGAAGGTGGACTGGTCCACAGTCTCCATCAGCTCTGTGGTCTCTGAGCAGCTGGACTCTGACTGGACCATGAATCAATAAGGTGGTGTTGAGGCCCTCAAAGACCAGCAGGAACCCTCGCCCACTCCAAAACTCCAAAACCAGGATTTAGCTCTGATGTTTCAGTGGGATCCAGCAGGTGAGACACCAACAACACCTGTTGATGAAGACTGTTGTTAATGAGACTTTATTCTGCTGACATCAGAGTCTGATCTTTAACTCATTTTTTCCTTCTTTACCACCTCGACACAGACGTGATTTCAGCAGCGGTGCTCACCAAAGGGTGAAGGTGGTCCTGGTCCTGGTCCTGGTCCTGGTCCTGGTCCCGGTCCTGGTCCCGGTCCTGGTCCTGGTCCTGGTCCTGGTCCTGGTCCTGATCCTGGTCCCGGTCCTGGTCCTGGTCCTGACAGAACCGGTTCTTTCATCTGGTCCAGGAAGGTTTGGGGCCGGTGTAGATCCAGGTTTCCTGGATCTAAAGTGGTGTTTTCTTCATGAAACCAAAAACCTGTTCTAAGTTTGGCACCAGATCCAAACAGTCATCTGCTTTTACAGAAGTCTGAACATCTGCTGATAATCCTAATGAGGAGCAGCTCCAGACTGAGGCTTCATTCCGATCCTAAACCCTAACCCCTAACCCCTAACCCTAACCCCTAACCTTAACCTCTAACCCCAACCCCTAACCCTAACCCCTAACCCTAACCCCTAACCGTAACCCCTAACCCCTAACCCTAACCCCATAACCTTAACCCGAACCCCAACCCCTACCCAACCCCAACCCTAACCCCTAACCCTAACCCCTAACCCCAACCCCAACCCCTAACCCTAAACCCGAACCCCTAACCCCGAACCCTAACCTAACCCCTAACCCCGAAACCCCGAACCCCAACCCCGAACCCTAACCCTAACCCTAACCTAACCCCTAACCCAACCCTAAACCTAACCCCGAACCCCAACCCCTAACCCCTAACCCCCCAACCCTAACCCCGAACCCCTAACCCCTAACCCCTCACCCCAACCCCTAACCGCCTAACCCCTAACCCCTAACCCCCCCCAACCTAACCTAACCCTCCCCTACCCGAACCCTAACCCCCCCCCCAAACCCTAACCCTAACCCCTAACCCCCTAACCCTAACCCCTAACCCTCCCCCGAACCCCAACCTAACCCTAACCCCGAACCCCTAACCCCTAACCCTAACCCCTAACCCCTAACCCCTAACCCCAACCCCTAACCCTAACCCTAACCCTAAACCCCTAACCCCTAACCCCAACCCTAACCCTAACCCCTAACCCCTAACCCCCCCCTAACCCCTAACCCCTAACCCCCTAACCCCTAACCCTAACCCCTAACCCCTAACCCCTAACCCTAACCCCTAACCCCCCTAACCCGACCTAAACCCCTAACCCCTAACCTTAACCCCTAACCCTAACCCCCGACCCTAACCCTAACCTCTAACCCTAACCCCCCGAACCCCTAACCCCTAACCCCTAACCTAACCCTAACCCTAAACCCCTAACCCCTAACCCCTAACCCCTAAACCCTAACCCCTAACCCTACTAACCCTAACCCTAACCCTAACCCCACCCTAACCCCTAACCTAACCCTAACCTAACCCCTAACCCCTAACCCCTACCCCTAACCTTAACCACTAACCCCTAACCTTAACCCCTAACCCTAAGCCTAACCCCTAACCCTAACCCTAACCCCTAACCCCTAACCCTAACTCCTAACCCTAACCCTAACCCCTAACCCCTAACCCCTAAACCTTAACCCTAACCCCTAACCCCTAACCCCTAACCCTAACCCCTAACCCCAAACCTTAACCCCTAACCCCTAAACCCTAACCCCTAACCCCTAACTCCCGACCCTAATCCCTAAACCCCTAACCCCTAACCTCTAACCCCTAACCCCTAACCTTAACCCCCAACCCCTAACCTTAACCACTAACCCCTAACCTTAACCCCTAACCCCTAACCCAGGGGTGTCCAAAGTCGGTCCCTGAGGGCCGCTGTCCTGCAGGTTTTGCATGTTTCCCTGCTTTAACACACCTGATCCTAATTAATAGCCTCCATCAACTTGTCATTAAAGTCAGCACATGTCTGTTAATGACACAGTCACTTGTATCAGGGTGTGTAGAAGGAGGGAAACATCTAAAACCTGCAGGACAGCGGCCCTCGAGGACCGACTTTGGACACCCCTGCTCTAACCCCTAACCCTAACCCTAACCCCTAACCCCTAACCCCTGACCCTAACCCCTAACCCCTAACCTTAACCCCTAACTCCTAACTCCTAACCCCTAACCCCTCACCCTAACCTCTAACCCCTAACCTTAACCCCTAACCCCCGACCCTAACCCCTAACCTTAACCCCTAACTCCTATCCCCTAACCCCTCACCCTAAACCCCTAACTCCTAACCCCTAACTTTAACCCCTAACCCCCGACTCTAACCCTAAAACCCCTACCCCCCAACCTTAACCCCTAACCCGAACCCCTAACCTCTAGCCCCTAACCCCTAACCTTAACCCCTAACCCCTAACCCTAACCACTAACCCTAATCCCTAACCCTAACCCCTAACCCCTAACCCCTAACCCTAACCCTAACCCCTAACCCTAACCCCAAACTATAACCCCTAACCCCTAACCCTAACTTCTAACCCCTAACTCTAACCCTAACCACTGACCCCTAACCCCTAACCTTAACCCCTAACCCCTAACCTGAACCCCTAACCTTAACCCCTAACCCTAACCCCCCAAACCCCTAACCTAACCTAACCCCTAACCCCTAACCCTAACCCCTAATCCTAACCCCAAACCCTAACCCCTAACCCCTAACTCCTAACCCCTAACCCGAACCCCTAACCCGAACTACTAACCCCTAACCCCTAACCCTGATGAACCTCCTTCCTCCCGTTTAGTGTCTATTTCAATACAGTATACAGTATAATACAATATCTGTCTTCAGTTTTTCAGAGACCCAGGTCACAACCCCCCAGCAAATATTATTAACTGTAAGTAATAATATTAAATCTTAATTAAAGAAACTGTCACTGTGAACACAATGACACAGTGAAAAAGGTTGTATGTTGTTGTATTTGTTTCACATCACTAACCCACTATGATCAGATGATTTTTATTATTGTTCTTCACAGAAGACATTTAAGAGGTGAAACGAGGGAGTTTTATACACGTGTTAATTTTAATTTAAGGTAATTTATAGTGAACCAGCTCAGAAAGCGCCTGGAAGAATGAGGTGTGTCCAGGTCAAAGCCCCAGCAGGTGAGTTCAGGTCAACCCCCCAGCAGGTGAGTCCAGGTCAGCGCCCCAGCAGGTGAGTTCAGGTCAACGCTCCAGCAGGTGAGTCCAGGTCAACCCCCCAGCAGGTGAGTTCGGGTCAACGCCCCAGCAGGTGAGTCCAGGTCAACCCCCCAGCAGCTGAGACTGGGTTGACCCCCCAGCAGGTGATTCCAGGTCAACGCCCCAGCAAGTGAGTCCGGGTCGACGCCCCCAGCAGGTGACTCCAGGTTGACCCCCCTGCAGGTGAGTCCAGGCCTAACCCCCCCAGCAGGTGAGTCCAGGCTTAACCCCCCCCTGCAGGTGAGTCCGGGTCGACGCCCCCAGCAGGTGAGTCCGGGTCGACGCCCCAGCAGGTGAGTCCAGGTCAACATTCCAGCTGATGAGTCCGGGTCGACGCCCCCAGCAGGTGAGTCTGGGTCGATGCCCCAGCAGGTGATTACAGGTCGACCCCCCAGCAGGTGATTCCAGGTTGAGCCCCCCCCCCCCCCCCCCCCCCCCCCCCCCCCCCCCAACAGGTGACTCTGGATTGACCCCCAGCAGGTGAGTCCATGTCAACACTCCAGCAGGTGAGTCCGGGTCGACGCCCCAGCAGGTGAGTCCAGGTTGACGCCCCTGCAGGTGAGTCCAGGTCGACCCCCCAGCAGGTAAGTCTGGGTCGATGCCCCCAGCAGGTGAGTCCAGGCCTAACCCCCCCCCCCCCCCTGCAGGTGAGTCCGGGTGGACGACCCCAGCAGGTGAGTCCGGGTCGACGCCTCCAGCAGGTGAGTCCAGGTCATCACTCCAGCAGGTGAGTCCGGGTCATCACTCCAGCAGGTGAGTCCGGGTCGACACCCCCAGCAGGTGAGTCTGGGTCGGTGCCCCAGCAGGTGATTACAGGTCGACCCCCAGCAGGTGACTCCAGGTTGACCCCCCCAGCAGGTGAGTCCAGGTTGACGCCCCTGCAGGTGAGTCCAGGCCTAACCCCCCCAGCAGGTGAGTCCAGGTCAACACTCCAGCAGTGGACCCTCCATGTCGACGCCCCCAGCAGGTGAGTCCAGGTCAATTCCCCTGCAGGTGAGTCCAGGTCAATTCCCCTGCAGGTGAGTCTGGGTCGATGCCCCAGCAGGTGATTACAGGTCGATCCCCCAACCAGGTGAGTCTGGGTCGATGCCCCTGTAGGTGATTCCAGGCCGACCCCCCAGCAGGTCACTCCAGGTTGACCCCCCCCCCCCCCCACCCCCCCCCCCCCCCCCGCCCCCGCCCCTGCCCTCAGCAGGTAACTCCAGATCGACCCCCCTGCAGGTGAGTCCAGGTCAACCCCCCCAGCAGGTGAGTCCAAGTCGACCACCCCAGCAGGTGAGTCCAGGTCGACCCCCCAGCAGGTGAGTCCAGGCCAACCCCCCAGCAGGTGCTTCTGTTCCGTCTCTGCCAGCGCGGCTGTCGGAGGGAAAGAAGTGAACGGACAGGTGACACAGTAACGTGTCTGAACCTGCTGCAGCAGCTGGGGGAAGCGTCTGCAGCCTGGAGGTACAGCAGGTATCTGTTTCAGGAGGAACCTGACAGGTGACGACAGGTGAGTTCCCCTGACTGATGCGTCTGTTGTTCTCCACTTCCTATGTGGTGAAGCTGCAGCTCCAGGTTCATGGTGTTGATGGAGTCATTTATAATCAGCTACTCATATAACATTAAATAAAACCTACAGCATTGCGTGTTGTAATCATTTATTTCTGCATCCAGATACTCATTAAGGTTTTTTAAACTGTGACTTTTTTCATCAGAAAACAACATTTTATTATAAAACTTGTGTAATTGACACATTTTTGCCATAAATCCCTAATTTTTGTTGTATCATTTTGTTTTTATTTCAACTTTTTTCTAAAAAAAAAAAAAAAAAAAAAAACATTTTTGTAATAAAATCTAAAATTTAACAAACTCAAAACTTTCTGACCTAAAATTATGAATTTTTGTCCTGAAATCACAAAATTCACTCAATTTCCACTTTTTCACAAATGTTCCAACTTTTTGTCAAATTGCAACTTTTGTAGAATTCCACATTCTTGTTGGAGAAATTACCTTTTGTTTTTAAATAACCAGTTTTTACCTCAATATTGTTACTTTTTTGTAAAATATTAATGTTTTCAAAACTTTTGAACATAAAATGCAACTTTTTATGAAAGTGTGACTTTCATTAAACTTTAAACTTTAAGGTTTATTTCCTTAAATTACACATTTTTTTTTTCTGTAAAAAGTGCAAATTTTACAATTTCACAACCTTTTGCTGTAAAATCGTGAGTTTTGCAGAATTGCACATTGTTGTTGTAAAAAAACAGATTTTACTTATAAAATTGCAGCATCAGGAGTTCTGCTGTTATGATGTTTATCCAGTAGAAAGACATTCAAACTAATATAATATAATATGATTTCTACAGAACTAGTAGTTTTATTTTAACCATTTTAGTCAGAAAGTAATATTTGTTGTAAAATTGTACATTTTAAAAGATTAAATTTTTTTTTAAATCGGGGATTTTCAAGAATTTTGCTAAATCATAACTCTTGAACTTAAAATTGAAACTTTATGTTTGTTTTTCTCTAATTTCTATCATTAAATTTCATTAAAATTGTGACATTTTGACATCAAATCATATGCAAAACTGCAAATGTTTGTCCTAGAAATTAACATTTTGTAGTGAAATCCCAATTCTTTTTAAATTAAGACTATTAATATTACACCTCTTTGATACAAAATTATCAATTTATTTCCTAAAATCACAAGTAATTGTTGTAAAATCATGAAATTAGCGATTTTCTCTCATAAAAAGCACTTTTTTTTTAATCATGAATTGACTTTATAAAGTCTCATGTTTCTGCCTTGTTTTCACAACTTGTTTTTGTTGTAAAAATCGCATCTTTCACAAAGTTACATCTCTGACTTCGATGGAAAAATGACTCCAATGACTTTGGAGCTCAAATGGGGAGGAGTTTGAGAACTACCTGTGCAGGTGTCTGGCTGAGAACACAGTTTCATCAAGTCACCTGTCTGGAATCAAAACACCACATTTATTCTGAAAAGCCATTAAACTTTATACACAGAAGAAGCTTTTATTTGTTCCACAGAGCATCCAACCCCAAACCCTAACCCACTGAGCTTCCTGCTCTAGACTCTGCTCTACACTCAACCCTAACCCGCTGAGCTTCCCACTCTAGACTCTGCTCTAGACTCAACCCTAACTCTCTGAGCTTCCCACTCTAGACTCTGCTCTACACTCAACCCTAACCCACTGAGCTTCCTGCTCTAGATTCTGCTCTAGACTCAACCCTAACTCACTGAGCTTCCTGCTCTAGACTCTGCTCTAGACTCTGCTTTAACCTCAACCCTAACCCACTGAGCTTCCTGCTCTAGACTCTGCTCTAGACTCAACCCTAACTCACTGAGCTTCCTGCTCCAGATTCTGCTCTAGACTCAACCCTAACTCTCTGAGCTTCCCACTCTAGACTCTGCTCTAGACTCAACTCTAACCCACTGAGCTTCCTGCTCTAGATTCTGCTCAAGACTCTGCTCTAACCTCAACCCTAACCCACTGAGCTTCCTGCTCTAGACTCTACTCTAGACTCTGCTCTAAACTCAACCCTAACCCGCTGAGCTTCCTGCTCTAGACTCTGCTCTAGACTCTGCTTTAACCTCAACCCTAACCCACTGAGCTTCCTGCTCTAGACTCTGCTCTAGACTCAACCCTAACCCGCTGAGCTTCTCGCTCTAGACTCTGCTCTAGACTCTGCTCTAAACTCAACTCTAACCCACTGAGCTTCCTGCTCTAGACTCTGCTCTAGACTCTGCTCTAAACTCAACCCTAACCCGCTGAGCTTCCCGCTCTAGACTCTGCTCTAGACTCAACCCTAACCCACTGAGCTTCCCGCTCTAGACTGTGCTCTAGACTCAACCCTAACTCTCTGAGCTTCCCACTCTAGACTCTGCTCTAGACTCAACTCTAACCCGCTGAGCTTCCCACTCTCGACTCTGCTCTAGACTCTGCTCTAGACTCAACCCTAACCCGCTGAGCTTCTCGCTCTAGACTCTGCTCTAGACTCTGCTCTAAACTCAACCCTAACCCACTGAGCTTCCTGCTCTAGACTCTGCTCTAGACTCTGCTCTAAACTCAACCCTAACCCGCTGAGCTTCCCGCTCTAGACTCTGCTCTAGACTCAACCCTAACCCACTGAGCTTCCCGCTCTAGACTGTGCTCTAGACTCAACCCTAACTCTCTGAGCTTCCCACTCTAGACTCTGCTCTAGACTCAACTCTAACCCGCTGAGCTTCCCACTCTCAACTCTGCTCTAGACTCTGCTCTAGACTCAACCCTAACACGCTGAGCTTACCGCTCTAGACTCTGCTCTAGACTCAACCCTAACTCTCTGAGCTTCCCACTCTAGACTCTGCTCTAGACTCAACTCTAACCCGCTGAGCTTCCCGCTCTCGACTCTGCTCTAGACTCTGCTCTAGACTCAACCCTAACACGCTGAGCTTACCGCTCTAGACTCTGCTCTAGACTCAACCCTAACCCGCTGAGCTTCCCGCTCTAGACTCTGCTCTAGACTCAACCCTAACCCGCTGAGCTTCCCGCTCTAGACTCTGCTCTAGACTCAACCCTAACCCGCTGAGCTTCCCGCTCTAGACTCTGCTCTAGACTCTGCTCTAGACTCAAAGATGATATCATGAACTACAGGGTGTCGCTGAGTAAATCTAACACAAGTGGGATAATAACAGACGTGTAACAGACATGACCAGAGTAAATGAAGACAGACGTCTGTTCGGGTTCGAGTCTAGAGATCCATCCTGGAACAGGTTAGCTTTTACCAGACCAACACTCATTTATGTTGTGTTCTTAGAGAGATTTCTGAAGAGGAACTTTCCAAACTGGCCATTTTCCTACATTTATTCATTCGTGTGTCACTGAGGTTTTTCAGGGACCAAACTATAAAACTAGTTTTATTTGACATATGTGACATTAAATGTATTAATTGCTTTCAAATATAACTGTTTTGGGTTCGTTTGTTCGGGGGACCTCTTCAGTGTACGCTAGCGCCCCCGTGTGGAGCAGGTGCTGAGCTGTGGGTGTTTGGACAAGGACACATCTCAGGAATGACTTGATGGATTAGGGTGATTGACACGTCATTTCAGACGATGTCCAGTCAGGACGGTGGAAGCTTGTGTTTTGAACAAGCATGCGTCGTGTACACAGATAACCGAAACGATCAGACAGATCTGGGCCAGGGTTAAGGTTAGGGGTCAGGGTTAAGGTTAGATTCTGATTGGTCCCAGATTCCTCTGATTCCATGAATCCAGTGCAGTTTTCCACTGGAATCTGATTTATGATGGTCAAACACCAGAAATGAGACCGAATTCAGAGTTGAGCTGTTGAAAACAAAGTTGAGTTTTTTGTTCTTTGACTGCTAGCTCAGTAAGTTTCGTCTCATCCTGACAGCCCTACGATATATATTCATTTATTTTATGCTTGTATGTAGCAACTACACACAACTAACAGGACCTACATCATTGCTGCTGTTTCTACTCGTCCCTGCTGTTTGTGTCGCTCTGTAATCACACCAACCACCACCAGGTGGCAGTGCTGGATCTTATCTGACAGCTGGAGCTATTCCTTTTGTTTATTTCATTTATGGAGCTCAGACATGACAGCGGAACAAATAAAGTCAATCTGATGTGACCTGGAGCTGATAAATGTTCCACTTCAGCCATTTTTACAGACATTTCAGCAAACTATCTTTCTACCAGGCTTGAAAGTGACAAAGAAGAACTGGTAGCTAGAAATATGAAGGAGAAGAATGCATCGACCAGACGTGTACACCATAGCTTACAGCGCAGGTTCCCGCCATCAGTTCAACGCTGAAGCTAAAACCAGCTCAGAGTTTTAGCTTCTAGCTAAACTGAGAACAGACGAGCGTTTGTAGCAGCGGCTCGCTACCTGTCAGTGGAATTATGCTTTGTTTAGGTGGAAATGGTTTTTATACGATTAAAGCAGAGCTAGTTTGTCGTGCTGGGGGTTTTATTGGATTGTCGGTTAAAACAGTTATAATCATCTAAAATCAGTCCCCTCTGTTGTCGTTAGCGAACCTCACTCCTGCTGTTATTCACACATCAAAGATTCATCTGATTTTTATCATAAAGGTCCATCCATGAACTCAACGTCTCAATCCGGTTCTGTTGGTGGCCGTGTCTGCAGACCGATGTGGGTTTTAGGTGTCCAGCTGTCTCCCAGCGGACGCCTCTGGCTGTCCGGTCTTCTCCGGGTTTTTCCTGCGCCTCCCGCTCGTGGTGGTCATGTCCTTGAGTCCTGAGTCATTCTGCTGCCGGTTGTAGCGCTTGCACCTGCAAGACGTCACCACCGTCACTTTGTAGGTTCTGGAGCTGCCGTCAGGACACTGCAGCTGGATCCGCTGGGTCCTGGTCCGGTCGATGACGCAGCGCCATTCCTGGGCGTCTCGGCGGCTCCAGTACCTCCCGGTGGAAGCGGCGCCGCCGATCCAGTTGGGCAGCAGGTGGGACGGCAGACAGTCACCGGCGCACACCAGCTCCTTGATGGGGTTGACGCTGGTGCACTGGCCGTCAGAGATGTACTTGGTGGACCGGAGCTCCCTGCAGCCCACCTGGTTCTGGTCCAGACCTGAAACACAAACGGTTCCAGAGAGTCAGTCTGGTGGGACAGCGTCCCACCAGAGTCAGTCTGGTGGGACAGCGTCTGGCTGGCGCCAACTTCCCTGAGGTTGAGAGTTTACCCGACGTTTAAGTCGGGATTCACAAGAGTCACGATTTTACAACAAAGGTTTGGTTTTTATGATAAAAAGTTGGGAGAAAAGTTAGGGTTAAAAAGTAACGACTGAACAGCGTCGTTCTACTAAAGTCGACATTTTAGGACATAAAGTTGTGAATTTATTTTCCAAATTTCACAACTTTGTCAATTTCGTGATTTTTGCGACATTGTCATTTGGTGTCAGAAAGATCTTTCACAATTCAACATCCAACTATCCATTATCTCTGTGATTTTGGTCAAATCTGATGACGTTTTTCTAATTAACTACAAAAAGTTGTGAACTTTGCAGTTTAACAGAAAATGACAATCTTGACTTTAGGACAAAAAGTCAAACAAAATTCACAATTTTACTACATAAAGTGGTCATTTTATTACGAAAAGTTGCAAAAATCATGATTTTGTGAAATGACAAAATCATCGGGGAAAATTTTTCTCTTGTCATTGATCAGATTGATGTTCATCAGGTAACAGGACTGAGCAGAACTCGGTCCAGATCTCCAACCCAAACAGGACCATCTGGACCAGGATGAAACTCTGAACCAGGAGGTGGTGAAGAACATCGATTATCTTTTTACTGACTTAACTCCACTGGTCCCAGTACACTCCGTCCAGCTGTTCATTGGACCAGTCTGGAGTCATCATTGGGACGCACCTGCACAAGTAGACTGTACAAGCTCCTCCCCCTTTGACCCCAGTGACCTCTGACCTGACAGCAGTCTGACGTCAGGAAGCTGGGACTTGATGATAAACTAGTGATTTTGAGAAATTTGAGATTTTCTGACAAAATTTCCTTTTTTTAGAACAAAAAGTTGTAATATCGAGAAATTTGTAGTTTTACAAGAAAAATTGTGTTTTTTTTTTTAAACAGAAAGTTGTAATTATACAGAATCATAATTTTTAAAGGTTAAAGCTGCAACGTTGCATAAATCAATATTTCACAAGAAAATTACTGATTTTTTGACTCCAGACAGTTGATGAAAATAGTTTTGATGACTTGAGGAACATCTGGAACTGATCTTTCATGCTTATATTTCCTCTAGTCTGGATTAGATTCTTTCTCTAGTCTGGATTACATTCTTTCCTCTAGTCTGGATTAGATTCTTTCTCTAGTCTGGATTACATTCTTTCTCTACGTGTTTGAACAAGTCAACTCTGAATCAGCTGCAGCAGGACTTTAGACCAGTTTAACGTCACTGGTCACCTGGTCACCTGGTCAGAGCTCACCTGAACATTTGTCTGCTCAGCTCTACTCACCGCCATCTGCAGCATCACTCCTCCACCTCCCCCCGGTCCTGGCCTGGTTCAGGTCTTCATCGGCCGGTTTCTCCTCAGGGTCCGGGTCCAGGTGGAGGTGGAGCGCCTCTGTGCCATTGTTGTGAACAGCTGAGCTGCTCACCTGCAGCAGCAGGAGGAGCACAAGGAGCTGGAGAACTCTGATGAGACGCAGCATCATCACACCTGAAGACGGGATCTCACCTGGATCAGACACCTGACTGACACTCACACACCTGAGGATGGTGACACACGTGAAGAATGCCTGAGCAGCTGCTTTTATATCCTCTACACCAGAGACATGGACCCCGCCCACCTGCACCTGTGTGGCCTCACCTGCTCCCACCTGGGTGGACAGGTACATTCTCTAACAATCAATGAGCTGGAGAGAAAAGTTTATGGTTTGATCTTATTTTCCGGCTAAAGAGTCTGTGGGAAATACCTCAGGAACATCTGTGACTTGATTCTGTTCCAGCGTTACGGGAGAGTTGAACCGTTCAGGGTGATCCGTGGTGATTTGTGGTGATCCGTGGTGAACTGTGGTGATCTGTGGTGATCCGTGGTGATCCGTGGTGAACCGTGGTGATCTTTGGTGATCTGTGGTGATCCGTGGTGATCTTTGGTGATTTGTGGTGATCCGTGGTGATTTGTGGTGATTTTTGGTAATCCGTGGTGATTTGTGGTGATCCGTGGTGATCCGTGATGATCCGTGGTGATCCGTGGTGATCCGTGGTGATCCGTGGTGATCCGTGGTGATCCGTGGTGATCCTTGGTGATCCGTGGTGATCTTTGGTGATCCGTGGTGATCCGTGATGATCCGTGGTGATCCGTGGTGATCTTTGGTGATCCGTGGTGATTTGTGGTGATCCGTGGTGATCCGTGATGATCCGTGGTGATCTTTGGTGATCCGTGGTGATTTGTGGTGATCCGTGGTGATCTGTGGTGATCTGTGGTGAACTGTGGTGATCTGTGGTGATCTGTGGTGATCCATGGGGATCCGTGGTGATCATCTCCAACAACCCAACGTCAGACTGAAACTGTCTGACTCTTTAGCTAATATCTGGATCAAAGTCAAGCTACTCAGCTAATGTTTGGTTGAAGCTTTCCAGCATTACCGTCTACCTGAGAGCTGCAGAACATGACGTCTAAGGAGGCAGCACTCACTCATCCAGGTCTTCACAGATCTGTCCTCTCCAGTGGCTTCCTCCAGGTATCCCAGTAGAGGTAGATGGGAATCATCCGGCCGTCAGAGCTGATCTGTTCCTGGTGGAGATGACAGGAACACAGCCTGGAGGTTCTAGAGAGGTTCAGCAGGTCCACATCCTTCCTCTCACGGTGAATCACTTCCTTCCATCTTCTCTGCAAAGATCTTTACCAACCTCAGGTCATCATGATGGGACAGATAGTCCACCATGGTTGTTAGAAGGTAGAAAATGACCTAAAATCACTGATGTGTATCTCTGGTTTTGGCTTCTTGCTTTCTTGATCAGAAATGTCTGTAAAAAGCCCCAAATGCAGCACGTTACTGCCACCTGGAGGATTAAAACAGCACTATTTAGCAGTACTCAGGTAGCTTTGAAACATTCCACCTATTCAGCTCACGTCAAACTAAACTGACCAACTATCCTACATCATATTGCTAAAAGCACTTTTGCACTTGCACTTTACCTTCTTATGAACATCTGGTCCCTCCTCCGGTCTGCAATCAACAGGGCTGCCTTTTTTTATTCTTTCTATTCTGACTTTCTTCTATTGTTACAAATATGTGATCTAGACCATGTCTATGTTTTATAACATTTATACTGTGTGTCGCGTAATTGTGTATGTAGCTTTTTATTGAGTCCTACGGGGGACTGCCAATGCAAATTAGCCTTCTGGCTATAATTGGGTATATTTACATTTTAAATGTTCATTAATAAACAATGTCCCTCTACACTAAAAAATAAATAAATAAATAAATAGATAAAATAAATAAATCAAACTAACGTTAGATTAGTCAGTTATGTTAGATTAAACTGTCCGACTACTGAGCTAAAACTAGGTTACAACTGTCTGTTAGCTTTCATGTTGACATTATCTGTTTATTATTATCCTTTACTGAACCAGGTTAGTCCCATTAAAATCAATGATCTCTTTAATAAGGGAGGAAAGCCATGCAAGCACGAGGAGAGCATGCAAACTCCACACAGAAGTGCTCCTACTGGGATTTGAACCATGAACCTTCATGAGGCATCATTGCTGACCACCAAGCCACAGAGCTGATCTAGTCAGCTGATCTCGGAGATGGCGCTGCATCATGGCTAGGATTTTATTGTTGTTTTAAGATATGAAACCATAAACCAGCATAAACCCCCTCCACCCTGCCCACTACCCTCACAGAGTCCAGCTCCAGAACCTTTGGTCTGGTCTCCTCAGCCGCCGGAAGGTGAAGTGTCTCCACCTGGTGGTGAAATAACGGAACTGTCACCACGTTGTTTCCGTGTGAAATACTTTAGTGTGTTCAGCTGTCTTTGCTGTTCTGGTTCTGTTCTTTCCCTGTCAGAAAAATCAGTTTTATCAGTGATCGAGCAGAGACAGTAAACATTGGCTCCATAACGGTTTTCTGTCTGATTACGGAGCATTTTAAAGCCTGAGCCACCAGAGGGTCCCCGAACTTCGAGGAACCTCAACATACAGCGTTTGTAGACAAGCAATAAATGTATTTATGTTCTTAAACAGTTATTAAACAGACTTCGTAGAAGTTCAACTGGAAAACCCGCCTGATCAGACGGGAACTGGACTGGTTATGTTGGTTTCAGTGACGTCAGCGTCTCTCCTCCCAGCCAGCAGGGGGTGCTGCAGTCTCCTCTCTCCACGACACGTCATCAAACAGCGGCTTTAAACCTCTGCGCATGCGCTACCCTTTCTTCTTGGACCGTCTGTGGCTGAAGGACCGATGACAGTAAGTTCATGTTTTCACCGGTTTTAACCTTTAAAACTGATGTTTCAGCCTCTGTTCTGACTTTAATACTCTGATCTAACGGTAATAATCGACCAGATGAACGTTAGTCAGCTTCTGCTGCTGACGTAGACACTGTTGTGGTGCCGCTGACGTGTCAGAGTCCCGAACCGAGCTGTTGGTCCCGGATTGACCCGTTACAGAGCTCAGAGTCCCGGACCGACCCGTTACAGAGCTCAGAGTCCCGGACCGACCCGTTGCAGAGCTCAGAGTCCCGGACTGACCCGTTACAGGGCTCAGAGTCCCGGACCGACCCGTTACAGAGCTCAGAGTCCCGGACCGACCCGTTGCAGAGCTCAGAGTCCCGGACCGACCCGTTGCAGAGTTCAGAGTCCCGGACCGACCCGTTACAAGGCTCAGAGTCCCGGACCGACCCGTTACAAGGCTCAGAGTCCCGGACCGACCCGTTACAGGGCTCAGAGTCCCGGACCGACCCGTTACAGGGCTCAGAGTCCCGGACCGACCCGTTACAGGGCTCAGAGTCCCGGACCGACCCGTTACAGGGCTCAGAGTCCCGGACCGACCCGTTACAGGGCTCAGAGTCCCGGACCGACCCGTTACAGGGCTCAGAGTCCCGGACCGACCCGTTACAGGGCTCAGAGTCCCGGACCGACCCGTTACAGGGCTCAGAGTCCCGGACCGACCCGTTACAGGGCTCAGAGTCCCGGACCGACCCGTTACAGGGCTCAGAGTCCCGGACCGACCCGTTGCAGGGCTCAGAGTCCCGGACCGACCCGTTGCAGAGTTCAGAGTCCCGGACCGACCCGTTGCAGAGTTCAGAGTCCCGGACCGACCCGTTGCAGAGTTCAGAGTCCCGGACCGACCCGTTGCAGAGTTCAGAGTCCCGGACCGACCCGTTACAGACCTCAGAACCTTGAGCACCACTTGGAGTCTACCTGTGCACGTTCACACCTCTGGACCCTCCTCTAGACCCTGGTCTGAATCCTGGTCTGGACCCTGGTCTGGACCCTGGTCTGAATCCTGGTCTGGACCCTGGTCTTAATCCTGGTCTGAATCCTGGTCTGGACCCTGGTCTAAATCCTGGTCTG
This sequence comes from Hirundichthys speculiger, assembly GCA_018398805.1. Classification (NCBI taxonomy): domain Eukaryota; kingdom Metazoa; phylum Chordata; class Actinopteri; order Beloniformes; family Exocoetidae; genus Hirundichthys; species Hirundichthys speculiger. Next base: position 371,350 of record JAGFBZ010000023.1, read on the forward strand.
GACCCTGGTCTGGACCCTGGTCTGGACCCTGGTCTGGACCCTGGTCTGGACCCTGGTCTTAATCCTGGTCTGAATCCTGGTCCGGACCCTGGTCTGGACCCTGGTCTGGACCCTGGTCTGGACCCTGCTCTGGACCCTGGTCTGGACCCTGGTCTGAATCCTGGTCTGGACCCTGGTCTAAATCCTGGTCTAAATCCTGGTCTGGACCCTGGTCTAAATCCTGGTCTAAATCCTGGTCTGGACCCTGGTCTGAATCCTGGTCTGGACCCTGGTCTGGACCCTGGTCTTAATCCTGGTCTGGACCCTGGTCTAAATCCTGGTCTGGACCCTGGTCTGGACTCTGGTCTTCTGAATCCTGGTCTAAATCCTGGTCTGGACCCTGGTCTGGACCCTGGTCTGGACTCTGGTCTTAATCCTGGTCTGGACCCTGGTCTAAATCCTGGTCTGGACCCTGGTCTGGACCCTGGTCTTAATCCTGGTCTGGACCCTGGTCTGAATCCTGGTCTGAATCCTGGTCTGGACCCTGGTCTGGACCCTGGTCTAAATCCTGGTCTGGACCCTGGTCTGGACCCTCCTCTGAATCCTGGTCTGGACCCTGGTCTAAATCCTGGTCTGGACCCTGGTCTGGACCCTCCTCTGAATCCTGGTCTGGACCCTGGTCTGGAGCCTGGTCTAAATCCTGGTCTGGACCCTGGTCTGAATCCTGGTCTGGACCCTGGTCTGGAGCCTGGTCTAAATCCTGGTCTGGACCCTGGTCTAAATTCTGGTCTGGACCCTGGTCTGGACCCTCCTCTGAATCCTGGTCTGGACCTGGACTGAATCCTGGTCTGAATCCTGGTCTGGACCCTGGTCTGGACCCTGGTCTAAATCCTGGTCTGGACCCTGGTCTGGACCCTCCTCTGAATCCTGGTCTGGACCCTGGTCTAAATCCTGGTCTGGACCCTGGTCTGGACCCTCCTCTGAATCCTGGTCTGGACCCTGGTCTGGAGCCTGGTCTAAATCCTGGTCTGGACCCTGGTCTGAATCCTGGTCTGGACCCTGGTCTGGAGCCTGGTCTAAATCCTGGTCTGGACCCTGGTCTGAATCCTGGTCTGGACCCTGGTCTGGACCCTGGTCTTAATCCTGGTCTGGACCCTGGTCTAAATCCTGGTCTGGACCCTGGTCCGGACCCTGGTCTGGACCCTGGTCTGGACCCTGGTCTAAATCCTGGTCTGGACCCTGGTCTGGACCCTGGTCTGGACCCTGGTCTGGACCCTGGTCCGGACCCTGGTCCGGACCCTGGTCCGGAGCCTGGTCTAAATCCTGGTCTGGACCCTGGTCTGAATCCTGGTCTGGACCCTGGTCTTAATCCTGGTCTGGACCCTGGTCTGGTCTGGACCCTGGTCTGGACCCTGGTCTGGACCCTGGTCTGGACCCTGGTCTTAATCCTGGTCTGGACCCTGGTCTAAATCCTGGTCTGGACCCTGGTCTGGACCCTGGTCTGGACCCTGGTCCGGACCCTGGTCTGGACCCTGGTCCGGACCCTGGTCTGAATCCTGGTCTGGACCCTCCTCTGAACCCTGGTCTCTCTCCAGATGATGACTCTGCGCTCTTGTGTGCTGCTGGTGGTGCTGGTTTTGGTCTCGGGGGAGGATGGAGCCCGCCTGCTGGCCTCCAAGTCGCTGCTGAACAGGTACGCCGTGGAGGGACGGGACCTGACCCTGCAGTACAGCATCTACAACGTGGGCTCCAGGTCAGTCATGTGGACTCCAACCACCTCACCGTCACTGAAACTGGTCTTAAAGGGACCAGAATCAGTTCTGATCTTCCTGTCATTTATTTGATAGGAAGTTACTATCAGCTCTAAAAATCCAACAGAACACACTTAGTTTGGGTCTAAAAATCGGTTTTTCAACGAGCCACTGACGTCTGCAGAGATCTGTGACATCACAGGCCGAGATGGGAGGAGATTCATCCAGCTGCTGATGTCTGTTAGCCGCTACTGATGTCGCTTAACCTCTGCCGACTTCGCTTAGCCTCTGCCCACGTCTGTTAGCCTCTGCCCACGTCTGTTAGCCTCTGCCGACGCTGCTTAGCCTCTGCCAACGTCTGTTAGCTTCTGCAGGCGTCTGTTAGCTTCTGCCAACATCTGTTAGCTTCTGCAGACGTCTGTTAGCTTCTGCCGACGTCTGTTAGCTTCTGCCCACGTCGCTTATCCTCTGCCCACGTCGCTTATCCTCTGCCCACGTCGCTTATCCTCTGCCCACGTCGCTTATCCTCTGCCCACGTCGCTTATCCTCTGCCCACGTTGCTTATCCTCTGCCGACATCTGTTAGCTTCTGCCGACGTCGCTTGTCCTCTGCCGACGTCGCTTGTCCTCTGCCGACGTCGCTTATCCTCTGCCGACGTCGCTTATCCTCTGCCGACGTCTGTTAGCTTCTGCCTACGTCGCTTATCCTCTGCCGACGTCGCTTATCCTCTGCCGACGTCTGTTAGCTTCTGCCGACGTCGCTTATCCTCTGCCGACGTCTGTTAGCTTCTGCCGACGTCGCTTATCCTCTGCCAACGTCTGTTAGCTTCTGCCGACGTCGCTTGTCCTCTGCCGACGTCGCTTGTCCTCTGCCGACGTCGCTTATCCTCTGCCGACGTCTGTTAGCTTCTGCCGACGTCGCTTGTCCTCTGCCGACGTCGCTTATCCTCTGCCGACGTCTGTTAGCTTCTCCCGACGTCGCTTGTCCTCTGCCGATGTCTGGTAGCTTCTGCCGACGTCGCTTATCCTCTGCCCATGTCGCTTATCCTCTGCCCATGTCGCTTATCCTCTGCCCACGTCGCTTATCCTCTGCCGACATCTGTTAGCTTCTGCCGACGTCGCTTGTCCTCTGCCGACGTCGCTTGTCCTCTGCCGACGTCGCTTGTCCTCTGCCGACGTCGCTTATCCTCTGCCGACGTCGCTTATCCTCTGCCGACGTCTGTTAGCTTCTGCCGACGTCGCTTATCCTCTGCCGACGTCTGTTAGCTTCTGCCGACGTCGCTTATCCTCTGCCGACGTCTGTTAGCTTCTGCCGACGTCGCTTATCCTCTGCCGACGTCGCTTGTCCTCTGCCGACGCTGCTTATTCTCTGCTGACGTCTGTTAGCTTCTGCCAACATCTGTTAGCTTCTGCAGACGTCTTTTAGCTTCTGCCAACATCTGTTAGCCTCTGCCGACGTCTGTTAGCCTCTGCCGACGTGGCTTATCCTCTGCCGACGTGGCTTATCCTCTGCCGACGTGGCTTATCCTCTGCCGACGTCTGTTAGCCTCTGCCGACGTGGCTTGTCCTTTGCCGACGTGGCTTGTCCTCTGCCGACGTCGCTTATCCTCTGCCGACGTCTGTTAGCTTCTGCCGACGTCTGTTAGCTTCTGCCGACGTCTGTTAGCTTCTGCCGACGTCTCTTATCCTCTGCCGATGTCTCTTATCCTCTGCCGATGTCTCTTATCCTCTGCCGACGTCTGTTAGCTTCTGCCGACGTCGCTTATCCTCTGTCGACGTCTGTTAGCTTCTGCCGACGTCGCTTATCCTCTGCCGACGTCTGTTAGCCTCTGCCGACGTGGCTTGTCCTCTGCCGACGTGGCTTGTCCTCTGCCGACGTGGCTTGTCCTCTGCCGACGTGGCTTGTCCTCTGCCGACGTGGCTTGTCCTCTGCCGACGTCTGTTAGCCTCTGCCGACGTGGCTTATCCTCTGCCGACGTGGCTTATCCTCTGCCGACGTGGCTTGTCCTCTGCCGACGTCGCTTATCCTCTGCCGACGTCTGTTAGCTTCTGCCGACGTCTGTTAGCTTCTGCCGACGTCGCTTATCCTCTGCCGACGTCTGTTAGCTTCTGCCGATGTCTGTTAGCTTCTGCCGACGTCGCTTGTCCTCTGCCGACGTGGCTTGTCCTCTGCCGACGTCTCTTATCCTCTGCCGACGTCTGTTAGCTTCTGCCGACGTCTGTCAGCTTCTGCCGACGTCGCTTATCCTCTGCCGACGTCTGTTAGCTTCTGCCGACGTCGCTTGTCCTCGCTTGTCCTCTGCCGACGTCGCTTGTCCTCTGCCGACGTCGCTTGTCCTCTGCTGACGTCTGTTAGCTTCTGCTGACGTGGCTTATCCTCTGCCGACGTGGCTTGTCCTCTGCCGACGTCGCTTATCCTCTGCCGACGTCTGTTAGCTTCTGCCGACGTCTGTTAGCTTCTGCCGACGTCTCTTATCCTCTGCCGGCGTCTGTTAGCTTCTGCCGACGTCGCTTATCCTCTGTCGACGTCTGTTAGCTTCTGCCGACATCGCTTATCCTCTGCCGACGTCTGTTAGCCTCTGCCGACGTGGCTTATCCTCTGCCGACGTGGCTTATCCTCTGCCGACGTGGCTTATCCTCTGCCGACGTGGCTTGTCCTCTGCCGACGTCGCTTATCCTCTGCCGACGTCTGTTAGCTTCTGCCGACGTCTGTTAGCTTCTGCCGACGTCTCTTATCCTCTGCCGATGTCTCTTATCCTCTGCCGGCGTCTGTTAGCTTCTGCCGACGTCGCTTATCCTCTGTCGACGTCTGTTAGCTTCTGCCGACATCGCTTATCCTCTGCCGACGTCTGTTAGCCTCTGCCGACGTGGCTTGTCCTCTGCCGACGTGGCTTGTCCTCTGCCGACGTGGCTTGTCCTCTGCCGACGTGGCTTGTCCTCTGCCGACGTCGCTTATCCTCTGCCGACGTCTGTTAGCTTCTGCCGACGTCGCTTATCCTCTGCCGACATCTGTTAGCTTCTGCCGACGTTGCTTATCCTCTGTCGACGTCTGTTAGCTTCTGCCGACGTCGTTTGTCCTCTGCCGACGTCGCTTGTCCTCTGCCAACGTCGCTTATCCTCTGCCGACGTCTGTTAGCTTCTGCCGACGTCTGTTAGCTTCTGCCGACGTCTGTTAGCTTCTGCCGACGTCTGTTAGCTTCTGCCGACGTCTCTTATCCTCTGCCGACGTCTCTTATCCTCTGCCTACGTCTGTTAGCTTCTGCCGACATCGCTTATCCTCTGCCGACGTCTCTTATCCTCTGCCGACGTCTCTTATCCTCTGCCTACGTCTGTTAGCTTCTGCCGACATCGCTTATCCTCTGCCGACGTCTGTTAGCCTCTGCCGACGTCTGTTAGCCTCTGCCGACGTGGCTTATCCTCTGCCGACGTGGCTTATCCTCTGCCGACGTGGCTTATCCTCTGCCGACGTCTGTTAGCTTCTGCCGACGTCGCTTATCCTCTGCCAACGTCTGTTAGCTTCTGCCGACATCTGTTAGCTTCTGCAGACGTCTTTTAGCTTCTGCCAACATCTGTTAGCCTCTGCCGACGTCTGTTAGCCTCTGCCGACGTGGCTTATCCTCTGCCGACGTGGCTTATCCTCTGCCGACGTCTGTTAGCCTCTGCCGACGTCTGTTAGCCTCTGCCGACGTGGCTTATCCTCTGCCGACGTGGCTTATCCTCTGCCGACGTCTGTTAGCCTCTGCCGACGTGGCTTATCCTCTGCCGACGTCTGTTAGCCTCTGCCGACGTGGCTTATCCTCTGCCGACGTGGCTTGTCCTCTGCCGACGTGGCTTATCCTCTGTCGATGTCTGTTAGCTTCTGCCGACGTGGCTAATCCTCTGCCGACGTCTGTTAGCCTCTGCCGACGTGGCTTGTCCTCTGCCGACGTGGCTTGTCCTCTGCCGACGTCGCTTATCCTCTGCCGACGTCTGTTAGCTTCTGCCGACGTCTGTTAGCTTCTGCTGACGTCTCTTATCCTCTGCCTATGTCTCTTATCCTCTGCCGACGTCTGTTAGCTTCTGCTGACGTCGCTTTCCTCTGCCGATGTCTCTTATCCTCTGCCGACGTCTGTTAGCTTCTGCCGACGTCGCTTATCCTCTGCCGACGTCTGTTAGCCTGTGCCGACATCGCTTATCCTCTGCCGACGTGGCTTATCCTCTGCCGACGTGGCTTATCCTCTGCCGACGTGGCTTGTCCTCTGCCGACGTCGCTTATCCTCTGCCGACGTCTGTTAGCTTCTGCCGACGTCTGTTAGCTTCTGCCGACGTCACTTATCCTCTGCCGACATCTGTTAGCTTCTGCCGACGTCTGTTAGCTTCTGCCGACGTCGCTTGCCGACGTCGCTTGTCCTCTGCCGACGTCGCTTATCCTCTGCTGATGTCTGTTAGCTACTGCAGACGTCTTTTAGCTTCTGCCAACATCTGTTAGCCTCTGCCGACATCTGTTAGCCTCTGCCGACATGGCTTATCCTCCGCCGACGTGGCTTGTCCTCTGCCGACGTCGCTTGTCCTCTGCCGACGTCACTTGTCGTCACCCGACGTCGCTTATCCTCAGCCGACATCTGTTAGCTTCTGCCGACATCGCTTATCCTCTGTCGACGTCTGTTAGCTTCTGCCGACGTCGCTTGTCCTCTGCCGACGTCGCTTGTCCTCTGCCGACGTCGCTCGTCCTCTGCCGACGTCGCTTGTCCTCTGCCGACGTCACTTGTCCTCACCCGACGTCGCTTATCGTCAGCCGACATCTGTTAGCTTCTGCCGACATGGCTTATCCTCTGTCGACGTCTGTTAGCTTCTGCCGACGTCGCTTGTCCTCTGCCGACGTCGCTTGTCCTCTGCCGACGTCGCTTGTCCTCTGCCGACGTCGCTTGTCCTCTGCCGACGTCGCTTGTCCTCTGCCGACGTCTGTTAGCTTCTGCTGACGTTTGTTAGCTACTGCAGACGTCTTTTAGCTTCTGCCAACATCTGTTAGCCTCTGCCGACATCTGTTAGCCTCTGCCGACATGGCTTATCCTCCGCCGACGTAGCTTGTCCTTTGCCGACGTCGCTTGTCCTCTGCCGACGTCTGTTAGCTTCTGCCGACATGGCTTATCCTCCGCCGACATGGCTTATCCTCTGCCGACGTCGCTTGTCCTCACCCGACGTCGCTTGTCCTCACCCGACGTCGCTTGTCCTCACCCGACGTCGCTTGTCCTCACCCGACGTCGCTTATCCTCAGCCGACATCCGTTAGCTTCTGCCGACGTCGCTTATGCTCTGTCGACGTCTGTTAGCTTCTGCCGACGTCGCTTGTCCTCTGCCGACGTCGCTTGTCCTCTGTCGACGTCGCTTGTCCTCTGTCGACGTGGCTTGTCCTCTGCCGACGTGGCTTGTCCTCTGCCGACGTCGCTTGTCCTCTGCCGACGTCGCTTATCCTCTGCCGACGTCGCTTATCCTCTGCCGACGTCTGTTAGCTTCTGCCGACGTCTCTTATCCTCTGCCGATGTCTCTTATCCTCTGCCGACCTCTGTTAGCCTCTGCCGACGTGGCTTATCCTCTACCGACGTGGCTTGTCCTCTGCCGACGTCGCTTATCCTCTGCCGAAGTCGCTTATCCTCTGCCGACGTCGCTTTTCCTCTGCCGACGTCTGTTAGCTTCTGCCGACGTCTGTTAGCTTCTGCCGACGTCGCTTATCCTCTGCCGACGTCTGTTAGCTTCTGCCGACGTCGCTTATCCTCTGCCGACGTCTGTTAGCTTCTGCTGACGTTTGTTAGCTACTGCAGACGTCTTTTAGCTTCTGCCGACATCTGTTAGCCGCTGCCGACATCTGTTAGCCTCTGCCGACATGGCTTATCCTCCGCCGACGTCGCTTGTCCTCTGCCGACGTCGCTTGTCCTCTGCCGACGTCGCTTGTCCTCTGCCGACGTCGCTTATCCTCTGCTGACGTCTGTTAGCTTCTGTTGACGTTTGTTAGCTACTGCAGACGTCTTTTAGCTTCTGCCAACATCTGTTAGCCTCTGCCCACATCTGTTAGCCTCTGCCGACATGGCTTATCCTCCGCCGACGTCGCTTGTCCTCTGCCGACGTCGCTTGTCCTCTGCCGACGTCTGTTAGCTTCTGCCGACATGGCTTATCCTCCGCCGACATGGCTTATCCTCTGCCGACGTCGCTTGTCCTCACCCGACGTCGCTTGTCCTCACCCGACGTCGCTTGTCCTCAGCCGACGTCGCTTACCGTTGAAGTCTGTGCCTCATGTGCCAGCAGAAGTGCGTTAGTGTAGTTGAAGATTGTCAGGAGAGTTGTGACATCGTTATCTGGGAGAAGCTCCCTGTGACCTCACAGGTCACAGGGAGGGTGGGTGTGTGTGTGTGTGTGTGTGTGTGCGCGTGTGTGAGAGACGTGGACAGCTGTGTTCCTGACAGGTGAGCAGGGATTTGAACCAGCAGACTTGCTAGAACTGGTCTAACTGGTGTCCTGGTGTCTCCCCAGCGCTGCTCTGGAGGTGGAGCTGACCGATGACTCCTTCCCTCCTGAAGACTTCGGGATCGTGTCGGGAATGCTGAACGTGAAGTGGGACAGGATCGCTCCGTATCCTCCTCTGTGTGGTCCCGGTACCCTGACCAGTCCTGGTCCTGGTACACTGACCTGTCCTGGTGGCCTGACCTGTCCAGGTCCTGGTGACCCTGACCGGTCCTGGTCCTGGTGACCCTGACCGGTCCTGGTCCTGGTGACCCTGACCGGTCCTGGTCCTGTACACTGACCTGTCCTGGTCCTGGTGGCCTGACCGGTCCTGGTCCTGGTACACTGACCTGTCCTGTCCTGGTGGCCTGACCTGTCCTGGTCCTGGTGTCCTGATCGGTCCTGGTCCTGGTACACTGACCTGTCCTGGTGACCCTGACCGGTCCTGGTCCTGTACACTGACCTGTCCTGGTCCTGGTGCCCTGACCGGTCCTGGTCCTGGTACACTGACCTGTCCTGGTGGCCTGACCTGTCCAGGTCCTGGTGACCCTGACCGGTCCCGGTCCTGGTACACTGACCTGTCCTGGTGGCCTGACCCGGTCCTGGTCCTGGTGCCCTGACCGGTCCTGGTTCCTGTACACTGACCTGTCCTGGTGGCCTGGCCTGTCCTGGTCCTGGTGCCCTGACCGGTCCTGGTTCCTGTACACTGACCTGTCCTGGTGGCCTGACCTGTCCTGGTCCTGGTGGCCCTGACTGGTCCTGGTCCTGGCGCCCTGACCCGGTCCTGGTCCTGGTGTCCTGATCGGTCCTGGTGTCCTGACCGGTCCTGGTTCCTGTACACTGACCTGTCCTGGTGGCCTGACCTGTCCTGGTCCTGGTGACCCTGACCGGTCCTGGTCCTGTACACTGACCTGTCCTGGTCCTGGTGCCCTGACCCGGTCCTGGTCCTGGTGTCCTGATCGGTCCTGGTCCTGGTGCCCTGACCGGTCCTGGTTCCTGTACACTGACCTGTCCTGGTCCTGGTGCCCTGACCCGGTCCTGGTCCTGGTGTCCTGATCGGTCCTGGTCCTGGTGGCCTGACCTGTCCTGGTCCTGGTGGCCCTGACTGGTCCTGGTCCTGGCGCCCTGACCCGGTCCTGGTCCTGGTGTCCTGATCGGTCCTGGTGTCCTGACCGGTCCTGGTTCCTGTACACTGACCTGTCCTGGTGGCCTGACCTGTCCTGGTCCTGGTGACCCTGACCGGTCCTGGTCCTGTACACTGACCTGTCCTGGTCCTGGTGCCCTGACCCGGTCCTGGTCCTGGTGTCCTGATCGGTCCTGGTCCTGGTGCCCTGACCGGTCCTGGTTCCTGTACACTGACCTGTCCTGGTCCTGGTGCCCTGACCCGGTCCTGGTCCTGGTGTCCTGATCGGTCCTGGTCCTGGTGCCCTGACCGGTCCTGGTTCCTGTACACTGACCTGTCCTGGTCTTGGTGGCCCTGACTGGTCCTGGTCCCGGTGCCCTGATTGGTCCTGGTCCTGGTGCCAGTCTTGGTCCCGGTCCTGGTGGCCTGACCCGGTCCTGGTCCTGGTGGCCCTGACCTGTCCTGGTGGCCCTGACCGGTCCTGGTCCTGGTACCCTGACCCGGTCCTGGTTCTGGACTGCACCTCTCTTTGATGTCTCCATGTGTGCGTGCTGTTAGCCTTAGCGTGGTGCTCAGAGCCAGTAACGTGTCTCACACGGTGGTGCTGCGCCCCCTGAAGGCCGGATACTTCAACTTCACGTCTGCCTCCGTCAGCTACGTGGCCCAGGAGGGGGGGCCTGTGGTGGTAAGAGCTGCTGCTGGTGGTCCTGGTCCGGTCCTGGTCCGGTCCTGGAGACCAGGGACGTCCAGATTAATGTGGCGCTGCTCCAGTCTCGGTGTTACTGGTGTTAATTAGTGTTAATTAGTCGTTAATTCCTCCAAACATCTGATCGTAGATGCTCTTTAGACAAAAATCATTTTTTCACTTTGACATCAAACTGAATTTTTCAAGATTCCAGCTTTTTGTTGTAAAACAGGTTTTTGTCGTAGAATTGCAACATTTTGCAACTTTATAAAAAAAAATTGGAAAAAATATTTTTTGACATCAAATCTTTTTTTCTTTGTCATAAATTCACAAATTTCAGAAAACACAAGTTTTTGTTGAAAACTAAATTTCACAAAACTGACTGACATAAAATTGTGACTTTGTTGAAAACTACTTTAGTAAAAGTTTCCATCCAACAGTCTGAGTTTTCTAATGAATCACAAAGTTGGGACTTTTTGACAAAAATAAAAAATATTTTGTCATAAAATGTTAAGTATGAATCACGTGACATTGAGACCTTTTAACTTTAAATTTACCAAAAATTAAGAGATGAAATTAAAACAAAATCTAAACTTGTCGTAAAATGTGACCAAATTTCAACTTATTGACCTCAAATTTCAACTTCGTTGCATCAAAATCAGCAATTTAACAAAAAATTCAAAAGCAAAGGAAAAATGAATTTTGTCACAAATTTGTGAGTTTTCACATTTTTGTCATAAAACCGTGACCGTCAAACAGCTGGTTTAATGAAACTAGCAGACCTGGAAGCAGCAGGGGGCGGAGCTTGAGTGTCTTTGTCTCCTGCAGGTGGGCTACACCAGCGCCCCCGGGCAGGGGGGCATCCTGGCCCAGAGGGAGTTCGACCGGCGCTTCTCCCCCCACTACGTAAGTGTCCCTCAGATCCAGATGTTTCTTCATCCTGCTGTTGTGGTCGTCGGCCTGCTGACATCACTTCCTGTCCTCCCGCAGCTGGACTGGGCGGCGTTCGGTGTGATGACGCTTCCCTCCATCGGCATCCCTCTGCTGCTCTGGTACTCCAGCAAGAGGAAGTACGACTCCCCGAAGTCCAAGAAGAACTGAGGAGGCTCCTGGGGGGGGGGGTTATTGACCCATATTGGGAGAACCGGGTTTGGAGGGGCGACTGAGGAACATTTATCTGAGCTTTCACTTTCCTTTATGTCTGTCTGTCACAGCGGTCACCATGGTAACAGGAGTGTGGGATGATTGGAAGCTCTAGAGCTGTTGATCTTCGGTTCATGTCAATAAACTTTGTTTTTCTTAATCACTGTCTGATCATTTGACCTGATCAAAACAGCACAACATCTGTAGCTGCATCTGTAAGAGCTCTGGGACACATCTGGATCAGGTACCGGAGGTTCTCCAGGAACCCTGGGAACCTCTGGGACACATCTGGATCAGGTACCAGAGGTTCTCCGGGAACCCTGGGAACCTCTGGGACACATCTGGATCAGGTACCAGAGGTTCTCCGGGAACCCTGGAGAACCTCTGGTACACATCTGGATCAGGTACCGGAGGTTCTCCAGGAACCCTGGAGCACCTCTGGTACACATCTGGATCAGGTACCGGAGGTTCTCCAGGAACCTCTGGGACACATCTGGATCAGGTACCGGAGGTTCTCCAGGAACCCTGAGAACCTCTGGTACACATCTGGATCAGGTACCAGAGGTTCTCCAGGAACCCTGGGACTTGTTAAAGTCACAGTTCAGCTCTTAAATTCTCAACGTTAATATCCCTGGTTTTATTTTGAAAATTTAATTTCATCCCTAAGTTTCTAAAGTGAGAATTTCTCAGTTTTCTGTGTCACAGCCATGACATCTGGAAGGAAGGAATTTATCAGATAAAACAACAAATATATGTTTAATAATTAGGGGTGTGGTCTTTTGATTGGCAGCTGGTGCAGCTGTGGAGACCATGAGCTTCTTTAGAGGTGAAACCACCAGAACCAGAGTAGAACCCAACCAAGACCAACCACCAACAGCTGTGGACGGTTCTACAGCTTCAGGAACCTCCTCTGGTCCTGACCCGACTCTGGTCTGGTTCTCTCCTGTAGAGCTGTCCTCGGGTTTTTAATAGGGATGCGTGCGATTAGTCATCTAAACGATTAAATGTCCGTTCACTTACTAGACAACACCAGAAATATTAGTCGTTTAAACCAATTTGTGTTTTATTCATGTACAAGGCCGCTTAACTGTCATACAGCCGCCCGCCACTAGTCGGGGCTACAGAGCCGTCAGACAGCAGTCCCCCCTGTCCGCGGCAATGCTCATGTAGACTGGAGTTTGAAAACTGCACGGTGGGAAGATGGCCTCTCGCAAAACCAGCGCTGTTTGGCGGTACTTTAATCTAGAAAATGAAAACAAGGTAGTATGTAGACTGTGTCAGAAATAACTAGCATACAATCACTCGACTGGAGCAATGCGCAACCACATTCGGCTCAAGCATTTGGATGTTAATCTGCACGAGACGACGGCTGATGATGCTAGCGGTGCTGATGCTAGCGGTGCTAGCCACACTCAGGCCGATTTGACATTGTTTACCCGGAGACACTGTGTTCTCCCGTCCGGTCTGAGAAATCCAACATGGTTATTGTGATTAAAGAACTCTTGTTACACACAATATTTTTGGTGACAATGTTTCAATATCTGTTTCGATGTTTCAATAAATTGTGCTAAATTTTCACTGTTTTCTGAGTGTTTTCCTTTTTTTTAGACTAGTCGACTAGTCTTAATTAAAAATTTCGTTTAGTCGACAGGGAAATTAGTCGCCAGGAACATCCCTAGTTTTTAAGTCTCAGTAATTAAACCTTTACTCTAACAACCATCTCTTGATCCAGACATTTTAGTGAATTGTAAACCAATATCCAACCTTCCATTTATCTCTACAATTCTGGAAAAAGTAGTTGAAGTGAGTTAGGAGACCAACTGGATAGAATGATCTGTTTTGGTTTAAATCACATCTATCTGACAGGTTCCAGCTCTTTCATGTTCATGACGTCTCTTCCTCACAGACCAGGGTCTGCTATGGCGTCCCACAGGGTTCAGTGTTAGGACCCATCCTCTATACATGCTGCCCCTGAGACCCGACATCAATGTTCATTGATCTGCAGCTGTATTGATCCATGAAACCAGAAGAAACAGAACCGTCAGACAAACTTCAGACACGTCTGAAGGACATTCAGACCTGGATGTCCTCTAACTTTGAGCTTTTAAATCCTGATCAAACAGAGTCTGGTCCTCTGTAATGTTCTTGTCTGATTAGCAATACTCAGGTAGGCTGAAGTGTTTCAACGTCTGCTGCTTCAAGGTTCCAGTGTTGTTCAGAGATTATGTTCTCCAGACTCTGCTGGGAACAACTAGTTACCAGCAGACCCAGATGTTGACATCCACGCTGGGACCAGAGGACCAGCAGACCCAGATGTTGACATCCACGCTGGGACCAGCAGGTCCAGATGTTGACATCCACGCTGGGACCAGCAGGTCCAGATGTTGACATCTACGCTGGGACTGGAGGACCAGTAGGTCCAGATGTTGACATCTACTCTGAAACCGGAGGACCAGTAGGTCCAGATGTTGATGTCCACTCTGGGACCAGCAGGTCCAGATGTTGACGTCTAAGCTGGGACCAGCAAGTCCAGATGTTGACATCAGCACTGCGACCAGCAGGTCCAGATGTTGACATCCACGCTGGGACCAGCAGGTCCAGATGTTGACATCTACGCTGGGACCAGCAGGTCCAGATGTTGACATCTACGCTGGGACCGGAGGACCAGCAGGTCCAGATGTTGACATCTACGCTGGGACCAGTAGGTCCAGATGTCGACATCTACGCTGCGATCGGAGGACCAGTAGGTCCAGATGTTGACATCTACGCTGGGACCAGAGGACCAGCAGACCCAGATGTTGACATCCACGCTGGGACCAGAGGACCAGCGACCCAGATGTTGACATCCACGCTGGGACCAGCAGGTCCAGATGTTGACATCTACGCTGGGACTGGAGGACCAGTAGGTCCAGATGTTGACATCTACTCTGAAACCGGAGGACCAGTAGGTCCAGATGTTGATGTCCACTCTGGGACCAGCAGGTCCAGATGTTGATGTCTAAGCTGGGACCAGCAAGTCCAGATGTTGACATCAGCACTGCGACCAGCAGGTCCAGATGTTGACATCCACGCTGGGACCAGCAGGTCCAGATGTTGACATCTACGCTGGGACCGGAGGACCAGCAGGTCCAGATGTTGACATCTACGCTGGGACCAGCAGGTCCAGATGTCGACATCTACGCTGCGATCGGAGGACCAGTAGGTCCAGATGTTGACATCTACGCTGGGACCAGAGGACCAGCAGACCCAGATGTTGACATCCACGCTGGGACCAGAGGACCAGCAGACCCAGATGTTGACATCCACGCTGGGACCAGCAGGTCCAGATGTTGACATCCACGCTGGGACCAGCAGGTCCAGATGTTGACATCTACGCTGGGACTGGAGGACCAGTAGGTCCAGATGTTGACATCTACTCTGAAACTGGAGGACCAGTAGGTCCAGATGTTGATGTCCACTCTGGGACCAGCAGGTCCAGATGTTGACGTCTAAGCTGGGACCAGCAAGTCCAGATGTTGACATCAGCACTGCGACCAGCAGGTCCAGATGTTGACATCCACGCTGGGACCAGCAGGTCCAGATGTTGACATCTACGCTGGGACCGGAGGACCAGCAGGTCCAGATGTTGACATCTACGCTGGGACCAGCAGGTCCAGATGTTGACATCTACGCTGGGACCAGCAGGTCCAGATGTTGACATCTACGCTGGGACCAGCAGGTCCAGATGTTGACATCTACGCTGCGATCGGAGAACCAGTAGGTCCAGATGTTGACATCTACGCTGCAATTGGAGGAACAGTAGGTACAGATGTTGACGTCCACGCTGGGATCAGCAGGTCCAGATGTTGCCGTCAGCGCTGGGACCAGTAGGTCCAGATGTTTACGTCCACACTGGGACCAGATGTTTCTGCTGCTCCTCATCTCAGTAAACAGGTTTGGGTCTGTTGACTCCCTGGTAAAATGTCTGATGCTCAGTCTTTTATTTTTATTTATTTTATTTTTTCAGGAACTCTGGTTTTAAGGCAGAAATCAGCTGATTATTTGTGGTTTCATTTCTTCTCGGCTGAATTCATCTGAAAACATCCCTGAACCAGCTGCAGACATTGGTCCTGGCTCGTCTCTACATCAGAGAGACTTTAAAGACTCACCTTAAACCCTTGAAGCTGCCAGTGACGGGCCATCCTGGTTCACCTGAGCCCTGACACGTGAGCAGAGATCTGACTCAGGTCCCATCAGGTCTTCAGCTGTTTGTTCTCATACATTTGCTGATTTTTATTTATTGTTGTATTTTATTGTAAAACTGTCATCTGTTATAAATAAATTAGTCATCTCCAACACCTCCGAACTGTTCTGATCCGACCCAGCTCTACGTTCCTTAACACATTCGGATGGTTCCATCACAGATCTGAATATTCTCCAGATACAGAAACAGTTCTGTACGTTTAGTTTAAATAAACTGGTTTTATTAATAAATCATGAATGAAATAAATTCCACAAACACATCCAGAACATAAGGATTTTAATGTGAAACAAAAGGATACAAGGATTTCACAGGTGAGATGTTCCCACCTGACTATGAACAATAATACGCTTCTACGTCCAATTAAAAAAGGTTAAGACACACCCACCATTAACTTATAAAAGTCAGACTGCATCATGTGATCTAATCAAACATGTTAAGTCCAAGTCAACCGAGGAGGACGAGCGTCTGCAGAAAAGACAACTTCTACTGCTACTTATCAAAACCAGGAGGCAGGGGGGCGTTGGGGGGAATGTAGATACGAGGGGGGACACTGGGGCCGACAGTCCAGGACCTGGACTAGGAGCGAGAACGGGAGCGAGAGCGGGACTGGGAACGGGATTTGGAACGGGATTTGGAGCGAGACTCGGACCGGGAGGCGGATCGGGAGTGGGCTTTGACAGGTGAGGGGGACTTGGACTTGGACTTGGATTTAGACCTGGCTCTGGACTCGTCGGGGGAGCGGGAGCGGGACCGAGAACGGGACCGGGAGGCCCTCTCAGGCTCCGCCGCCTCGTCGTCGCTCTTGGGCGGCTCGTCTGCCTTTGAGACAGATTTCCTGGAGCCTGATTTCCTGCCCTCTGATCTGGAACGAGACCTGGAGCGGGAGCGGGAGACGGACCTGGATCTAGACCGGGACCTGGACTCCTTCTTGGCCTTCTTCCCTTCCTTCTTGCTCTTTTTGCTCTTGGGGCTGCGGCTCCTGCTGTGGTCGTCGCCTTTCTGGGCGCCGTTGCTGCGCTCCTCCTCCTCCTTCTTGGTCTTGCTCTTGCTCTTCTTGCTGTGGGACCGGCTGCGGGACCGAGACGCTGCTCTGTGGACGCAAACAGAGACATCGTTCAACAGGACACCCCTGGACTGCTCCTGTCTGTAGAGCATCAACAAACCATTAGTCAGGTTCCAGTCTGTTTATGTGAGTGAAGTCTTCCTTGTGGTGGGTCACGGTGTCCCACAGGGTTCTGTACTGGGACCACTGTTGGTTCTAGTTTTAAGATTCTGCGTCTTTATTATGAAGTTCAAAGACAGGAAAGTGATGCAGAGAGAGAAGATACGTAGCAAAGCGTCACCAGCTAGGAGCCTAAAATGTGACCGCTGCACGACTTCTCACTCAACATTAGCTTCCAAGACATGAACCTTCACTTTGTTGCTGATCGTACTGCTGTGGCTAGCGGTAACTGTTCTCAGCTCCTCAGAGACAACTAAAAGTCCCCAGTCACCTGATGGCTCCCTAAACACTTCATGTTTCTTGTGTCACAGTTGTACCACCTCTGGAAAGGATGAGCGTCTCAGCATGAACTAACCCCATAATGGCCAACACAATGCTAACGCTACATGATTAAATCCTACAACTCACGACTCCCATCTGCCATCTTGAAACAGGAAGTGGGAAGTATTGTGCAACTTTCTGTGCTGCTTTTACAGCGAAGGTGATGAAAGGTGACTGTTCATAAAGTCTCAATAGTATCAGTTGGTGCGAGACGGAAATACTGGCAGATGTCAACAGCTTTAGAATTATATATTTTTTTTAGGGATCCACAATAACTGTTTTTTAAAACCGAAACCGATAATTTTCAGCTCCTAAAGGCCAATACTGATAACCGATAACACACACATATACCTAAGATCATTACATCAATACTATGAACAAAATCAAAAATAGTCTGGACTCTTTAAATGAACAGATATTTATTTTTTCCAATGAAAAACTATTGACAAGCCTCTCAAACATTTTCATAAAGCTATCAAACAAACCTATTTGATATCTCACATTAACTAAAATAAGGTTCATTACTGACTGATATAAAAAAATAAAGGCTCCTTGAACTGATGGAAATACATGCATCAGAATTACTAACTGAAAAAGATTAACATTTAAAAGATTTTGGCTTGTGGTTCCATTTAAATTAATACCTTTAATTAAGTAAATGAGGTTCAGTAGTTTTTATTTTTTAATCTCATGGAAGCTTTAGATAAGAGGAATGAGGGAGAGGAGAGACTGCTGCTGGCAGTATTAGCTTCCGTTAGCGCGATTTCAAAACTCCATGGAAGCGATTGTAATGTTGTAGGTGGCTGATCAGGTTTTACGTATTAAAGCTTGTGCTTCCCTCCTTGTAGAATTCACTCAGAGGATTCGTCACAAATAACCACCAAACTATCTTCTTCTGAAACTTTAACGAAGTTCCACGCCGCCATGTTTGTTGTGATCAGTACGCTGTGCTGCAGGCTGCATTCAAGGTGTAACGTAAATTCCCCCGTTCCCTCGTTTGCTAGTCGTTCTTTCAGCCTTTTCTATTTTTTATGTGTAATGTGGAAAATACTGCAAATATCAATTAAAGTCAGCAACTACCAAAATTATGACGAGTTAAGTTGTTTTCTGGCATGAGGGGGTATTCTTTATTTTCCTGATTGATAAATCGTTTTTCTGATTATGCCGACGTTACTTGAACATAACATTCACTGCCGGTCATTCAAGGCTCAGAGGGAGCGAGACACTGCTGTGTTGACAGAAATATAAATGTTATCGGGGCTATTCGTCATGATATCGGAGTTATAGAGATGACGTCATAATTTCCTGTTATCGGCCCGATAGTTATCGTGCAGCCCTAATTTTTTTAGTCTCACCCCAACTCCAGTTAGCTACCTTGAGTTGTGTCTAGTACTACTGAGAAGAACCCAGATGTAGCAGCACAGGGGAAGGTTTGCGTTTTCAGGTGGAGGTTAGTTTCAGTGTCGCCTGGATGCCTGCAGCAGTTCAACTCTAATAACAGGGTTCATACAGATTTCCTCTGAATTTTTTCCATGACTTTTCCAAAACTCATAACCATTTTTTCATGACGCATAAACTTCGATGTTAACGTTTATTTTCAGATTTTTTAAATACATCTGAAAAGGGTATACAAAGTAGCTGCTTAGCATTAACTACTGTTGAACAAACAAGTAAAATTCAAATTCCAAATTACAGAAAAATAAAGTGCCTCAGTAAACAACCTGAGTAAAAGGGCACATACACCAGTCAATTCTCAACAAAAATAACTGGATGACTGAATGGCTAAAAAATGGTGATACAGCTCCTTTAAGATACCTGAAAATAAAGTGTCCCAGTGCAAACTGAGTAAATAGGCCTGTAGTTCAGCCAATACTAAAATAAATAGCTTCAGTGTATTTAAGACACAAGAAAATAAAGTGCCCCAGTATAAACTGAGTATGTAGGCCTCCCCCCTGTCAAACTAAACTGTAGCTGCACTGTGTAGGCTAATACTGGTCAAACAAAAGAGGTCATTAAGAGTCCAAAGTAAGTGTGTAGAGCATCAAGTAACTACAGTGCATTTAGACAAGTTATAAAATGTTGATCAGTGGAACGTGTTACATAAACAAACCAATATGACAAAATAAAAACTATAATATAACATTTGCATTTTATCTTTTAGTATGCATTTCTGTCATTTTGAGTGCAAATGAATCATTCAGGTAACTAATTGGTTTTCATCTCTAGCAGCTTGCAGTCTATTTGTTTGTCTAGGTCCTGTAATGAGTCTTTTCCTTGACTGCAGACTGTTTGACTTTGTTATGTACGTTAAGTTGCCTGTGTTTTCTGCTTTGTCTGCATACTCGTCTGCTGACTTTTCCAAGGCAGTTATGTCCTGATGGATTCTGGCTCTCTTCTTTTTCAGTTCATCTAGTTCATCGACAGTTGAATGAGGTTTATCATTCCAATCTCTGACAACGTGTTGCACAGCTTCTCCACGATATCTGTCGCGGTAGAATGTCCCAAAAACTCTGAACAGATGTATTTGCTTTTGACTTCTGCGTCTTCCCACAAACGTATATGGATGTCCATTTGTTTAGACTGCAAACAATGGTTCAAACTCTCATTAAAAAGTATCACATATGTAGTTTGTTCAGACACTTCTTAAAGTAAAAATCTCTTAAAATACAGTGCAAGCCCAAATGCTGCGATATAGGCACATTTCTTCTCACCACACGAAAATTGTGGTGCTATTTTGCTGTCTGGGAACATATCCGTGAACACTTTAGCCTCTGACGATTTATACGAGTAATGAGAGTTTAACTCTTTAGGCACCCAGCGTATTTCAGCCTTCATTACTTTGTTTTTGAGTGAGTAGTCCAAAGATGCTTGTGTGGTATTTGTTGTAGAGGAAGCATTCAGTGCAGTCGCGTTGGCCCACCCAGGAACACGTTGATGGGAATCGTCTTTGCTGCACTTACGGCGGTAGCATGCTTTCTCCCCTTCATGTGGCTCGTCAGAGCGGCTTCTCCCATTTTGAAATGTCAATAGTTTTACTACAAAGTTTACACTTAGCGTGTCTAGAGTCTGTTTCTTTCTGAAGCCAGTCTTTATTTTTCCATGACAAGCCACCCATTGTTGAAGCAACACTTTCCTGGCATTGTTGCTGTTCCATATCAAGACCTCAGGCTTGGATGAAAAATAGCTTCCAGCTAACAGTCAGGGGTCCTAAGGTGAGGCTGTGATGTCATCGCTGCAGGTTTGACCTGTCTGCCTGAACATAAATGTACGCAGCACTGAGCGTAATCCGATATTTTATAGACCATCTATTAAATTTCAAAACTTCTCCGTGACCTATAAAATTCCAAAACTTATCCAGGGCCTGGAAAATAGATTTTAAAATTCCATAACTTTTCCAGGTTTTCCATGACCGTACGAACCCTGTAATAACACCTGCACACTCACACAGATGAGGAGTCTGTTTTAAAGCCATTAATGAGACAATGGCGACTATGATGTCATCACTTCCTCACCTGGAGCGAGAACGACTGCGACTGCTGCTTTCGCTGCGGCTGCGGCTCTTGTGAGACCTGCGACTCCTGGAGCGAGACCTGCAGGGAAACACCACACCGGTTACATGACCTTCCTGCACCACACCGGTCACATGACCTTCCTGCAGCGGTGCTGCCACCCGGAGCACGGCGCCGCCACGGCCTCTCACCTGGAACGGCTGCGGCTGCGGCTGTACGAGCGGCGGCGCTTGGCGCCGGGGCGGTCCTCGATGAGCCGGATCTTTCTGCCGTTGACCTCGGTGCCGTCGAGCTTCTCCAGAGCTCTCTTCATGTCCGAGTACTGCCTGAACTCGATCACGCCTTCGTTCCTGCGGCCTTTGTGGGTGTCTGCGTACGTCACCTCCCCCGCCTGCCTCATGTAGTCCTGAAGAGAAAAGGCCATGAGTGACTCCTCCCCCTTTGACCTCCGACCTGCAGAACCTCTGAGGTAGCGCCTCGTACCTTCAGGTCCTGCCAGCTGCAGCGGCTGGAAAGATTCTCCACAATGAGCCGGTAATCTGTGCGTACAGGTGGACCGTACCTGTCTCTTCCTCCCCAGCGCCCATATCCACCTTTCAAGGTAACAAGGAAACAGAGGGATCAGTGAGCACGAGAAGGAAGCTGAGATGGTGCAATCATTCTAAACTACCAACTAAATAATGCATCAATATTCACTGGGGAGAAAGAAACAAAAGGGGAAAAGCAAAAAGGAGAAAAAGATTTACAGAAAAATGTAACCTTAAAAAGGCCCTATTATTATTTCTTCCTCTAAATCTGTATTTATAAGCATAATCCAGTATATGAAGTACAAATGTTAAACTTTGGTGGAAGTTCAATAGGTCTAATCAATAAGAAAGAACAAAACAGAAGAGAACATAAGTGATGGAAGTACTCACGGTGAACTACAAGTGTCTAAGCTAGCCTAACTAACAACATTTGACTGGTAGAAAACATGTTGTTGCTGAACCCACATCTGCTCCTAACCCCATGGCATCCTCACCACCCGGCCTGGGCCTAATGGCAAAAGCGGTCTTCATTCACAATGGCTCCCTTTTTTGGTCTGCCAGGGGCCCAGAATGGTCAAACCACACTCTTGGAAAGGGGGGACACCATGGCCAGCAAAAGGGGCAGGCAGTCAGCAAAGGACTCTTTCAATTAAAACATTGAGGTTCTTTGTTAAATCTTTACCTTTACATTGACAGTTTAAAGAAATAAATCAATAGATTACATGATATGTGACAGATAACTTACAGAATTCATTTCCCCATCACATAAATATCTGGTTTATAATAAATATCTGCAATCACGTTGAGGTCATTGGTGGCTCTGATGCACAAAGATTTAATCATTAACAAACCCAGGCTGCAGTTTCAGGTGTCTGTCACAGGTGTCTGTCCACCACCAGCAGGGTTCCAAAGACCTGATCTAGTGGTCAGACCTGGAACCAGCTGTGAGTCCAGTCGTTACACATTTACATCTGTGATCAATAACTGATGAGTGTATCAGGTCCTGAACTCAACCCTGGTTCCTTTCCTCTGGATCAGCCAGCTCTACAGACCGGTGACCTCCAAACCTGGTTTGGAGCCAGCATCTGTCCTGAATTATCCCACCTCAAGTGGAAGTAGGACAGTAGTCTATACCAGACTAGACCGGACGAGTACAGTCTATACCGGACTAGACCGGACGAGTACAGTCTATACCGGACTAGACCGGACGAGTACAGTCTATACCGGACGAGTACAGTCTATACCGGACTAGACCGGACGAGTACAGTCTATACCGGACTAGACCGGACGAGTACAGTCTATACCGGACGTGTACAGTCTATACCGGACTAGACTATACTGGACCCGATTAAACTATAATATAATACATCATAACTAGCGCGGTCAATTTCTCAAAATAATTAATCAGATTAATCGCATGACTGTCAATAGTTAAACATGATTAATCACAAATTAATCACATATTATTATCTGTTCTAAATCTACCTTATACAGATCTTTTTCCAGTTGTATTACTCTTATTAATACGAGTCCTGACTAGAACCAGGAAATATGACCATATTAGTCCAGTCCTGAGGTCTCTGGCTTCCTGTCACTCAGAGAATAGACTTTAAAACAGCTCTACTTGTGTTCAAGTCTCTTCATGGCCCCAAAGTCCATCTCTGACATGTTAGAGCCATATGAACCAACCTGGACTCTGAGAACCTCAGGTAGTGGACTAAACAAGGTGAAGCTGCATTTCAGTCTTATGCTCCTAAAATCTGGACCAGTCTTCTAGAAGATGTGAGACAGACCTGAACTCTGACAATGTTCTGATGCAGACTGGAAACAGTTCTGTTTAGATGTGAAGATGATGACTGGAAGGATTTTATCTGCACTCTTCATTTTTAATTTAATTAATTAATTTTTTTATTAATTAATTTTTTATTTATTATTGATTATTTTTATGCTTGTATGGAATGATTCTATTTGCCTTCTTGTGATTTTATGCATCTGTGAAGCACTTTGAATTGCCTTGTGTACGAATTGTGCTCTACAAATAAAGTTGCCTTGCCTAATATGAGAGTACACAAATGCTTGCTTTATGCAAAACAAATGCATGTTTATTTATTGCTACAATGCCAAATCCATTATATATATATATATATATATACATATATATATATATACATACATACATATATATACATACATACATACACACGCACACATATACACACACACTCAATATTTTCTCTTATGTTCTTCATACAAAATATTTTCGTGGTTTGCTTCAAACGGGGGGGGGGGGGCCTCTCTGCATCCGCGCTCTGTTTAGCCGACAAGTGATATTTGAGTAGTTGGACTCCGGTGGTAACTAAATTCACATCGACAGTAAACACAAACGACATTAGTCTTTTGGAGTCTTTTTTTGTAAAATCACAACTAACATAAAATTATAACTTTACATCCTAAAGATTAAGAATTTTTGTTATCAAATCTTCAATTTCACATTATTACAACTTTTTGATAAATCGGTTATTTCACAAATTATCAAATTTCACAAAATTATATATTTATAAAACCAACTTTTACCAAACTGAGATTTTGATGCAACATCCCGACGTTTTGTTGCAACATGGTGACTTCTGCAGGAATTAACGTTAATGCTGTAAAATTTCAACACTGACACCAAAACAGCTGCTACACATTCAAGGGGGAGGAGCCTGAGCACTACCTGGAGTCTACCTGTGCATGCACCTGGCTTCAGACAGAAACCCCTGGACATGACTAGTCAAGGTGATCCAGGTTAAACTGAGGGGAAGCGGAGTCTGTGGAGGAGCAGCTCTGCTCCTGCAGCCCAGCTGTGAACTCAACCCAACATCCTCGTCCTCCCGTCCTCATCCCCATCCCCCCGCCCTCATCCCTTCCGTCCTCATCCTCCTGTCATCAGTCCTCATCCTCCCGCCCTCGTCCTCAGCTCTGGCAAGTCTCACAATGATTTAAATTCAATGCACATCAGCCACCAAGGACAAGCTTCCAATCTGCCCTCGTTTTTCAGTGAGATCAATGACATCAATCATATGAAACAAACACTGTGGCGTCGCCGACACTTACTCCGCCCACCATAGCCTCCGTCCCGCCGGGGTCCCTTGGTGTGCTCCACTATCACCCTCTCTCCACACAGCTCCTTCCCGTTCAGGTCGTACACGGCATCGTCTGCGTCACGGGGGTCATCAAATTCAACAAACCCATACCTGCAGATTAATAAACCAATTAATAAACGACAGGGAAGCAGACCTGGAGGAGCAGTCGGACTGGACAAAATATTTATGACATTTTTAAACAAATAGGCGCAGCAGAGGAGGAGAATTCACCTGCAACTGAAACAAGAAATTAGAACAACTTCAACCTAGAGGTTAGCCAATGACATGATTAATTTCCAGTTAGTCTTCGGGATCAGCCAACACCTGAGAACAACTGATTAACATACAGGTGTTTGTGTTCATAGATGAGTTTAACGTAAAAACCTGAGCCGGAGGCAAAAACACCTGTCTGTTTGCAGCTCTGTTCATTTTACCAGCACACACGGACTTTAATCTGGTTTATAAGATAATAAGTAACAGCTGCAAACTGGACCGGTCCACCCACAGACCGGGACCGGGACGGGTTCTCATGATCTCCACGTGTTTGTAATCAGGGATCAGTCGCGTCCATCCTGATCAGAGACCTGCAGGTTTGTGTAGCCGAGGACAGGCATCTAGAAGGAAACGAAGGCCTGGATCTGGACCTGGGTCCGGACCCGATCTGCTGCCCGTGGTTCTGGTACCAGTTCGATGAACGGGGGTGTTCGTGGTGATTCTGATGGTGGTTCCGGTACCGGCGGTTGTGTTTTCGGTTCCGGCCGTGACTTTGCCACGTAGCCATGATCTCAGCGGTGCTAATGCTAAGCTAACAATAACCCGGGCCACAGGTCGTGACCGAACCTGACCTTTGAACCGAAGGTAGGACATGTTAGCTCATGAAAAGGTAAACCGTGGACAGGACCGGTGTTTTCGGAGGTTGTTGTGGTGGTTGATGGTGCGAGCAGGAGGAGGCAGCTGCTACGCGGCTAGCAGGCCGGCTACCGCGGCTAGCAGGCCATAACCGGGGCCTGCTCGTACATCGGCTTCCAGACAGCTTACCCGTTTTTCAGGTCGACTTCCAGGATCTTCCCGTAGCCCTTGAAGAACCTCTCGACGTCCTTCTCCCTGGCTCTGTAGCTCAACCTGCCGATGTAGACCCTCGACATCCTGCTCACTGACTCGAAGAGGCCCCAGCTCGAGAAGAAGCGCGAGGAAACACGGTCGGCGACGCGCGCTTCTTTCACACAGGCCGCGGGGGGTGGGGGCGGGGCCTTAGCACAGGGGGCGGGGCTACATAGACGGTGCTGCGCCCCTAGCTTCTGTTGAAATAATGGTTCAGACTTCCACCTGTGGGGGGACAGAGTGGGACCGTCCAGACTCATGAGCTCAGAACTGTCTCAGGTCAAACGCAGCAGATACACGGATCTGGATTTTATTGTTAATACTTTATCATTTTTCAGCAGCATTCATTTATGTTAGACTGGGGTATTATTGCCCGTTTTTGTCTACTTTTGATTTTACCAATATATTTTACCCGAACAGTTGTTTACCTTGCCATGTTTGGGGTCTTCTTCCAGCACAACCTCGCATTTGTGGCTTTGAAGTTTGTTTGTTTGTTTTTTTGACACATTGAGTGCGTTTACATGGGAAGTTTAATTCCTCTTTAATTCACAATTAAAGTTAAAGCCAAATAAAAGTTACCATGTAAACACTTAATTCCATATAAAAATGTCAATTCCGAATTAAACTTAATTCCGAAGTAAGTGGCTGGTTTATTCCCATTTTAATTCCGAATTAAATAATTCCGTGGTCATGTAAACACTCATTCCTGTTTAAATTAATTCCCGTCTTTCTGCGCATGCTCGTTCTCTTGCCCGTCTGTCGCGATGACGCTTATATTCCGCGCTGGGCTTGTTTTCAAAACAAAGTTTTAAAATGGCAGCACGCAGTAAACGGTGGTCAAGAGCAGAGACGATTTATTTAATAAATAGCTTGGAGGAACTGGAAATAATTAAAAGAACAGATGGCAGGAAACATAAAAATTGTGAGCTTTTCAAAGCGGCCAGGATAAATGAAGGAGGTTTCGCAGATAGAGACGCCACCCAGGTCAAAAATAAGTGAAATGTTGTTGCTAACCAAGTTAGCTAAGTTTGTTTTCTTCCGGTAGATGTAAAGACGTCAGCCCCCCCTATCCAATCAGAACCCTTCCCAACCCCCAGACCTAAAGCGGAGTTGGATAAAGCCGAACAAACGTGTTTTCCATGTAAACCTTAATTCGGAATTACTATTTCCATGTAAACTCGAAGGAAAATGGTTTAATTCGGAATTATTTATTTCCTAATTATTAATTCCGAATTAAAAAACATCATGTAACCGCAGCCATTGTATTAACACACTGGAGCTAAAATCACACACTGTCTTCTAATATTCTTAACCAAGTCATTTTTTAGCAATCTCAGTAGTCCATTTTTTTTTTTTCTTTGGTTGGGACAAAAAAAACCCCACCAGGACTAAAAGTACGACGGAGTATTAGGGCCACACTGAGAAAAAAAAAATTGTGGGCTATGATTTTTTTTTTTTCATTCCTCACTTATGAGACGAAAGTTGAAACTGCATTTCGACTTTATTCTTGACATTTCGACTTCATTCTCGACATTTCGACTTCATTCTCGACATTTCGACTTTATTCTCGACATTTCGTCTTCATTCTCGACATTTCGACTTTATTCTCGACATTTCGTCTTCATTCTCGACATTTCGTCTTCATTCTCGACATTTCGTCTTCATTCTCGACATTTCGTCTTCATTCTCGACATTTCGACTTTATTCTCGACATATCGTCTTTATTCTCGACATTTCGACTTCATTCTCGACATTTCGACTTCATTCTCGACATTTCGTCTTTATTCCCGACATTTCGACTTCATTCTCGACATTTCGACTTCATTCCCGACATTTCGACTTAATTCCCGACATTTCGACTTCATTCTCGACATTTCGACTTTATTCCCGTCATTTCGTCTTCATTCCCGACATTTAGTGTTGTGAGGAATGAAAAAAAGTGAGGACTGAAAAAAAAAATCATTGCTCACAATTTTTTTTCTCAGTGTGGCGCTAATACTCCGTCGTATAAAACAGAGTATAGCGCAAAGAGGTAAATTAAGTTGCAATAGTTGTTATGATGTAAGTCTTTTCAAAGGTTCATTAAAAAGGTTCAAGCTGTTTTAAATTCAACTTTATTTGTATAGCATCTGTTACAATATGAATAGTCTCCAGGTGAGCCCCGAAAAAATCTTATCAACTATAGCTAATATTATTAAATCTTAAATAAAGAATTAATATTTAATTATATATCTTAATTATAATTAAGACAACGTGTACTCCAACATCAAGCCCGGGTACAGAGCCATGCCCGTCCCTCACCTCAGACAGTCAGACCATCTCCTGCTGCTCGTACACTGTGGCGGTTCTGGGGAGGGGCCAACAGGGGCCAGTGCCCCTGTAGCACTGATTCCGGACCCCCCTGTGGCCCCCTCTCCGAACGTAGATTATACAGTAGCGCCGAGTCGCCGACATCGAAGGTGGAACTAAAGTGCGTGGCATTGTAGTCGGACCCTTAAGTGCGCTGCACCACTGAAAAAAACCAGCGCGAACATATGAAGCAGTGCAAAAATTACCACAACGACGAACGATCTTACACTGTCAAGGTACACTGTCTCTTATGAGCACTTAATTCAGTAATACTGTGACAATTAAACTGTTTTTCATCGTAACTGTAACGTTATGACTGCAATGGTTCAACAAGTTTTATGAAAATAAAAAGTCAAATAAGATTTTTGCCGTGGGTTTAATTTGCCCCCCTATCAAAACCCAGGCCCCCTCAGTGAAATTGGTCTAGAACTGCCCCTGCTCATACATACTGCTTCAACCTCTCGCTGGCCCAAGCGGTCATCCCCACCTGCCTGAAGGATCTTCAACCTCTCGCCGACCCAAGCTGTCGCCCCCACCTGCCTGAAGGATCTTCAACCTCTCGCTGGCCCAAGCTGTCGCCCCCACCCTCCTGAAGGATCTTCAACCTCTCGCTGGCCCAAGCGGTCATCCCCACCTGCCTGAAGGATCTTCAACCTCTCGCCGACCCAAGCTGTCGCCCCCACCCTCCTGAAGGATCTTCAACCTCCCGCCGGCCCAAGTGGTCACCCTCACCCGCCTGAAGGATCTTCAACCTCTCGCCGGCCCAAGCTGTCGCCCCCACCCTCCTGAAGGATCTTCAACCTCCCGCTGGCCCAAGCAGTCACCCCCACCGCCCCATCAATATAAACCACTCTGTGCAATAAATTATTTATATTTATACTTGTATTTTATATCATCCAGACCTCCACCCTGGACCATCCAGACCTCCACCCTGAACCATCCTGACCTCCACCCTGAACCATCCAGACCTCCACCTTGGATCATCCTGACCTCCACCCTGGACCATCCTGACCTCCACCCTGGATCATCCTGACCTCCACCTTGGATCATCCTGACCTCCACCCTGGATCATCCAGACCTCCACCCTGAACCATCCTGACCTCCACCTTGGATCATCCTGACCTCCACCCTGCAGCATCCTGACCTCCACCCTGGACCATCCTGACCTCCACCCTGGATCATCCTGACCTCCACCCTGGATCATCTGACCTCCACCCTGCAGCATCCTGACCTCCACCCTGGACCATCCTGACCTCCACCCTGAAACATCCTGACCTCCACCCTGGATCATCTGACCTCCACCCTGGATCATCCTGACCTCCACCCTGGACCATCCAGACCTCCACCCTCTCCACCCTCTCCACCATCTGACCTCCACCCTGGATCATCCTGACCTCCACCCTGGATCATCCTGACCTCAACCCTGGACCATCCTGACCTCCACCCTGGATCATCTGACCTCCACCCTGGATCATCTTGACCTCCACCCTGAACCATCCAGACCTCCACACTGGATCATCCTGACCTCCACCCTGGACCATCCTGACCTCCACCCTGGATCATCTGACCTCCACCCTGGATCATCCTGCCCTCCACCCTGAACCATCCAGACCTCCACCCTGAACCATCCAGACCTCCACCCTGGATCATCCTGACCTCCACCCTGAACCATCCTGACCTCCACCCTGGATCATCTGACCTCCACCCTGGATCATCCTGACCTCCACCCTGAACCATCCAGACCTCCACCCTGGATCATCTGACCTCCACCCTGAACCATCCAGACCTCCACCCTGAACCATCAAGACCTCCACCCTGGATCATCTGACCTCCACCCTGGATCATCTTGACCTCCACCCTGGATCATCCTGACCTCCACCCTGGACCATCCAGACCTCCAGCCTGGATCATCTGACCTTCACCCTGGATCATCCTGACCTCCACCCTGAACCATCCAGACCTCCACCCTGGATCATCTGACCTCCACCCTGGATCATCCTGACCTCCACCCTGAACCATCCAGACCTCCACCCTGAACCATCCTGACCTCCACCCTAGATCATCTGACCTCCACTCTGGATCATCCTGACCTCCACTCTGGATCATCCACCCCAGCAAAATAGGCAGCCAGGCTCTATCCACCAACATTCACTACACCATAACCAATCAGTGACTCTTTTCTTGCCACCCCCCCTCACCGGAGCCTATTTCCCCAATACTCACATCACAAACCACATACAGCACATTGTCCCCCCCAACTGCCCCCTATAGTCCCCAGCTGTCACTGCTACCACCACAGGACATCTTCCACATACAGACCATAGCCCCCACCATCAGACACAAAAGACCACAAAGAAATACAAGAAACCCCAATAATTTACGGACTATCACACCAAACGCCATTTTTTCTTACAATGATGAGCGCACAAGCCTTAAATTTGCTTTATTGAATGTGCGCTCTGTTTTAAATAAAACTTTTATTATTAATGATCTGATTTTAGACGAAGAATTAGACAGTCTTCTTTTAACAGAGACATGGCTTGGCACTGACGCACCTGTTGTTCTCACCGAGGCCTGCCCGCAAAATTTTAATTTCCTATTTTCTATCAGGAGTCAGAAGAAAGGTGGAGGAACAGCCTCAATAACAAAAAACACACTGCACTCAAACGAAGTTTATTTTAACAGCTACGCATCATTTGAGCACCATGCCTTTGTTTTTAGCAGCCCTCCTATTTTATGTGTCACAGTCTACAGACCACCCCGTCATTCAACCACTTTTATCAGTGAATTTTCAGAATTTTTAACTACCATACACACCACTTACAATAGGATTTTAATAACTGGTGATTTTAACTTGCACCTATATAACACCTCTGATGTTATATCAAGAGACTTTTTAAACCTTTTAAGCTGCATGGATTTTAACCAACATGTCACACAGCCAACTCACAACAGAGGACACACCCTCGATCTGGTTATAACCTACGGCCTGACCGCTGGTGTGTCCTCTGTTGTTGACCTGGCTGTGTCTGACCACTATTGTGTCTATTTTAATATCACCAGTTTTAACCATCAGAAGGCCCCGGTGAGAACAGTGAGGAAACGCTATCTAACTTCTGAAGTGGCTGCTGTTGTGGTCAACCTGACCTTCCCCGGACTGCTGATCTGTGGACTCAAAGTGAGATTAATTTGAATTCAATAATAGTCATGACACTTTTTATATTTTTGCCTCTGCAGAGGGAGAGATCAGCTGACAGACCCCGGTCTGTCCTTTCTGTCCAGGTTCTAGCTGATCTCTGACTCTGCAGCTCACAGGCTAGTTTTATTGACACATTCTGTTAGTTAAAGGCAACTCCCCCATTGTCCCCCTGAACAGTTCCTTCCCCCAACAAGAACACATCACCGACACAGCCCAGTTGTCTTTTTATTGCCTGCAACTTTATGACTCTAGCTCAGCCTGTGACCTACAGATCTTTTAGCAACTTTAATTTTACTCTTAATATAAGTGAGTATAAATATACAAGCACAATTATAATTCCACAATTCCCCCTTTTGAACTCTTTTAAGAGTTCAACACATCAAAAGGCATATATCACATCATAATCAAACAATCACATAAACATACTTCACAGACACAAATTAAAAGTTCTCTTTGAGAGTGGGAGGGAAACTCAACCAATCTGTTGCTCCTTCTTCTCCTTTATTCTTCGACCTTGAGGGTAGACTACCTCAAAGGTTGTGCTCACCACCTTGGGGATTATTCTGCCCCTTGTTGCTTGGTGGTGAGAGTGAGCGTGGGGGTCGACTTCCCCACACTCACTGGCTCAGACTGGGGGTTATTCTACCCCTTCATGAGTCTGGCTCTGTTTCCCTGTCTCAGGTGGAGTGGCTTCCTTCAGGTCTGCCTTGACCTGTGAGAGAGATCTCTGTGGCTCTGCTGCCGCTGCACACTGACTCCAATGGAACCAGGTGTCTCCTTTCCTCTCAATCTCACAGCGTGTGACGTTATTTTGATGATCCGGAACGGTCCTGTCCACCTGGGTTCAGACCACTTACTCTTGATGACCTTGAGAAGGATCCAATCTGTTTCTGGATCAGGGCCCTCTGTTGTTCCCTCAGGTCGCTGTGGAATCTGTTAGGAGAAAGCTGAAACCAGACTGTAAATGTTCTTATAATATGCTTTATGGGATTGTTCCCGATTCAGGGGGTCTAAACCTGGTAACCTGGTGCTCGTCCTGGGAATGGTCTCCCTATCTGCAGCTCATGTGGGGTAAATCCTGCTGTCTGAATCACCGAGCTTCTTATGGACATGAGAGCTAGTGGTAATACTTCAACCCAATTTATTTGATTCTGTGCACAGATTTTGCCCAATTTTAATTTGAGGTTTTGATTCATTCTTTCGACCTTTCCCTGAGATTACAGGTGTAATGGTTGATCAGACATGCGATAACTGTTTTGCTGTCCTCATTTTCTGCAAGCCATGCTTCTGGCCATCCTGTGAACGCATCTACATATACCAATAAGTTTATGTGACCGTTCACTCTTTCAATCATGTCAGTGTAGTCAATGATGAATTCTCTTCCTGCCACTGCTTCTATGGGAAACCTTCCTAGTCCTGATTTGAGAGTCGGTCTCGAATTGTACACCTGACATACCTTACATCCATTCACCCAATCGCCTATCATCTATTTCATGTAAGGATGTCACCAATTATTCAGGTTTCTCATCATTTGTCCTATCCTTCCTACACTGTGTGCTTCTTCTCATGCATTTTCTGATTCCTAAGGGTAAAATGAGTCTACCATCTGGGGTTCTCCATAAACCTTCTCCATCTTGTCTACCTCTTCTTGTCTACCATACTGTCTTTTCCTCAGGTGAGGCCCCCTTTTGGAGTTTCACTACCTCTTCTAATCTTTATATCCTTATTTCTTCCCTTATAATCTCATTATTTTACGGACCAGATACTACTCAGACTTAGGACACGAGTAATTTTAGAAGTACTCAATGCAGATTCGATTAAACAGGTTCTGCTTACCTTATTTTGGCCGGCCCGTGTCCTTCGTCCGTTCGTACCTGCTCCTCATGTTCAATCGTTGTCGTGATCAGCAGTAATTTCGCAAATCCCGGACGAGCCCCCAATTTGTTGTGGTCAACCTGACCTTCCCCGGACTGCTGATCTGTGGACTCAAAGTGAGATTAATTTGAATTCAATAATAGTCATGACACTTTTTATATTTTTGCCTCTGCAGAGGGAGAGATCAGCTGACAGACCCCGGTCTGTCCCTTTCTGTCCAGGTTCTAGCTGATCTCTGACTCTGCAGCTCACTCACAGGCTAGTTTTATTGACACATTCTGTTAGTTAAAGGCAACTCCCCCATTGTCCCCCTGAACAGTTCCTTCCCCCAACAAGAACACATCACCCCGACACAGCCCAGTTGTCTTTTTATTGCCTGCAACTTTATGACTCTAGCTCAGCCTGTGACCTACAGATCTTTTAGCAACTTTAATTTTACTCTTAATATAAGTGTCTAAATATACAAGCACAATTATAATTCCACACTGCAAATTTTATTGAGATTTTACAGAGCACTCCTGCGGTAGTTTTACCTGCACCCTGTGATTTTATTGTAGAATATTTTAATGACACATTAAAGACGACACTGGACTCAGTGGCTCCACTGGTGACTAAATTAGCTAAAATAAAACCTACACCCCAGTGGAGAAATAATGAGGAAATCATAAAAATGAAAAGACAATGCAGGAGTGCAGAAAGGAGGTGGAGGAAAACAAAACTAACCGTTCACCATGAAATAATGTGTGAACAACGGAAAACCTATCAACAAGCAGTCAAACAGGCAAGAATAACCCATTTTTCTAATCTCATCACCGACCATAAAGACAACCCCAAATTCCTCTTCTCCACCATTGACCTTTTAACAAACAAATCACTCAATAAACCCTCTAGGACACCAACTGATGTCCTCTGTGAGGACTTTGCAGACCACTTCAGAAATAAAATCGATGATATTAGAGCCAATCTTTTATCTTCTTTAAATGTTCATCTTAGTACACCTGATCAGTTGTTTTTACCCGAGGAAACACTGGAGAGTTTTGCCCTGGCTGATGCAAGGACACTTGGTCAAGTTTTCTTCCAAGTTAACCCAACTACCTGCCTTTTAGATCCAATTCCCACATCTCTTTTAAAATCATTTTATGGATTCTTTGAGGAACAGATTTTAACCATTATGAATTACTCGCTTCAGACGGGTGTCTTCCCCACTGCCTTCAAAACGGCAGTGGTGAAGCCCCTTCTGAAGAAGAGTAATCTAGATCCCAATGTTTTTAACAATTACCGACCTGTATCCAACTTACCATTTTTAAGTAAAGTTTTAGAAAAATTGGTTTTTAACCAACTAAATTATTTTTTAACACAAAAATGTATTTTAGAGAAATATCAATCTGGTTTTAGGATGAACCACAGCACAGAGACAGCCCTTTTAAAGATTTTAAATGATATCAGGTGTAACACGGACTCACAGAAACTGACAGTCCTGGTGCTACTGGATCTAAGCGCCGCCTTTGATACAGTAGATCACCACATTTTGTTAAACAGACTCAGACACCTTGTGGGCCTCTCTGGTACTGCTTTTAACTGGTTCAGTTCCTATCTCTTAGATAGACGTTTCTTTGTAAGTATGGATACACGTTCCTCCAGAACCCATGAAGTGAAGTGTGGGGTACCCCAAGGGTCAATTTTAGGCCCATTACTTTTTAATCTTTACATGCTTCCCCTTGGGGACGTCATCAGGAGACACGGCATTAGCTTCCATAGTTACGCTGACGATACACAGCTTTATATTGCCGTGTCTCCTGAGGACACAGGGCCAATCGATACCCTCTTAAACTGCATTTTAGACATCAAGTCATGGATGGCAGAGAATTTCCTACAGCTCAACCAGGACAAAACAGAAGTTTTAATTATTGGTCCTGAAGGCAAGAGAGAGAAACTTTTACCAAAATTACAGGATTTTAAACCTTCAGAATATATTAAGAACCTGGGTGTCATCTTTGACTCTGAGCTTAATTTTATTCCACATATTAAGAATGTAACAAAGATAGGTTTTTACCATCTTAAGAACATAGCCAGAGTCCGCCCGTTTCTCTCTCAGGCTAACACTGAGGTGCTGATGCATGCTTTTATCTCATGTCGTTTGGATTATTGTAATGCCCTGCTCTCTGGTCTGCCCAAAAAGACAATCGCTAATTTACAATTGCTCCAGAACTCAGCCGCACGTGTGCTGACAAAGACCAGAGGGCGGGAACACATTACACCAGTTTTAAAATCATTGCACTGGCTCCCTGTGTGTTTCACAGCCAGGGAGATTTTAAGGTTCTTTTATTGGTTTTTAAATGTATTAATGGTCTTGGGCCATCTTATTTATCTGACCTGCTTTTATCATATCAACCATCGCGGACCCTGAGGTCCTCTGGCACCGGTCTTTTAACAATTCCAAAAATTAGAACAAAAACCCACGGGGAGGCTGCTTTCAGCCATTATGGCCCACAGCTATGGAATAGCCTGCCACAGAACATCAGGGCCGCAGAGACTGTTGATATTTTTAAAAGGAGGCTCAAGACTCACTTATTTAATCTAGCTTTTGTATGATTTTATCTCCTTCATTTATCTATTATTTAATATTTTATTTATATTTATTTTTACCTAGTCTCTTAGTAATATATTTTAACATGGTCTGTTTTCTCGATTTATTATTATTCTTATACCTTACACTCTTACATCTTTTATAGTACATTTTTCTGGTCATTGGTTTTTTAACTTGTGTTTAGCTATTTATTTTATCTCATTTATTTACCTAGTCTCTTAAATAATAAATTCTTATTTTTGTTTTTCTGATTTTCTGTGTTTTCTTGGTTCTCGGTTTTTAAACTCCAGTGTTTCCTCATGGGGGCCCTCCATGCTGGGAGGTGTACATGATCTGCCGTGGGGCCGTCGTTCTCGGGGATCGCTCAGGCCCGGGGATGGGGGGGGACCTGCACCATGTGGGGGCTTCCCCCTATCGGTACGGGTCGGGGTGGTCTCTGGCGGCGTCATTTGCAGCCACGGGCGGTGCTACTCCCGGTATGGACGGCTCCCAAAAGATGGTGTTTCCTCAGTAGGTCCCTCAGTGTTCAGCCATGCTTTAGACACAGTTTGTTCTGGTCATGTCGCGCTCTTTTTGGGGTTGGGTGAGGGGTGGTGGGTGGGTGCTTAGCTCAGTGGGTGGGTCGGTGGGTGGATGTATGTTTGAAATGTGTCCGTGTATATACTGTGTGTTGTATATGGGTTTGGGGTATTTGTTTTTGGGGGGTTTCTGTGTTTTTAATCTTCTTGTTGTTGTTGTTCAGCACTTTGCGTTGCAACATAATTTGTATGAAAAGTGCTATATAAATAAAGTTTGATTTGATTTGATTTGATCATCCTGACCTCCACTCTGGATCATCCTCCTGACCCTGAACCATCCGACCTCCACCCTGAACCAACCTCCACCCTGGATCATCCCTCCACCCTGATCATCCAGACCTCCACCCTGAACCATCCAGACCTCCACCTCCACCCTGGATCACCCTGACATCACCCTCCACCCTGGACCTCCATCCTGACCTCCATCCTGATCCATCCTGACCTCCATCCTGACCTCCACCTGACCCTGACCTCCACCCCACCTGACCATCCTGACCTCCACCCTGGACCTCACCCTGACCATCCTCTCCACCCTGCAGCATCCTGACCTCCTGACCTCTGAACCATCCCTGACCTCCATCTGACCCTCCATCCACCTGACCAACCCTGCCTCCCCCGGACCCCTGACTCCACCCTGGATCATCCTGACCTCCCTCCTGACCCTGACCTCCCCTGACCTCCTGACCTCCACCCTGGATCCTGACCCTGACCCTCATCCTGACCTCCACCCTGCAGCATCCTGACCCTCCACCCTGCAGCATCCTACCTCCACCCTGGATCCTGATCCACCCTGATCCTCCCACCCTGCATCCACCTCCCTGACCTCCATCCCTGACCTCCACCCTGCATCCTGACCTCCACCCTGGACCATCCTGACCTCCACCCTGGCATCCATCCTGACCTCCACCCTGACCATCTGAACTCCACCCTGAACCTGACCTCCTGACCTCCACCCTGACCATCCATACCTCCACCCTGGATCATCCTGACCTCCCCCTGCAGCATCCTGACCTCCACCGTGAACCTCCACCCTGATCCTGACCCCATCCTGACCTCCACCAATCCGACCTCCACCCTGCCATCATCCTGACCTCCACCCTGGCCATCCTGACCTCCACCCTGGATCCTCTGACTCCTCCTGACCTCCCTCTGACCTGACCTCACCCCCATGACCTCCACCCTGCCACCTCCTGACTCCACCCTGGGATCCACCCTGACTCCACCCCTACCTGACCCCCCATCCTTCCTCCACCCTGACCATCCATCCACCCCTGAACCATCCGCCCTCCACCCTGGATCATCTGACCTCCCCCCTGCATCATCTGACCTCCACCGGACCATCCAGACTCCACCCTGGATCATTTGACCTCCACTCTGGATCATCCTGACCTCCACTCTGGATCATCCTGACCTCCACCCTGAACCATCCAGACCTCCACCCTGAACCATCCACCTCCACCCTGGATCATCCTGACCTCCACTCCTGGATCATCCTGACCTCCACTCTGGATCATCCTGACCTCCACCCTGGACCATCCTGACCTCCACCCTGGATCATCTGACCTCCACCCTGCAGCATCCCGACCTCCACCCTGAACCATCCCGACCTCCACCCTGGACCATCCCGACCTCCACCCTGCAGCATCCTGACCTCCACTCTGAACCATCCTGACCTCCACCCTGGACCATCCTGACCTCCACCCTGGATCATCCTGACCTCCACCCTGGATCATCCTGACCTCCACCCTGGACCATCTGACCTCCACCCTGAATCATCCTGACCTCCACCCTGGATCATCTGACCTCCACCCTGCAGCATCCTGATCTCCACCCTGGACCATCCTGACTTCCACCCTGCAGCATCCTGACCTCCACCCTGCAGCATCCTGACCTCCACCCTGGACCATCCTGACCTCCACCCTGGATCATCCTGACCTCCACCCTGGATCATCTGACCTCCACCCTGCAGCATCCTGACCTCCACCCTGGACCATCCTGACCTCCACCCTGAAACATCCTGACCTCCACCCTGCAGCATCCTGACCTCCACCCTGCAGCATCCTGACCTCCACCCTGGACCATCCTGACCTCCACCCAGAACCATCCTGACCTCCACCCTGAACCATCCAGACCTCCACCCTGAACCATCCAGCCCTCCACCCTGGATCATCTGACCTCCACCCTGCATCATTCTGACCTCCACCGTGAACCATCCAGACCTCCACCCTGGATCATTTGACCTCCACTCTGGATCATCCTGACCTCCACCCTGGATCATCCTGACCTCCACCCTGAACCATCCTGACCTCCACCCTGGACCATCCTGACCTCCACCCTGCAGCATCCTGACCTCCACCCTGGATCATCCTGACCTCCACCCTGGACCACCCTGACCTCCACCCTGGACCATCCTGACCTCCACCCTGGATCATCCTGACCTCCACCCTGCAGCATCCTGACCTCCACCCTGGACTAGGGCTGGGTTAAACGATTATTTTTGTAATCGATTAATCTAGAAAATATTTTTTCGATGCATCGATTAATCTAACGATTCATTTTTAAATCCGATTCGATTTGATTTCGATTCGATTATCGATTATCTCCCCATAATTTGACCTATATAGCAATTAATGCAAATTTATCTCCATGAATAAAACACAAATTTCTTCTTACAAGTTCAAAAATGAATTGTATTGAACAATACAACAATAAAGTGCACACAGTTGTAGTGCAATGGAATCCTATAATAAAAAAATAATAAAATAAAACTTTCCTTCAATAAATAAAACTGCAAAAAACACAATCTGAACCAAAATCTTATCAACATAAAATAAATAAAAAATAACAGCAGCGGTGACAGCTGCAATTTACAAAACAACACAATGTGTGACAGCAGCAACTTAGCCTAATCATTTAAATCTGTGAAATAAATAACAAATAAATTTAAGTATTAGGCCTATTACAGTTAAGTGAACAGTAGTTTAACTTTTAGTAGTTAGGATGCTCTCAGTAAGTGCAGCAGCCTCCTGGGGGGTGGGGGTTGTCTGATAGTAGTCCTCCAAACTTTTCTGCTTATCCCTGTCCCTGAAAACATGAATCACAAACACAGTGCACAGGTTAATAAAACTATATACTTCTAAATGATCTGCCCATACCAATAAAGTATAATAATAATACATTAACATAAAAGTTAAAAGTTAGAAAACAACAATGAAAGTTGTATTTAAAAAAAAAAAAGACAGACAAAGAAATTTAAAAAAAAAAACTAACTTTAGCATGTATTTGAGGAATGTGTGTCAGTTAAGGCGCGTGTTGTTTTAAGTGGGCACATGTTCTGTGTGTGTGAGGCTGGAGCACAAGTTACGTGGTTCGGTTTGGATGAATGACGGGGTTAATCATTGCAAACAAGGAAAGAAAAAAAAGTTGAAAACTTACGGTGTCTTCTCCTCCACACAAGCAGCTCCCGGTGCCTCCTCTTAAGGTGCTGGTGCATCGCGGTAGTGCTTTTATGATATGCCGTCTCTATTTTGCACAGGTCACAGACCACCGAATCGTTACCATTAGGTGTAAAGTACTCCCATACTTTTGACATCCTGTTACGAGATAGCTTCTTCTCCCCCGACTCGCTGCTACTCGATGCCGCGGCCGCCGCCATTTTTTGATTCAGAGTGACGACGCATCGACGTGCAGTTTCTGCGTCGACGTATTTTTTGCGTCGACGTAATCGATGACGTCGACGCGTCGTCCCAGCCCTACCCTGGACCATCCTGACCTCCACCCTGAACCATCCTGACCTCCACCCTGGACCATCCTGACCTCCACCCTGAACCATCCTGACCTCCACCCTGGATTATCTGACCTCCACCCTGCAGCATCCTGACCTCCACTCTGAACCATCCTGACCTCCACCCTGGATCATCCTGACCTCCACCCTGGACCACCCTGACCTCCACCCTGGACCATCCTGACCTCCACCCTGCAGCATCCTGACCTCCACCCTGGACCATCCTGACCTCCACCCTGAACCATCCTGACCTCCACCCTGCAGCATCCTGACCTCCACCCTGGACCATCCTGACCTCCACCCTGCAGCATCCTGACCTCCACCCTGGACCATCTTGACCTCCACCCTGGACCATCCTGACCTCCACCCTGGACCATCCTGACCTCCACCCTGGACCATCTTGACCTCCACCCTGGACCACCCTGACCTCCACCCTGCAGCATCCCGACCTCCACCCTGGATCATGAGGCAAATCAGACAGATTTCTAGAAATCAGAGCTGCACCATCCTGGTGGATGAACGTCGTCTCTTCTAATCAGACCAGAATGTCCTCAAAACATGTGCCAATCATCAATAAAGACCATGTTATTATCCTGACACCACCAGAGACAGAGTGAGTGCAGCTAAAGATGTCACCACTGGTTGAATTATGAAGGAGACCAGAGAAAACTACGGGGTCATTTGTAGCATTTGCTACAAAAACATTATGGATCCACAAAGAGACTAACGACGTGGATTTATTGTTGTTTATGTAGCAAATGAACCGGTAGAAGAAGGAAACATTTAGGCAAGAAAATCGAGTTTTAGTCAACTAGACTTAGACTTAGACTTTCTTTATTGTCATTGCACAAAAAAACACACAGCAGTGAGGTTTTTCGTCAACGAAATGTCATTGCTTGGCTTTCCGTATTACAGCTTAAAGAATTACAAGACAATACTGTAGTGCTACAGACCTAAAAAACCTAGAGGTTGTGGTGAGTGCAGTGTAGAGAATAAATAGATAAAACCAGGATGTAAAACATCAGAATCCGGTGTAAACAGCAGGTTCAAGTGCAGTGCAGAGCTACGAAGCAGCAATAAAAAAATATATATATGAATATGAATATGACTATGGAATATACAAATATACAAATATTGCACAGAAATTGAGATTGAAAATATTGCACAGAATTTGAATTTGAAAAATGTATTGCACAGAAAAAATATATTTCACAGATATTTACATAAGGGAAATTATGCGCCATTGTCCATGGGGTGGGGGTTTATTTCTCCATTGAGTAGTCTGATGGTCAGGGGGAAATAACTGTTTCTGAGTCTGGCTGTTCTGCAACGGATGCTGCGGAACCTTCTGCCAGACGGCAGGCGTGAGAACAGTCCATGTTGGGGGTGGGTGGGGTCAGAGAGGATCCGATGGGCTCTGGATAAGCAGCGGCTGTCTGCTATGTCCTTGATGGGCAGGAGTGGGGTCCCGATGATCTTCTCCGCTGTCCTCACCACTCTCTGCAGAGACTTCCAGTCTGAGGCCCTGCAGCTCCCAGACCAGACGGAGATGCAGCTGGTCAGCAGGCTTTCGATGGTCCCTCTGTAGAAGGTGGTTAGGATGGGAGGGGGGAGGAAAGCTCTCCTCATCCGTCGCAGAAAGTGCAGGCGCTGCTGCGCCCTCTTCGCCAGGGAGGAGGTGTGGGGTGACCAGCTGAGGTCGTCGGTGATATGCATCCCCAGGTATTTGGTTGTGCTCACGACTTCCACGGCTGTGTTGTTGATGAGGAGTGGTGTGTGGCTGGGTCTGGATCTCCTGAAGTCCACAATGATCTCTTTAGTTTTATCGACATTCAGGACCAGGTTGTTCACCTTACACCAGTACACTAGATGTTGCACTTCCTCCCTGTAGGCCAGTTCGTTATTGTCCTGTATGAGGCCCACGACTGTTGTGTCATCCGCGTACCTCAGGATGTGGTTGCTGCTGTACCTGGGGCGACAGTCGTGGGTCATCAGGGTGAACAGCAGGGGGCTCAGAACACATCCCTGGGGGGAAAACCGTGTTTCTGAGAGATGACGCTGGATGTGTTGTTACCCACTCAGACAGACTGGGTTCTGTCTGAGAGGAAGTCCAGCAGCCAGTTGCACAGCGATGTCTTGAGGCCCAGTGGCTCCAGTTTGCGTACCAGGTCCTGGGGGATGATCGTATTGAATGCTGAGCTGAAGTCCAGGAACAGCATCCGTATGTGGGTGTTCCTCTCCTCTAGGTGCGCCAGGCTCAGGTGGAGAGCAGTGGAGATGGCGTCCTCGGTGGAGCGGTTTGGCTGGTATGCAAACTGGAAAGGGTTGAGTGATGGGGGGAGTGTGGAGATGATGTGGTCCTTAACCACCCTCTCGAAGCACTTCATGATGGTGGAAGTAAGTGCAACGGGGCGGAAGTCATTAAGGCATGTGATGACTGGTTTCTTGGGCACCGGGATTATTGTGGCTGACTTGAAACACGGGGGGATGGTGGCCTGGTTCAGTGAGGTGTTGAAGATGTCAGTGAGCACGTGGGCCAGCTGGTCTGCACATCCCTTGATCAGCCTTCCTGGGATGTTGTCAGGGCCGGCAGCTTTCCTCACGTTGACCTTCCTCAGGGCTCTCCGCACTGCAGTGGTTTCGAGCCTGAGTGCCTCTTCATCGGGGTGGGGGGTGGCCTTCCTCGCAGGTGTGTTGTTCAGAGCTTCAAACCTTCCGAAGAAGTTATTGAGCTCGTTGAGGAAGTTAATGTCACCCTGGCAGGGTGTGGGTGTGGCTTTGTAGTCAGTGACAGTCTGAATGCCCTGCCACAGTTGTCTGGTGTTGATGGGGTGCTGGAAGAAGCACTGGATCTTCTGACTGTGTGCTCGCTTTGCTACTCTGATGGCCCGGTTCAGATTTGCCCTTGCTGATCTGAGTGCTGTTGCATCACCCGATCTGAACGCAGCATCTCGCTCCCTCAGTCTGTCACGCACCTCCTTAGTCACCCAAGGTTTCTGGTTGGCCCGTGTGA
This sequence comes from Hirundichthys speculiger, assembly GCA_018398805.1. Lineage (NCBI taxonomy): Eukaryota > Metazoa > Chordata > Actinopteri > Beloniformes > Exocoetidae > Hirundichthys > Hirundichthys speculiger. Next base: position 413,936 of record JAGFBZ010000023.1, read on the forward strand.
TGATTGTCTTGGTGACTGTAGCCTCTTCAATGCACCACTGTATGTAGCCTGACACAGATGCAGCATATTCTCCCACATTGGTGCGTTGATTGTCTGTTGCAGCCTCTCTGAACATGCTCCAATCAGTGCCCTCAAAACAGTCTTGCAGTGTAGACATGGCACCTTCAGGCCACACTCTCACCTTCTTCACCGCAGGTTTTTCTCTGGTGAGCAGGGGCTGGTATGCAGGAATTAGCATAACAGAGAGGTGGTCTGGGGAGCCAAGGTGGGGGTGGGGGGCTGCTCTGAATGCTTTCTTGATGTTTGTGTAAACCAAGTCCAATGTATTCTTCCCTCTTGTAGCAAAGTCCACATGCTGGTGAAAGTTGGAAGCACAGTCTTCATGTTGGCTTGGTTAAAGTCCCCAGCAACAATAAAAACGCCCTCCGGCTGTGTGGATTGCATGTCGCTGACGGCGCGGTAGAATACACTCAGGGCTTGTTTACAGTTAGCGCTGGGGGGAATGTAAACAGCAACAATAGTGACGCTGGTGAATTCCCGGGGCAGGTAGAAGGGTCTGCATCTTACAATCATAAACTCTATGTCCTCACAGCAATGATTGGAGACCAGAGTCACGTGGTTGCACCAGTTGTTGTTAGTGTAGATGCAAACACCACCTCCCCAAGTTTTACCTGTGAGGGCATGGCTCCTGTTGGACCTGAATGTTGTTAGCCCATCCAGGCTAATGGCAGTGTCTGGGACAGATGAGTTGAGCCATGTCTCGGTGATAATGAGGGCGCAGCAGTTTCTCGTCTCACGTTTGGTGTTTAGGTCCAGCTTCAGGTAGTCCAGTTTATTTTCCAGGGACCATACGTTGGCAAGCAGGATCGAGGGAAGCGGCGGTCGGAACGGGTTAGCTTTTAGCTTTGCTGTGAGTCCACCGCGGCAGCCGCGCTTCTGCTTCCTCTCGCACCGCTTTCGGTGTATCCGCGGTTGATTTATCCACGGCCGCTCGCATTGCCTCGGTGTGTCCACAGACGGTCTGTGCTGGGGGGAGACTCCTCTGCTCTGTACGCCACTAGATCCGGCCGGCGTAGTAGACCCAGGTTGTGGAGGGCGATCTGCGTCTCCGGACTTACGGGATCCAAGTTGCAAGTTATCCTCAAAGTAATGATAGTTTGGCGGTCGTACCCAGGATTTCCTGCAGGAAAAAACTTTGGCAGGGGGGGGGGGTTCAAGCCGAGAACGAGAACGGTAGCCGAGAACCAAAAAAAAGGATAAATTACTTAATTAATTAGATTGTTCAATTATTACTTTTGCCCTCAAAATATGAAAGAAGTTGCTTAACAACAAACCCACAAACATGATGATGGAAAACACTATAAAGTGTAGGCTACCTCAGTTTCTTAACTAAAAGACTATGTCTCATTTACTCTACTACTGATCAATTGCATACCAGTAAATTACATAGTAGGCGTTACCTTTTTGACTGGGCGGACTGGTCATCAATCACCTCAGAGTGACAGCTGTCAAGTGAAGCTACGTGAGCTTGGAGTCCAGATGACAGGCAGTGCGCCCATTGGTCTTTATTTATTGAGTTAGTTAGTTTAAATACCTAATGTTCTTTTTTTTCTTTTATAGACAAAGTTAAACATAATGTTGATTAGTGTGTGCGTGTGTCACTTTAATGAATTGGCGAACCAAAAAAAAAAAAAAAAAAAAACGGCAGTGAGAGGTCGCACTGTCTGGTCAAAACAAAAGCACCGGGTCTATTACGAATAAAGTTTACCAGAATCTCTACTGACTATAAATAATTACGGACCGACATAAAAGCGAGCGGAGGAAAACTTGTACTGAAGTGAGACGAGACGTGAGCTGTCAAACGGGAGTGATCGACAGAGAGGTTATCACTGTGTGTGTGTGTGTGTGTGTGTGTGTGTGTGTGTGTGTGTGTGTGAAAGAGAGAGAGAGAGGTGGCGCAGAATGCACTGCAGGCAAACAGCGCAGCACTAAAGAATAAACATTAATTCATTATAACACAAACCTATGTGCGCTGATCAGTTCTCAAGCGCCGTGTCGCTTGCATGCATTGCATTTTTTTTTTTGCCCGACATTTTTTTTGCCCGACATTTTTTTTGCCCGACATTGTAGCCCGGGCGCTCGAGATTTCAGGCCGGCGGGGCGCCTGGCCAAATAAGGTCTGCAGGAAACCATGCGTACCATATTCTTGTGTCGCTGAGCTGAGCTTTTGATGCTAAAAACACTGATCTGGATGGCGAAAAAGCCGGTAAAGTGGCTGTGTTACCGGGAGCCGAAGCAGCCGCAGCTGGACAGGGCGCCGCCATCTTGAAAAATAGACAACTTTAACATGAGCTACTATGGGCTGGATTGTCTCGGTTCTATTCGGGTATCTGGGTCCAGTTCGTGGTCAGATACTTAGTACTCGGATCGGGTCGGTTCCGAGTCCAAATATTGCTGGTCTATTTGGATTCGAAACCCAGACTTATAATAGCTCGAATTTTCACAGGTCCATTCGGGTTTGGGTCCATGAAAGTGGACCCGTGAAGACCTCTACTCTGAGGGCAGAAGAAGATGTTTCTATTATTATTATAATTAAAGCTGCAAGCAGCGTTTATCGGGCCCTCGCACCCATTGCCACCGCCCCCCCAGGTGTCCACCACCTTCCCAAGCCAGTCGGGAATAAAGACAATACAGTGAAAGTCCAATTTGGTTATAAAAATGGAAAGGTTGCTGCCCAGCTTGAATCCAGAGGTATGAAAACAAAAAGAACTGATGTCAAATCTACTCAGAGCTGAGTTCTAAGTTGGCAAAACAAGGCTGTAACAGTAACAACTATCTCTAATCTTAAGCAAATATAAAGAGTCAGAGATTTGATGTCCAGAGCAGATTTACAGAAACTTATTCAGCCTTCATCTCCAGCAGACTTGACTACCATAATGATCTTTAGTCTGATTAGACAGCTTCAGATCATGATGAACCCTGTTGCCAAAGTTCTAGCAAGAACCAGAAAAACTGAACACATTACTGCTGTTATCTTAGACTCGTCCATGCACAACATTTGGATGGTGAATGAGGACTTTTATCAGTATGAGCTGTAGGAATCCAAGGCTGAGCTGATAAAGCACACATAGGATACAAAACACACTAAATGTGACCAAGATCACGGTCCTTTGATGAGACAGTAGCACTGTCCAAGATTGTCAGATACACTTGTTCAGTGTGAAAGAATCATCAAATATATGAATGTTCAAGCAGATTGGATAATGCATGTGTAATTCAGAACAACTTTTCCATTTATGGAAAGAGATCTGTTTAGTAGAGCCTATAGTTAGTCTAGACAATAGTGTGTTAGGGCCAATAGTCATAGCTACAGTTACAGGAATGGATGAAGACCAGACTAGAGCAGACTGGTCTGAAACAGCCTCATCATAGCTAGGCTGCTATAGGTCTATGTGGCAGGGAGACACCAACACGATCCACTGACTGGTGTTCTCAGCTTTTCTCTTCCCACCTTCACCTTTCTTATTCAGCTGTAATCATAGTTACTGTTTTAATATCATTGCACTCCCGTAAAGTGACAAAGGGATTTCTATTTATTCATATTCCTAGTTAATTCCGTATTGGCCAGAATATAGGACGACTCTGATTAAATGACAAGGGCGTAGATGGTAGTGGGGAGGGGGGATCATGTCCCCCTGTAAAGTCAAAAAATGCATCTTTGTCCCAACGGCTCTGAGGCCATGACTTTTTCCCTCTAAACCTGCTGTCTTTTAGGTCACAGGATTGTTGTCTTTATCAAGTTGCTGAGTTATGTCTAGACGGATCACAAGCTTTACAAGGTTATGAGTAGCTGTAATTTTCCATCTGATGCAGAATAATATGAGATGAACTGCCCGCCTTTAATCTTGGCATTCTACTGAAGAATCCTGATGGTGTGAAGAGCTCTGTGATTTTGACTGCAGCCTTGGAGAATAAACCTCCGTTTGCACCTCCGTCGTTGTCAGTGCCTTGCTTAACAGCTGAATAGATTGCCTTACCAGTGCATAGAAATTAATAACTCTTACGGCCAAGAAGATTCCAAATTCTGGCATTACACCCCCCCAGATTTGGGGGGACATGCCCCCCACCACCACTGTCCCTCCACTATCTGCCCCCCATCACCACCTTCCGTATGTAAGGCACCAAACATAGGTAGAACTAGAAAAACTCGGAGAGCACAGACCTCCACCAAGCAGTTCGTCTGTCTCACAATGATAAAGAGTCCCTTAAAAAGTTCCTGGATCCAGAAAGTGATCCGGCACAGCTGATCCATTTCATAGCATCGTGTTTCTGGTACGACTAATGATATAATCACTGTACTCTTAAATTTGAAGCTTAAAGTCGGAAAAGGATTGAAATCTACTATCCACCAGGAGTTTTCATTTCATTTCATTAACTGTTCGTTTTGTTTTTTTTATTTTTTTATTTCACATTCCATGACGTCCCAATTTTTAAACTGGGAAGCGCTCAGTTCTCAGGTTATGTTGTCCGGCGCTTTAAGTTCCGATTTCCAATGTAACTGTAATGCACCATTTCGACCCCGGGGTCATAAGGGGTGCTGGTGTCTGCCAGTTGCGGTTACCATGTTGATCATAAACAACTGTCTAATAACTGAGCTGGTGATCTTTCTGCCACATTAAGCCAGAGAAGAGGGAGGAGAAAAATCA
>JAGFBZ010000024.1:0-42643 GCA_018398805.1 Hirundichthys speculiger
TCCCTCCATCCATCAATCCATCATCCATCCCTCCATCCCTCCATCCATCATCCATCCATCCATCCATCCATCCATCATCCCTCCATCCATCCATCCATCTATCCATCCATCCATCCACCCCTCCATCATCCCTCCATCCATCCATCCATCCATGCATCATCCATCCATCCATCCCTCCATCCATCAATCCATCCATCCCTCCATCAGCCCTCCATCCATCCATCCATCCATCACCCATCCATCATCCATCCATCCATTCATCCTTGTTTTTCTTGGATTCAGAAATGAACCAATCAGAGGCCTTTACACTGAAGACTGTTATATTTTGTCTCCAGGAACTGTTCCTTGTGTTGAGGGCCAGGAACTCTGACCTCACCTGTATATTTTGGATGTAGGTGGACTCACCTTTCATCTTGATGTGGAACTCTCCCAGCTGGTTCTCCAGTTCAGTCTCCAGAGTACACATGTTCTACAGGAGGAGCAGAGGGACATTTCAGTTTCAGATCTGCTGTTAGAAACACAACCACGTCCAATGGTTGCAGGACTAGACGAACCACGTCCAGTGGTTGCAGGACCAGACCAACCACGTCCAGTGGTTGCAGGACTAGGCGAACCACGTCCAGTGGTTGCAGGACTAGATCAACCACGTCCAGTGGTTGCAGGACTAGATCAACCAAGTCCAGTGGTTGCAGGACTAGACGAACCACGTCCAGTGGTTGCAGGACTAGATCAACCACGTCCAGTGGTTGCAGGACTAGATCAACCAAGTCCAGTGGTTGCAGGACTAGACCAGCCACATCCAGTGGTTGCAGGACTAGATCAACCACGTCCAGTGGTTGCAGGACTAGATCAACCACATCCAGTGGTTGAAGGACTAGACCAGCCACGTCCAGTGGTTGCAGGACTAGACCAACCACGTCCAGTGGTTGCAGGACTAGATCAACCGAGTCCAGTGGTTGCAGGACTAGACCAGCCACGTCCAGTGGTTGCAGGACTAGACCAACCACGTCCAGTGGTTGCAGGACTAGATCAACCACGTCCAGTGGTTGCAGGACTAGACCAACCACGTCCAGTGGTTGCAGGACTAGATCAACCGCGTCCAGTGGTTGGACTGCTCTTCTTGCTATCATTTGTTCTTGGTTTTGCGCCACCAGAGGATCATTAATCTCAATATTTCTAGTTTCCAGCGTATCCTACCTCGGTGTACTCCTTGTATCCCTTGTTGGCTTCAACCAGACTCTCCCGGGCCTCTTTGCTTCCTGACGAGACGGTGTAAGCCTTCACCATCTTGCTGGCTCCGTCTCTCAGTCTCCTCTGGAGGCAGTAGGCTTCAAAAAGCTCCTCGATCTGACAAAAGAACAATGGCAGGGAAAAACTGGCTGAACTGAGACTGACCAACAATAAGTTTGTTGAATGAGCTCCTGGACTCTGGACTCTGATGTAGAAACGCCCTTAAATTCATGTCCAATGTGACCAGACACAGAGATCACCGCCCCCCCCAACCACCCACTGAGACCGGACAGTAAATCTGAGCCTGTAGACAGAGGTGGGGCTGGGTCAGGCCCAGAACTACAGGAACACAAAGTCTGCCTGGACCCAGACCATGGTGGTCCCGCCTGGGTTTGTCCATATGAACTCTGACTAGGATCCTCTGACTGAACACGCCCTCTGTGATGTCACAAACAGGTTTCTACAGAATGTCTCTGAAACCTCCTTTTCCTTGTACTGCACAGCATCATGGTAGATGTTCAAGCAGGACTGGAGGCCAGCTGGAACCAGCCTACCTGATACTGGTGTATCTCCAGTGGAGCAGAGCCAACGACCACCTCTGGGACGGTTCCGAACCGTTCAGTGATGATGGTTCCACTGTCTAGACTGACTGATTCACAGCGGCTGGAGTGATGCTCATGTTCAGCGTTCTGTGGGACTTCAGCTTCAAAATGCAAAGTCTGCTGTGGTTCTGGACCACGACTAGACCGGGCCAGCTTCCCCAGAACACATGGAACCGACAGGAAGTGCAATTACATTCTCATTGTCATTGAGATTCTGATGGAATTTCAAGATAAAATAGCAGCAGCGGCTCTGGCTCATACCAGTTCTTCTACCGACCACTAGACGCAGCAGTTCCTCTACCGACCACTAGAGGCTGCAGTTCCTCTACCGACCACTAGAGGTTGCAGTCCCTCTACCGACCACTAGAGGCTGCAGTTCCTCTACCGACCACTAGAGGCTGCAGTTCCTCTACCGACCACTAGAGGCTGCAGTTCCTCTACCGACCACTAGAGGCTGCAGTTCCTCTACGGACCACTAGAGGCTGCAGTTCCTCTACCGACCACTAGAGGCTGCAGTTCCTCTACTGACCACTAGAGGCTGCAGTTCCTCCACCGACCGCTAGAGGCTGCAGTTCCTCTACCAATTGCTAGAGGCTGCAGTTCCTCTACTGACCACTAGAGGCTGCAGTCCCTCTATCGACCACTAGAGGCTGCAGTTCCTCTACAGACCACTAGAGGCTGCAGTTCCTCTACCGACCACTGGAGGCTGCAGTCCCTCTACCCACCACTAGAGGCTGCAGTTCTTCTACCGACCACTAGAGGCTGCAGTTCCTCTACCGACCACTTAAGGCTGCAGTTCCTCTACCGACCACTAGCGGCTGCAGTTCTTCTACCGACCACTAGAGCAGGACGAGACTCAGAAAGTGCTTTCTTCTGGTTTTTACTGATTGCAAACATGAAAGATTGCTGCAGCAAGACACTTCATACACTTCATAAAAGTAAGAAAATAGTCCTTTAAATTAAATTGACACATGTAAACAAAAGTCCTTTGTTCTGCTTTAAAATATCAAACTTTACAACTGAAATAAACATACTTGTTGTCTGGTACAAATATCAGTTTTGGTCTCCATGGATGTGAAATCGATCTATGGTATTTTGATTGACAACTGGCATAGCCAATGGACAGCTGTTGCCATGTTAGTGATGAGCACCGTCCTGACATCTGAGCTGTGAAGACCCTAACAGGACATGATCAGCATCATCTTACAGATAATATGTCTTGTGATGTTAACTGTACTCAGAGACACTGCTGTGACTGCTGACCGTTGGTCTATAAGGTCCTGGGTGGGTGTGTACGGTCCTGGATCGGGGGACTGTGGGGGTCTTTGGTCGGGAGATTGTGGGGGTCTTTGGTCGGGGGACTGTGGGGGTCTTTGGTCGGGAGATTGTGGGGGTCTTTGGTCGGGGGACTGGGGGGGGGGGGGGGGGGGGGGGGGGGGGGGGGAGGGGGGGGGGGGGGGGGGGGGGGTGGTGGGGGGGGGGGGGGGTGGGGGTCTTTGGTCTGAGGATTGTGGGGCTCTTTGGTCGGGGACTCTGGGGGTCTTTGGTCTGAGGATTGTGGGGTCTTTGGTCGGGGATTGTGGGGGTCTTTGGTCGGAGGATTGTGGGGGTCTTTGGTCGGGGACTCTGGGGGTCTTTGGTCTGAGGATTGTGGGGGTCTTTGGTCGGGGGACTGTGGGGGTCTTTGGTCGGGGGACTGTGGGGGTCTTTGGTCGGGGGGACTCTGGGGGTCTTTGGTCGGAGGATTGTGGGGGTCTTTGGGGGGTCGGGGGACTGTGGGGGTCTTTGGTTGGGGGATTGTGGTGGGTCTTTGGTTGGGAGATGTGTGGGGGTCTTTGGTCGGGGGACTGTGGGGGTCTTTGGTCGGGGGACTGTGGGGGTCTTTGGTTGGGGGGATTGTGGGGGTCTTTGGTCGGGAGATTGTGGGGGTCTTTGGACGGGGGACTGTGGGGGTCTTTGGTCGGGGGGGGACTGTGGGGGTCTTTGGTCGGGGGATTGTGGGGGTCTTTGGTCGGGGGACTGTGGGGGTCTTTGGTTGGGGGATTGTGGGGGTCTTTGGTCGGGAGATTGTGGGGGTCTTTGGTCGGGGGACTGTGGGGGTCTTTGGATGGGGGACTATGGGGGTCTTACCTTGCTGAGGTGAAACTCCAGACGTCTGATGTACCTCTCGATCACCTTGACTTGCTGTTGAAGCAGAGTCACATGATCTGTTAACTGCTGTTTTAAAGTTCAGACTACCTGGATGAGCAAAAGCTGCTGAGGGTTAGGGTTGGGGTTGGGGTTAGCGTTAGGGTGAGGTGTTCAGAGCAGCTTACCTTGTCTAACTCATACAGGAAACCCTGAGGAACAGAAAACACAGCATCATCAGCATATCAACATCCATTATGCATCCCTGTTTAGTCCTATCTAGGGCCACAGGGATCTGCTGGAGCCTGTCCCAGCCCTCTCTGGTAGGGGGACAGCCTGGACAGGTAGCCTGTCCATCGCAGAGCATCAACAGTCTCAGACCAAAGAAAGACCATCACGTACCAGTCTGGAGTTCCTCTTCGAGTCTTTGATCTGTCTGCTGAGGCTGTCCAGCTCCATCTGGTGGACATGGAGGTATGACCTGAGAGCACAACCACAGATCGTCTCCATAAAATGTGTGCAAGTCATAACTGAAGAAGGAGGAGGAGGTGAACAGCCAACAACACTGTTAAACACTAAATCCTTCAGAATAAAAGCTGAGGAGATGATGGACTCACTGCAGGCCTTTCTTCAGGGCCTCGTAGACTTGATCCAGACGCTCTGGTTGAGGAACTTTGGGTGGGGAGTTGGACATGGTGAACATCCTGCTGGCTCTGCTGGACCTCCTGCTGAGACCAGGTGTGCTGACACCGACAGATTCCTGCAACAAAGAAGAAGATCTTCACCCAGCGGTACCTGGAGCTAGCAGCTTCATGTGGCGCTAATGCAGTCAGAAACATTCATCACACATGATGCAGAATCATCGTCACAGGACTGAACATTAAAGCCCCGATCGTACACCTCCCCCTACCCGCTAACCGCAAATTGCGGGTTTAGGAACCTCCGGTAACCACTAATGCAATCTTCCGCTTCTCTAAAGCCGCTACCCACGTTGCCGACTCCCTTACTCACATTGTAGGCGCTGCAATGGGCGTGTCATTTGTGCTTTCCACAAACTCGCTATCTTGCAATCATGGGTTTAGGATAGCGGGTAGCGGGTGGTCAGACCACCCGCTGGATGAAAAGATGCTCCATAGCGGTTTGCAGGTAGCGGCTTAAGGAAAGCGGAAGATTGCTAATAGCGGGTAGCGCAACCTGCTCTTAAAGGCAATGGCTACTGACGCACTGATTGGTTAAACAGGTGGAACGCCCTAACCACTCCCATGCATTATATATGTGTGACAGTGTGGGGGTCCTGTCACCATACCTCCGATTGATCACGTGTCCTGGCTAATTAGCCAATGGGATATCCCTTTGGCTGACTCGTAAGCACACGTGACTTTCACCTGGGAGTCTGGGGATCAAATCCCGCCCAGGCCCTCCGCAGTGACCCTTGCCACATTTGCATTATATAGCGGTTAGCGCAGGTAAAATCGCGGGTTTAGGGAGGTGGAAGATTGCGTTTTTTGCGGGGGAACGCCCCTCCCGCTACCCGCTATCCCTTAATAGTGGCTTTAGGAGGTGGCGGAAGATCGGGCCCCAAGTGTGCTTCACAGTTTTTGCTCCAGCACAAGCTGAACATCAGGATCACTCCCATCCTTCCTGGACATCTAAGATACCCACAAAAGATTGTGACTATGGCATGTAAAATTAGCGACTGGAGTCACAAGCTAATGATTGTACTTATAGTATATACAGCTAATTATAGTTTATGGAGGGAAAACTGGCAGGTCAGACGTTATAAATACTGCAAGGTAGTGCTGGGCAGTATGACAATATATATCGTGGGGACAATATAAAAGTGTATATCGTGCCATTTCTCTTCTATCGTTTCTATCGTTTCTAACCTAATTTTATCAATTATTACAGCAAATATGTAATAAAATAACCTGCAATGATAAATTTGATAGAATCGTATCTACTTCTACAAAGTAGCCTTTTATGTTTGCACTTTTATTCATGGTTAATGCCTTAAACAGAGTTCTCTTCAACCCTGATGTTCACTTTAGACACTTTATATTGGTTTGCAAACTTTGCACTACAAGGTTACAGATTTCAGAAAGTTAAAAAATAATTTGTTTATTTTTTATAGCTGAACTTCAGTGCAAAAATGTGTTTTTCCTCTCAGAAACTGTTGTGCACTTTGAAAAAAATGTGAAAGCTACTGTACCTCTGTACCTACCTGTTTTTGCTGCACTAAAATGTATGTTTGTGACAGTTCAGCTAAATGTCCTTTCAAAATAAAGTTGAAAAGTAAGCAATTAAAATTTTGTCAAACTTTTCAGAGAATAACTGAAAACATACTTTATTATGGTATATCGTGATATATATCGTTATCGTGATATAAAATAGTCCATATCGTGATATATGATTTTTTCCATATCGCCCAGCACTACTGCAAGGTATCAACCAGTTCACCTTTATCAAATACACCACCAACGAGTTTCCTGTCTTCGACATAATCAGCTGGTGTCCATCCACAATGGAAGAACTGACCTCCAGTCAACTAAATCTTCTGGCCACGGGGATGCTGGTGGACCAGTCTGACCAGTCCAAGCCCAGCGTCAGTGGAAGGGGACAGAATGGTCAGGTGAGCGTACCTGTAAGGTCTGTCCTGGGTGTTGACTCCAGTGAAGCTCTGGCTCCTAGTGATTGACCTGGAGGTGGGGCGTCTGGCCGGCCGAACGGACAGAGACATGGTGGACAGAGTTCGAGATGGACTCCCTGTATGGAGAAGACAAAAGAAAATGAATGTCCACACATCCAGTAGACTGACAGCATTTTCTCCGTGGCCACCAAACTCCAGGCAAACCTTAGATTCACGACAAACGGCGCTTTTCTTAATCCTTTCAAATGGTATTTGTGAATCTAAAATAAATAAAAAATGTTGGGACGATATGAGGGGAACCAACTGGACTGTCTCTAGGTCATGATCTTCTACCTCTGGCTGCAGGTGGATCATCTGGTCCAGAGACCTTCACCTCAGATCTTTTCAGGACTCTTCCAAGTTGAATTATGAGACCACTAATCAGTGACATCTTTAGTCCTTTAGTCATTACGGATGTTATTTCAGGAGTGACACTTGAAATGAGGATGTTTGGACAGATTTGAGTTAATGTAAATTAGTATTAATTAGCATCATAGCTTAGCATAGGCTAATCAGCTAAACTGAAATAGCTAACTGATTGATGGAAAGTGGGTGTGGTTTGAGTTCTGCTGGTTCTGCCCATTTACAACATGGCACCATTCAGGACAATAAACAAGAGGTTTCAGAGTCACCCTTCAGAAACCTGTGATGACATCACAGTTCTGATACAGTCTATGGATACGGCAAATGCAAAGGAAAAAAAATTGTTAGGGAGCATATGAAGCCCATCTCTTTGATAAAAAGATTTGGAATCCTTTTCTTTTTTTTTTTGCATGACTGGTTTTTATTCACTGTGACAGGAAATCAAGGCAGACATGCAGAAAAGGGCAGCAGGGCGGCGTGGAGCCCGTGAGTAGAAGCCCAGAAGATTTGGAATCCTGATCAGGAACCTAAATCAGTATAATCTGCATTAGAGGTCTTCGGAACTACCCGACAACCCGAAAACCCGAGGTTCCGACCCGACCCGAATCGGCTCTCGTGTCCATTCAAAAGACATGACTCCAGGTTCGGGTCTGAATCGGTACAGTTAGTCTCGGGTCCGGTCGGTGCTCTCCGACAGGCTGGGTCCACGTTTACTCCAGAGACGTAAAGATATTGGCGGTGGCAGCTAATGTCAGGACTCGGGGCAGTTAAATTAATTATTCATTAATGTTGCGTATATGTCATGAAACAATTGTGTTGCCGTAGCGTGTTATTAGCGTGTTATTAGCGGTTTGCCCGGCAGCTGTAAAGAACAACGGATCGCCAACATGACAACGCTGGATGAGAGAACATATTTACAACACGTCCTGACCGGTGTAGGCTATTAGCGTTAGCAGTTGCTACCAATAGCATCTGTATCCACAAAGAAAACAACGACATGGATTTATTGTTGTTTACATCACGTAGCCTATGTAGCAACTGAACCGGGTAGAAGAAGACAACTTTAGGTAAGAAAATCAAGTTTTATTCAATGCTAGACAACTTTTAAAATGAGCAACTATGGGCTGGATCGTCTCGGTTCTATTCAGGTAACTCGGTTCGGTTCGTGGTCGGAAACTAAAAACTCGGCTCGGATCTATTCCGGGTCCAAATATTAAAGGTCCATTCGGGTTCGGACTCCTGAACTTATGATAATAGCTTGGGCCGGGTCGGTTTCGGGTCCAATTTTCACGGGTCCATTTGGGTATGAGTCCATGTCCATCTGCATATAAACTGACATTTGTATTAATGAGTGGGAGCATGTAGAATTAAAGACACAGAGGTCCCCGTACAGAGCCTTGTGGTCCTCCTCAGTTAGTGAAACCCATGAGTCCATGGTGGTGGTCCATACAGAAGCCTCTAAGTCCAGAGATGTTTCCTCTGGTGGTTAACAAGAGTGAATGTATCTGTGTTGTAGTGGTGACAAACATTTCCGCTGTGGTTCTGTCAGCTGTTGTTGCTATGGTGCTATGCTATTGCTTTAGTTTGAACATTTTCACACTTCATTCTGGTAGCTCATCCTCTAGTCTGTGCTTTTAGCCTCTACCAGATATTTTCTGGGTCTGGTTCCTGGACCAGAGATCTGTTTGTCAGGACCAGAGATCTGTTTGTCAGGACTAAGTCAGCAGATCTTTTTTGTCGGTTCAACTGGTGTTTTCCTACCAGGGTCCATCCTGGTGTCTTGCATCCTGTTCCTTAAAACAGCTGAAAAGCCTTTTCAAGGCGGCCCCCCCCCTCCCACAGCACAGGAAATGTTCCAATCCTACAGGAAGTCCAGAGTGACTGCCTCTCCTAACAGGAAATTCAACAAACGTAGATAGTCCTGGGGGGAAGAAAGGTCAGCTCTGCTGGACTGGAAATGAAAGAATTCCTCTGGAAACTGCTGGAGCCACCAACATGTCTTCAAAGAGCTGCAAACATCCTGAGCTCCACCTTTCACAGACGCCACAGAAACCTGCAGTGGTCCTGCAGAAGTGCTGAATCCAGAACCAGAACTGGGCCCATCACAGTCACCTACTTCCTGCTGCCATTTCCTGTCAGATGATCCATTTACTGTGTCCAGAACGTCTACATAAACACTTCTTCTGGTTTCTGGAAACTGAACAATGTTGGTTTCACCTCCAAACAGAACCAGACTTCAGTGTTTGGACAAACTGATAAGAAGGTTGATCAGCTCTGAGGAATGTCTCCAGGTTGCTCCAGACCAGCTCAGATCATTTCACCTCCTCCATACGACAGCTCCGTTCACCCTACCAGATCGCTGTCACTAACGCTGCACAATAAATCAAAAACGTCTTCTCTCCTGGCACCTGCACAGATGCACGCCAGGTGGTTCTGGCTCCTCCCCCTTTGACCTTTGCAACAGTCATGTCATCAAGAACCAGCTTTCTGAAATATGAGAATTTATGACAAACATTTTTTATTCTAAAAACAAATTTTGGGATATTCAGAAAGTTGCCATTTTGGAGCAAAAAAAATCTAAATTTGCAATTCTGCAAAATTCACAATTTCACCACAAAGTTGTAATTTTATGTATAAAAGAATAAAGTATAGAGTATCCGTGATTGTATGATTGTTAAACCAACAGTTTTATTGACGGCACGAACATAACATTAAAAAAAAGGAAAATAGATACATTAGCAAGCAACATGTTTCTGAATTCTTTTGTAGCTTAGCTTCACTACTGAAAAGCAGCCGGTAGCTTAGCATCATTACTGAACAGCAGCTGGTAGCTTAGCTTCATTACTGAACAGCAGCCGGTAGCTTCATTGCTGAACAGCAGCCGGTAGCTTAGCTTCATTACTGAACAGCAGCTGGTAGCTTAGCTTCATTACTGAGCAGCAGCCGGTAGCTTTGTTGCTGAACGACAGCCGGTAGCTTAGCTTCATTAATGAACAGGAGCCGGTAGCTTCATTGCTAAAGAGCAGCCGATAGCTTCGTTGCTGAACAGCAGCTGGTAGCCTAGCTTCATTACTGAAAAGCAGCCAGTAGCTTCATTGCTTAACAGCAGGTGGTAGCCTAGCTTCATTACTGAACAGCAGCTGGTAGCTTAGCTTCGTTACAGAACGCCAGCCGGTAGTTTAGCTTCGTTACTGAATGGCAGCCAGGAGCTGCGTCGCTGAACAGTAGCTGGTAGTGCAGCTCCAGCAGCCGGTAGCTTCATTACTAAACAGCAGCCAGTACCTTAGCTTCGTTACTGAACATGAGATGGTAGCTTCATTATTGAACGGCAGCCGGTAGCTTTGCTTCATTACTAAACAGGAGCTGGTAGCTTCATTATTGAATGGTAGCCGGTAGCTTTGCTTTGTTACTGAACAGGAGCTGGTAGCTTCGCTTCATTACTGAACAGAAGCTGGTAGCTTCATTACTGAACAGCAGCCGGTTGTTCCTTACTGAACAGGAGCCGGCAGCTACATTACTCACCAGCAGCCGGTAGCTTAGCTTCGTTACTGAACAGCAGCCAGTAGCTTTGGTTCATTACGGAACGGGAGCCGGTAGCTACATTACTGAACAGCGGCCGGTAGCTTAGCTTCTCTACTGAACAGGAGCCAGTAGCTTTGGTTCATTACTGAACAGCAGCCGGTAGCTTCATTACTGAACAGCAGCCGGTAGCTTCGTTACTGAACAGCAGCCGGTAGCTTAGCTTCGTTACTGAACAGCGGCCGGTAGCTTAGCTTCGTTACTGAACAGCAGCCGGTAGCTTCGTTACTGAACAGGAGCCGGTAGCTACATTACTGAACAGCAGCCGGTAGCTTAGTTTCATTACTGAACGGCAGCTGGTAGCTTAGCTTCATTACCGAAGCTAAGCTACCACCTGGCCTTCAGGCCTCTCTGAGCTCAGTTGGAGCTCCATCCTCCAGGAAACAGGGAGATGTTTACAGAGGTCTGTGTTTTATCTGAAGGTGTTAGCAGGAATAAATCACAATATTTAGTTCCTTTGGTACCAGTATCAGTACCAGGATTCCAAATGTGTGTTCTTTAACAAGTCTGAGAGGAGTCTGGTCCTGGACTTCAAAGTTAACACTGTTTGGTTTCAGGATCCTCCAGCTCAATCAGATTCACCACCATGTTGATGAACTAACAGTCCTGGTTGATGGTAACCAATGGTAACCCCAGGTCCCCCCCCCCCCCCCCCCCCCCCCCCCCCTGCTGATACCACCAGATAAATGCTGGAACACCATCGTCCAGCAGCAGAGAGACACCACAGCGTTGTTTTGATGCTGCCTGGCCTCTGTTCCAAACCATTCTGGAAAACTCCCCCTCCCTCACTCACATCCCATCATGCACCTCACCCTGTCTGAACCAGCTGATCTGAGGAGGATTCACCGTCCTCTGGTGCAGATACATTTCACTCAGCGCTGATGAGATGATGAATAAAACTAGGACCATAACAGAACAGGACTCAGGCTAGCTGGACGCAGACCGGATCAGATCCATCGGTCCTGTGACTCCATCCACAGGTTTCTGAACACCTGGTGGACGCTGTCATGGAGGAGCTACAGGTCCAACAGGGACCAGAACTGTCACTGGTGGAAGACCAGAACCAATGTGGAGTGGTTCAGAAGAGACTGTCCCCTCTGCTCCACCAGAGATGTGTGTGGACTCTCTTCTGGTTCTGGTTCTGGACCACAGCTAAACCGGGGCCAGTTTCCACATAGCAGTTGGAGCTGACAGGAAGTCAGATGTCAGAATATCATAGAGAATCATGTGGATTTTCAAAATAAAACATCAGCAGCAGCTCTGAATTGTACATGGACGTTAGCTAACCCCTGGACGCTGACTGGAAACAACTCAGAGGGTTTTAGAAGAACGTAGAACCATGAATCAGGAGACAGTTTAGACGTTTATCTGCCTCCACTCATCCTTTTATATGGAACATCCTAGAAGCAGACATGGAGATGCACATCTGTAAACCAGCAGACAACCACACCTGTCTCACATGGTCTCAAAACCTTCAGGTACAACCATGAATCCAGCTGAGCAGGTCTCTATGGTCCAGGTCTCTGTGGTCCAGGTCTCTATGGTCCAGGTCTCTGTGGTCCAGGTATCTATCTAGTCCACTGGTCCAGGTCTCTGTGGTCCAGGTATCTATCTAGTCCACTCGTCCAGGTCTCTGTGGTCCAGGTCTCTGTGGTCCAGGTCTCTATGGTCCAGGTCTCTGTGGTCCAGGTATCTATCTAGTCCCCTCGTCCAGGTCTCTGTGGTCCAGGTCTCTGTGGTCCAGGTCTCTATGGTCCAGGTCTCTGTGGTCCAGGTCTCTAGATCTATCTAGTCCACTCGGTCCAGGTCTCTATGGTCCAGGTCTCTGTGGTCCAGGTCTCTGTGGTCCAGGTCTCTATGGTCCAGGTCTCTGTGGTCCAGGTCTCTATGGTCTAGGTCTCTGTGGTCCAGGTCTCTGTGGTCCAGGTCTCTGTGGTCCAGGTCTCTGGTCCAGGTCTCTGTGGTCCAGGTCTCTATGGTCCAGGTCTCTGTGGTCCAGGTATCTATCTAGTCCACTGGTCCAGGTCTTTATGGTCCAGGTCTCTGTGGTCCAGGTCTCTATGGTCCAGGTCTCTGTGGTCCAGGTATCTATCTAGTCCACTGGTCCAGGTCTCTGTGGTCCAGGTCTTTATGGTCCAGGTCTCTGTGGTCCAGGTCTCTATGGTCCAGGTCTCTGTGGTCCAGGTCTCTGTGGTCCAGGTCTTTATGGTCCAGGTCTCTGTGGTCCAGGTCTCTATGGTCCAGGTCTCTGTGGTCCAGGTCTCTATGGTCCAGGTCTCTGTGTCCAGGTCTCTGTCCAGGTCTCTATGGTCCAGGTCTCTGTGGTCCAGGTCTCTCTATGGTCCAGGTCCCTGTGGTCCAGGTCTCTATGCTCTAGGTCCAGTCTCTGGTCCAGGTCTCTGTCTATGGTCCAGGTCTCCAGGTGTGTCCAGGTCTCTAGGTCTCTAGGTCCAGGTCTATGGTCCAGGTCTCTGTGGTCCAGGTCTCTATGGTCTCTCTAGGTGGTCCAGGTCTTATGGTCAGGTCTGTGGTCCAGGTCTCTTGGTCAGGTCTCTGGTCCAGGTCCAGGTCTCTCCAGGTCCCATCTGTGGTCCAGGTCTCTATGGTCCAGGTCTCTGGTCCAGGTCTGTCCAGGTCCAGGTCTCTCTATGGTCCAGGTCTCTGGTCCAGGTCTCAGGTCCAGGTCTAGGTCTCCAGGTCTCAGGTCCGTGTCCAGGTCTCTGTGGTCCAGGTCTCTTATGGTCCAGGTCTCTGTGGTCCAGGTCCAGGTCTTGGTCTATGGTCCAGGTCTCTATGGTCCAGGGTCTCTATGTGGTCCAGGTCCTCTCTATGGTCCAGGTCCAGGTCCTGTCCAGGTCTCTAGGTCCAGGTCTATGGTCCAGGTCTCTGTGGTCCAGGTCTCTCAGGTCTCTGTGGTCCAGGTCCTCTGTGGTCCAGGTCTCTATGGTCCAGGTCCGGTGGTCCAGGTCTCTATGTGTCCAGTCCAGGTCTCTCTATGGTCCAGGTCTCTCCTGTCTCTGGTCCAGGTCTCTATGGTCCAGGTCTCTGTGGTCCAGGTCTCTAGGTCCATGGTCCAGGTCTCTGTGGTCCAGGTCTCTTGGTCCATGGTCCAGGTCTCTGTGGTCCAGGTCTCTGTGGTCCATCTCTGGTCCAGGTCTCCTAGGTGGTCCTGTGGTCCAGGTCCAGGTCCAGGTCTCTGTGGTCCAGGTCTCTCTATGGTCCAGGTCTCCTCTGGTCCAGGTCTCTTGGTCCAGGTCTCTGTGGTCCAGGTCTCTAGGTCTCTATGGTCCTGTGGTCCAGGTCCATGGTCTCTATGGTCCAGGTCTCTGTGGTCCAGGTCTCTATGGTCCAGGTCAGGTCTCTGTGGTCCAGGTTCTCTCTGTGGTCCAGGTCTCTGTGGTCCAGGTCTCTCTAGGTCTCTGGTCCCAGGTCTCAGGGGTCTCTGTGTCCAGGTCTCTTGGTCGGTCCAGGTCTCTATGGTCCAGGTCTCTGTGGTCCAGGTCTCAGGTCTGTGGTCCAGGTCTCTATGGTCCAGGTCTCTGTGGTCCAGGTCTCTATGGTCCAGGTCCAGTGTCTGTGGTCCGGTGGTCCATTGGTCTCTCTAGGGTCCAGGTCTCTATGGTCTCTGGTCTCTGTGGTCCAGGTCTCTGTGGTCCAGTCTCTCCAGGTCCTAGGTCCTCTGTGGTCCAGGTCTCTGGGTCCAGGTCTCTATGGTCCAGGTCTCTGTGGTCCAGGTCTCTGGTCTCGGTCCAGGTCCACTTATGTGGTCCAGGTCTCTGTGGTCTCAGGTCTCTATGGTCCAGGTCTCTATGGTCTCTATGGTCCAGGTCTCTATGGTCCAGGTCTGGTCTCTAGGTCCAGGTCTCTCTCTAGGTCCAGGTCTCTATGGTCCAGGTCTCTGTGGTCCAGGTCTCTAGGGTCTCTGGTGGTCTCTATGGTCCAGGTCTCTGGTGGTCCAGGTCTCTGTGGTCCAGGTCTCTCTGGTGTCCAGGTCTCTATGGTCCAGGTCCAGGTCTCTCTGTGGTCCAGGTCTCTGTGGTCCAGGTCTATGGGTCTCTGGTCCAGGTCTCTATGGGTCCAGGTCTCTATGGTCCAGGTCTCTGTGGTCAGGTCTCTAGGGTCCAGGTCTCTGTGGTCTCTGTGGTCTCAGTGTCCAGGTCTCTGTGGTCCAGGTCTCTGTGGTCCAGGTCCAGTCTGTGGTCCAGGTCTCTGGGTCCAGGTCTCTGTCCAGGTCCAGGTCTCTGTGTCCAGGTCTCAGGTCTCTGGTCCAGGTCTCTGTGGTCAGGTCTCTGTCTCAGGTCCAGGTCTCTAGGTCTCTATGGTCCAGGTCTCTGTGGTCCAGGTCTATGTGGTCCAGGTCTCTGTGGTCCAGTCCAGGTCTCTGTGGTCCAGGTCTCTGTGGTCCAGGTCTCTGTGTCCAGGTCTGTCCAGGTCTCTCCAGGTGGTCCAGGTCTCTGTGGTCTCAGGTCTCTGTCCAGGTCTCTGGTCTCTATGTGGTCCAGGTCTCTCCTCTGTGGTCTAGGTCCAGGTCTTGGTCCAGGTCTCTGTGGTCCAGGTCTGTGGTCCAGGTCTCTGGTCAGGTCTCAGGTCTCAGGTCTCTGGTCCCGTCAAGGTCTGTCTTGGTCCAGGTCTCTGGTCTCTCTGGTCCAGGTGTCCAGTCTGTGGTCCAGGTCTCTGTGGTCTCTGTGGTTCCAGGTCTCTACATGTGGTCTCTATGGTCTCTATGGTCCAGGTCTCAGGTCTCTAGGTCTCTGTGGTCCAGGTCCTGTGGTCTCAGGTCCTCTGCTGTCCCGGTCTCTGTGGTCCAGGTCTCTGTGGTCAGGTCTCTGTGGTCTCTCTGGTCCAGGTCTCTGGTCTCTCTGGTCCAGGTCTCTGTGGTCCAGGTCTCTGGTGGTCCAGGTCTCTATGGTCCAGGTCTCTCTGGTCCAGGTCCTAGGTCCAGTCTCTGTGGTCCAGGTCTCTCTCTGTGGTCCAGGTCTCTAGGTCCAGGTCTGTCCAGGTGGTCTATGGTCTCAGGTCCAGGTCCGGTCCAGGTCTCTATGGTCCAGGTCCAGGTCTGTGGTCCAGGTCCAGGTCTGTGGTCCAGGTCTCTGTGTGGTCAGGTCCAGTCTCTATGGTCCAGGTCTCTGTGGTCCAGTCTGTCTATGGTCCTAGGTCTCTGTGGTCCAAGGGTGGTCTCTGTGGTCCCAGGTCCTCTGTGGTCCAGGTCTCTATGGTCCAGGTCTCTGGTGGTCCAGGTCCAGGTCTGTGGTCCAGGTCTCTGTGGTCCAGGTCTCTAGGTCCAGGTGGTCATCTGTGGTCCAGGTCTCTATGTGTCCAGGTCTCTCTATGGTCCAGGTCTCTGTGGTCCAGGTCTCTATGTCCAGTCCAGGTCCAGGTCTCTGTGGTCCAGGTCTCTGTGGTCCAGGTCTCTAGGTGGTCTCTATGGTCCAGGTCTCTGTCCAGGTCCAGGTCTCTATGTCCAGGTCTCTGTCTATGGTGGTCCAGGTCTCTATGGTCCAGGTCTCTATGGTCCAGGTCTCTGTGGTCCAGGTGTCTCTCTGGTCCAGGTCTCTGGTCCCAGGTCTCTGTGGTCCCAGGTGGTCTATGGTCCAGGTCTCTGTGGTCCAGGTCTCAGGTCTCTCTGTGGTCCAGGTCTCATCTCTGTCCAGGTCCAGGTCTCTGTGGTCCAGGTCTCTGTGGTCTAGGTCTCTATGGTCCAGGTCTCTCCAGGGTCCAGGTCTCTGTGGTCCAGATCTCTGTGGTCCAGGTCTCTGTGGTCCAGGTCGTCTCTGTGGTCTAGGTCTCTATGGTCCAGGTCTCTGTGGTCTCCGGTCTCTATGGTCCAGGTGGTCTAGGTCTCTCAGGTCCTATGGTCCAGGTCTCTATGGTCCAGGTCTCTGTGGTCCAGGGTCTTGTCCAGGTCTCAGGTGTCTATGGTCCAGGTCTTGGTCCAGTGGTCTCTCTGTGTCCAGGCTCTGTGGTCCAGGTCTCTGTGTCCAGGTGTCTATGGTCCAGGTTCTATGGTCAGGTCCTGTGGTCCAGATCGGTCTTCTGTGTCCAGGTCTCTGTCAGGTCTGTGGTCCAGGTCTGTGGGTCCAGGGTCTCTGTGGTCCAGGTCTCTGTGGTCCAGGTCTCTGTGGTCCAGGTCTCTGTGGTCCAGGTCTCTATGGTCCAGGTCTCTATGGTCCAGGTCTCTATGGTCCAGGTCTCTGTGGTCCAGGTGTCTGTGGTCCAGGTGTCTATGGTCCAGGTCTCTGTGGTCCAGGTCTCTGTGGTCCAGGTCTCTGTGTCGGGTCCTGGTGTCTCTGTGGTCCAGGTCTCTGTGGTCCAGATCTCTGTGGTCCAGGTCTCTGTGGTCCAGGTCTCTGTGGTCCAGGTCTTTATGGTCCAGGTCTCTATGGTCCAGGTCTCTGTGGTCCAGATCTCTGTGGTCCAGGTTCTCTGTGGTCCAGGTCTTGGTCCAGTTGGTCCAGTCTCTATGGTCCAGGTCTGTGGTCTTCTGGTCCAGGTTCTATGGTCCAGGTCTCTGTGGTCCAGGTGTCTATGGTCCAGTGTCATGGTCAGGTCTCTGTGGGTCAGGTCTCTGTGTGGTCCAGGTGTCTATGGTCCAGGTCTCTGTGGTCCATGTGTCTCTGTGGTCCAGGTCTCTGTGGTCCAGGTCTCTGTGTCCAGGTCTCGTGTCTATGGTCCAGGTCTCTGTGGTCCAGGTCTATGGTCTATGGTCCAGGTCTCTAGGGTCTCAGGTGTCTGGTGGTCCATGGTCTCTAGGTGGTCTCAGGTCTCTGTGGTCCAGGTTCTCTATCTCTGGTCAGGGTCCAGGTCTATCTAGGTCCAGGTCTCTGTGGTCCAGGTCTCTATGGTCCAGGTCTCTATGGTCCAGGTCTGGTCTCTGTGGTCCATGTCCTCTATGGTCCAGGTCTCTGTGTCCCAGGTCGGTCCTATGGTCCATGGTCCAGGTCTCTGTGGTCCAGGTCTCTATGGTCCAGGTCTCTATGGTCCAGGTCTCTATGGTCCAGGTCTCTATGGTCCAGGTCTCTATGGTCCAGGTCTCTGTGGTCCAGGTCTTTTTGGTCCAGGTCTTTTTGGTCCAGGTCTCTGTGGTCCAGGTCTCTATGGTCCAGGTCTCTGTGGTCCAGGTCTCTGTGGTCCAGGTCTTTTTGGTCCAGGTCTCTGTGGTCCAGGTCTCTATGGTCCAGGTCTCTATGGTCCAGGTCTCTATGGTCCAGTAAAAGTCCACGTTGGACTTTTAAGAAACTGATATTTTATTTTCAGCGTTCCTCTAACTGCAGCTGCTCCACCATCTAGATTGGACTCATTCCAGAAACCCAGTACTGGACCGTTGGTTCTGGTGGATCTGCAGACCACAAAGACTTCCTGCTGTCCAGCATGTCTCTCCAGGAGACGTGAGGTCCTCCTGTCCAGCATGTCTTTCCAGGAGACGTGACTTCCTGCTGTCCAGCATGTCTCTGCAGGAGACGTGACGTCCTCCTGTCCAGCATGTCTTTCCAGGAGACGTGACTTCCTGCTGTCCAGCATGTCTCTGCAGGAGACGTGACGTCCTGCTGTCCAGCATGTCTCTCCAGGAGACGTGACGTCCTCCTGTCCAGCATGTCTCTCCAGGAGACGTGACTTCCTCCTGTCCAGCATGTCTCTCCAGGAGACGTGACTACCTCCTGTCCAGCATGTCTCTCCAGGAGACGTGACCTCCTCCTGTCCAGCATGTCTCTCCAGGAGACGTGACCTCCTCCTGTCCAGCATGTCTCTCCAGGAGACGTGACGTCCACTATCAGTGGACAGGCTGGTGAATGGACGTATATCTGGGAGGGAACCACAGTCATGTGAGGAATGTCAGATCCAGAGTTCAGAGAGAAGATAATGAAACTGCTGAGCTGACTCCCCCTTCAACTCTCTTCTGTCCAGCTGATACACAGCTGTAGACCAGAGCTGGACACCACAGAACCAGAACCAGAACCAGTACCAGAACCAGAACCAGAACCAGAACCAGTACCAGAACCAGAACCAGTACCAGAACTAGAACCAGAACAAGCCTCCCTGGAGGTCTGAGCATCATCGCTGATGTACAGCTGATACACAGCTGTAGACCAGAGCTGGACACCACAGAACCAGAACCAGAACCAGTACCAGAACCAGAACCAGAACCAGTACCAGAACCAGAACCAGTACCAGAACCAGAACCAGAACAAGCCTCCCTGGAGGTCTGAGCATCATCGCTGATGTACAGCTGATACACAGCTGTAGACCAGAGCTGGACACCTCAGAACCAGAACCAGTACCAGAACCAGTACCAGTACCAGTACCAGAACCAGTACCAGTACCAGTACCAGTACCAGAACCAGAACCAGAACCAGAACCAGAACCAGTACCAGAACCAGAACCAGAACCAGAAGTACCAGAACCAGAACCAGTACCAGAACGTACCAGAACCAGAACCAGAACCAGAACCAGTACCAGAACCAGTAACAGAACCAGAACCAGAACCAGAACCAGAACCAGAACCAGAACCAGTAACCAAGAACCAGTACCAGAACCAGAACCAGAACCAGTACCAGAACCAGTACCAGAACCAGAACCAGAACCAGTACCAGTACCAGAACCAGAACCAGAACCAGTACCAGAACCAGTAGAACCAGAACCAGAACCAGTACAGAACCAGTACCAGAACCAGAACCAGAACCAGTACCAGTACCAGAACCAGAACCAGAACCAGTAACCAGTAACCAGAACCAGACCAGACCAGAACCAGAACCAGTACCAGTACCAGAACCAGAACCAGTAACCAGAACCAGAACCAGACCAGTACCAGAACCAGTACCAGAACAGTACCACCAGAACAGAACCAGAACCAGAACAAGCCTCCCTGGAGGTCTGAGCATCATCATCGCTGATCTACATTTGATACACAGCTGTAGACCAGAGCTGGACACCACAGAACCAGAACCAGAACCAGAACCAGTACCAGAACCAGAACCAGAACCAGAACCAGAACCAGAACCAGTACCAGAACCAGAACCAGTACCAGAACCAGAACAAGCCTCCCTGGAGGTCTGAGCACCATCATCGCTGATGTACAGCTGATACACAGCTGTAGACCAGAGCTGGACACCTCAGAACCAGAACCAGTACCAGAACCAGTACCAGTACCAGTACCAGAACCAGTACCAGTACCAGTACCAGTACCAGAACCAGAACCAGAACCAGAACCAGTACCAGAACCAGAACCAGAACCAGTAACAGAACCAGTACCAGAACCAGAACCAGAACCAGTACCAGAACCAGAACCAGAACCAGAAACCAGTACCAGAACCAGAACCAGAACCAGTACCAGAACCAGAACCAGTAACCAGTACCAGAACCAGAACCAGACAGAACCAGACCAGAACCAGAATACCAGAACCACCAGTACCAGACCAGTACCAGAACCAGAACCAGTAACCAGTAACCAGAACCAGAACAGTACCAGAACCAGAACCAGTACCAGTACCAGAAACCAGAACAGTAACAGAACCAGTACCAGAACCAGTAACCAGAACCAGAACCAGACCAGTACCAGTACAGTACCAGTACCAGAACCAAACCAGACCAGAACCAGTACCAGAACTAGAACCAGTACCAGAACCAGAACCAGTACCAGAACCAGAACCAGAACCAGAGCAAGCCTCCCTGGAGGTCTGAGCATCATCATCGCTGATCTACATTTGATACACAGCTGTAGACCAGAGCTGGACACCACAGAACCAGAACCAGTACCAGAACCAGAACCAGTACCAGAACCAGAACCAGAACCAGTAACAGAACCAGTACCAGAACCAGAACCAGTACCAGTACCAGAACCAGTACCAGAACTAGAACCAGTACCAGAACCAGTACCAGAACCAGAACCAGTACCAGAACCAGAACCAGAACCAGTAACAGAACCAGTACCAGAACCAGTACCAGGACCAGTACCAGAACCAGAACCAGAACCAGTAACAGAACCAGTACCAGTACCAGTACCAGAACCAGTACCAGGACCAGACCCAGAACCAGAGCAAGCCTCCCTGGAGGTCTGAGCACCATCATCGCTGATGTACAGCTGATACACAGCTGTAGACCAGAGCTGGACACCACAGAACCAGAACCAGAACCAGAACCAGAACCAGAACCAGTACCAGAACCAAAGCAAGCCTCCCTGGAGGTCTGAGCACCATCATCGCTGATGTACAGCTGATACACAGCTGTAGACCAGAGCTGGACACACAGAACCAGAACCAGTACCAGAACCAGTACCAGTACCAGAACCAGAGCAGGCCTCCCTGGAGGTCTGAGCACCATCATTGCTGAGTCATCCACAGCTGCTGTCAGAACCTCCAGAACAAACATGATGGATCCACCAGGGTTCATCTTCATCTGTCAGACTGGAAACCTGACTGATCCACAAACGGACCAGTATGTTCCTGCTGACTTGACTAACTCCCCAGTAGCTCCCAGCTAACACCAGCATCCAAACCAGCACGGACACGTTTCAGAAACCAGTCTCAACGGATAAAGATCAGCAAAAACTCTCAAGAGGATACGAAGAAAGAAGCTGACAGAGCAGCAGCCAGGAGAAAACTAGACACGCCCCCCTGTGACATCATCCACAGGTTATGAAGAGGGATCTTCCACATAGACATATATAGAGATAGACGCCGCATTTGGCTGTTTGGAAGGAGAAATGCGGCCGCCATCTTGGACCGGTCATTCTCTGGGATTATAACCGTAGACAGAACATGCCTGAACATTGTGTGGGATATTCCTGCTCCAATCATCAGAAGCAGGGCTCAGGGGATTACTTTTCACAAGTAAGATGTAACATATTTTTCGGTCTAAAAGACGTCTAATAAATGTCTAATAAACGTCTAACGGTCCCTAGACGTCTGGGCTAAAATCGGTCTACCACTGGTCTAAATGAAAGTTTTAGACTAGCCGTTTCTAAATCTAAACTACATTGTACATTGATCAATGACTGTTAAAAATGTTTTAATCCAGCATTTGGCCACCATTTATACAATTTACTATTGTTTTATTTTGTATTTAATTATTAATGGATTAAATTGTACCGTATAGATTTGCGTTAATATAGACCGATTATAGACGGGCGAATTTCGTGTGTGAATTAAAACGAGACGTCTATTGCTCAGTGGGTTACTATAATATTGGTTGTATTTTGTTCATTGAATATTACCAGAGTTGAGAAGGAGCAAGGATCCTTTGTTACCGTAACGTTAATGAAACGACGCTAAGCTAATGGCAGTTAACAATGCTACGGTATGTTTATTGTTCACCCGGCTATGAACTGAGACTTGATAAGTCATATTCCATAACACTGACTTAGATTACAACTGACACAAGAATTGCTATTGAAGAAAATTATATTGCTATATGCTATTGCTATGTTTTTCAATGTCACTCTGTAGCCTATAGTGCATTATATTGTCTGATTAATCTTAATATTGTCATGATCTGAGGGGTTTTGTGTCCTTGGTTTTTGGTTTTGTAGTCTTCCTTCGTTCAGTTTTTAAAAAATCTTTAAAAACCTTTAAAAACAGATTATTGAATTTTATGAGTGTGTTCATCTGGCCAATTAGGCTGTCTCCTCTCATAAACCTATGAGATAAATTAACACTGAGCGGAGCGGGTGACCGGTCCAAGATGGCGGCCCCAAATCTCGTCAGCGCCAGTAGGGAGTAGCGTTCGATGCGGCGTCTATCTATATATGTCTATGATCTTCCAGCCCAGATGTCAACCACCAGATGCTCTGGATGACATCACAGGGGTCGTGTTGGATTCTTCTTCTACAGTCGATGGACGTCTACACCAGCAGAAGTTCCTTCTCCATCTTCAGCAACCATCTTACGGAGTCTGAGTTCCTGGTGTTGACATGTCCAGAGACGGTGTTGGTGGACTTTCCGATGGAAACACCTTCATGAATCATTTCTGAGGGAGGTGAACATCTGGCTGACATGTCTGATCAGCTTTTTCCAGACTGTTATTCCCTTCAGAGCTCTGTTTCCCAGAACCAGTGGTCCCCAGAACCCCCCCTGCTCGGGTCTCTGCTGCTGAAAGGAAACCCTGGGGGGAGGGACTTCCTGTGGGCGGGGTTAGAGTCCGACCGGCTTTACTGAGTCACAGGAAAGAACCAGCGTTTCCAGTTACTGCCCAGTTACCGGGAGAGGCCATG
This sequence comes from Hirundichthys speculiger, assembly GCA_018398805.1. Classification (NCBI taxonomy): domain Eukaryota; kingdom Metazoa; phylum Chordata; class Actinopteri; order Beloniformes; family Exocoetidae; genus Hirundichthys; species Hirundichthys speculiger. The sequence continues at coordinate 22,790 of JAGFBZ010000024.1, forward strand.
CTGGTGGACATCAGCCTGGACCGGGAGGTCAGCAGAACTGATCCGTCATGATTAAATGTGTCAACAATTAGACCCAAACTAATGAATACGTTAACGACCTCAAAGAGCAGAGACACACCTGACCTGAGAGACAGAGACAACCGTCTGTCTCCTTTTCTTTGAGACAGAATGTTTCTCAGCTCATCAAACAGCTGCAGAGAAGCAGAATCTCAAAGATTTAACAGGTAAATATATTTGAATCATCGGTAAATCCGTGAAAAGACAGATTTCTTAAATATTGACCCCAAACTGATCTCAAAACTGCAACGCCCCCAAAATAGAGCCTTGGGGTTCCCCTGGTGGGGGCTAGCAACCCCTGGCCCACCCTTCAGCCACTCATCAAATGACACTGCATTACCGACCGGTACGACTCGACCGCTAGGATCCGTCCTGCAGGTGCTGAGCCCACAGAACCCAACCACACCCTAACATCTAAGGCCCAGCCTGGCCTCCTACTCCAGGTGAGGAGCATCAAGCTCTTGATCCATCATTACCCATCAGAGAATCAGGTCTGGGATACACCTGCAGCCTGATCAAGTGTTCACGTCCGTTTGCACTTCCTGTTACACAGTTTACTAACGGTGACAGAATACACCAAAACACCAGTGTGAAACTACCATGAAACCAGTATGACACCAGTAGAAACCACTATAAAACCAGTATACACTTTAATACACAGTGTCACTACAGAAAAGAGCTGCAAAGACTAAAATAAACTAGAATATACCACTATGGAACCAGAACTGGTCCCAGTACCTGTAAACTGGTCCCAGTATCTGTATACTGGTCCAGGTACCAGTAAACTGGTCCTGGTATCTGTAAACTGGTCCCAGTGCTAGTAAACTGGTTCCAGTGCTAGTAAACTGGTCCCAGTACTGGTAAACTGGTCCCAGTGCTAGTAAACTGGTCCCAATACTGGTAAACTGGTCCCAGTACCTGTAAACTGGTCCCAGTATCTGTAAACTGGTCCAGGTACAAGTAAACTGGTCCTGGTATCTGTAAACTGGTCCCAGTACCTGTAAACTGGTCCCAGTATCTGTAAACTGGTCCAGGTACAAGTAAACTGGTCCTGGTATCTGTAAACTGGTCCCAGTGCTAGTAAACTGGTCCCAATACTGGTAAACTGGTCACAGTACCAGTAAACTGGTCCTGGTATCTGTAAACTGGTCTTGGTACCTGTAAACTGGTCCAGGTACTAGTAAACTGGTCCCACTTCTGGTAAACTGGTCCCAGTATCTGTATACTGGTCCCGGTACCAGTAAACTGGTCCTGGTATCTGTAAACTGGTCCCAGTGCTAGTAAACTGGTCCCAGTTCTGGTAAACTGGTCCCAGTATCTGTAAACTGGTCCCGGTATCTGTAAACTGGTCCCGGTACCAGTAAACTGGTCCTGGTATCTATAAACTGGTCCCAGTGCTAGTAAACTGGTCCCAGTTCTGGTAAACTGGTCCCAGTGTCTGTAAACTGGTCCCGGTACCAGTAAACTGGTCCTGGTATCTATAAACTGGTCCCAGTGCTAGTAAACTGGTCCCAGTTCTGGTAAACTGGTCCCGGTATCTGTAAACTGGTCCCGGTACTACAGGTACTGGTCTCGATACTGATCTCAGTACCAGTAAACCTGCCCCGATACCAGTAAACTGGTCCCGGTACTACAGGTACTGGTCTCGGTACTGGTCCCAGTACCAGTAAACTCGTCCTGGTATCTGTAAACTGGTGCTGGTATCTGTAAACTGGTCCCGGTACTACAGGTTCCAGTCCCAGTACCTGTAAACTGGAATGAGGAGGTCTAGACCAGGACCAGTAAACTGGTCCCAGTACTACAGGTTCCGGTCCCAGTACCTGTAAACTGGAATGAGGAGGTCTAGACCAGAACCAGTAAACTGGTCCAGGTACTACAGGTTCCGGTCCCAGTACCTGTAAACTGGAATGAGGAGGTCTAGACCAGAACCAGTAAACTGGTCCAGGTACTACAGGTTCCGGTCCCAGTACCTGTAACTGAATGAGGAGGTCTAGACCAGGACCAGTAAACTGGTCCCGGTAACTAACAGGTTCCGTCCCAGTACCTGTAAACTGGAATGAGGAGGTCTAGACCAGGACCAGTAAACTGGTCCCGGTACTACAGGTTTTCCGGTTTCCCCTTACCGGTAAACTGGAATGAGGAGTCTAGACCAAGGACCAGTAAACTGGTCCCGGTACTACAGGTTCCGGTCCCAGTACCTGAAACTGGAATGAGGAGGTCTAGACCAGGACCAGTAAAAACTGGTCCAGGTACTACAGGTTTCCGGCCCTACCCGGTAAACTGGAATGAGGAGGTCTAGACCAGGACAGTAAAACTGGTCCAGGTACTACAGGTTCCGGTCCCAGTACCTGTAAACTGGAATGAGTGGGTCTAGACCAGCACCAGTAAACTGGTCCCGGTACTACAGGTTCGGTCCCAGTACCTGTAAACTGGAATGAGAAGGTCTAGACCAGGACCAGTAAACGGGTCCCGGTACTACAGGGTTGGTCCCAGTACCTGGAATGAACTGGAAATGAGGAGGTCTAGACCAGGACCAGTAAACTGGTCCCAGGTACTGGTCCAGTATAAACTGTACCGGTACAGAGGGTCCAGTACCTTAAACTGGAATGAGGAGGTCTAGACCAGACCAAAAACTGGTCCCGGTACTACAGGTTCCGGTCCAGTAACCGGTAAACTGGAATGAGGAGGTCTAGACCAGGACCAGTAAACTGGTCCCGGTACTACAGGTTTCCGGTCCCAGTACCGGTAAACTGGAATGAGGAGGTCTAGACCGGACCAGTAACTGGTCCCGGTACTACAGGTTCCGGTCCCAGTACCGGTAAACGGAATGAGGAGGTCTGGACAAGGACCAGTAAATGGTCCCGGTACTACAGTTTCCGGTCCAGTACCGGTAAACTGGAATGAGGAGGTCTAGACAAGGACCCGTATAACTGGTCCCGGTACTACAGGTTCCGGTCCCAGTACCGGTAAAACTGGAATGAGGAGGGGTCTAGACCAGGGACCAGTAAACTGGTCCCGGTACTACAGGTTCGGTCCCAGTACCGGTAAACTGAATGAGGAGGTCTAGACCAGGACCAGTAAACTGGTCCCGTACTACAGGTTCCAAAACTGGAATGAGGAGGTCTAGGACCAGGACCATACTGGTCCCGGGTATACTACAGGTTCCGGTCCCAGTACCTGTAAACTGGAATGAGGAGGTCTAGACCAGGACCAGTAAAACTGGTCCCGGTACCACAGGTTTCCGGTCCAAGTACCTGTCAACTGGGAATAGGACTCTAGTACCAAGACCCCAGTAAACTGGTCCCGGTCTACAGGTTCCGGTCCCAGTACCTAAATGACTAGGACCAGCACCCTAACTGGTCCCATTACTAAGGTCCATCCGGTAACTGGAATGAGTGAGGTCTAGACCAGGACCAGTAACTGGTCCACCAGGACCTCCACCCGGAGCTCCAGGACCAGTGGTCAGTACCTGTAATGGCTGGAATCAGTATCCAGGACCCGTAAACCCCAGGTGGGACAAACTGGACCAGGACCAGGCTCCAGCTCTGAGCTCCTGTCTGGAAATGATCTGTGGAGGTCAACAGGAGGCCCCACTGACAAACACTCTGTTAATGATTAAAGATCTGACAACACAGAAGTTTACACATTAATACTCTACTGGATCCATCCAGACCCATACCAGTCTCTGAAACATCTAGTTCTGGTTCCGGCCTCCTACAGGTGTCTGGACCATCAGACCTGTTCATTAAAATGTCTTCTGGAGAGATTCCTGCTCTGAAACGACCAGATCTTCCTCTTCTACAGCTCATTTCAGTGTAAACTCAAACCTGAACGTTCCAGAACATCTCAGCATTTATTGGACCAGACTTTTAGAGTTTTAGACCTTTGGTAGATTTATTCATACCTAGATCACCGAGGTTTTTCAACAACTAAACAATAAAACACATTTTATTTCATCTAAATGTCACTGAGAGAGCGGCTCTGGTCTGTTAGCATCAGGGATCTTCTGTCTATGGATGTTTCTAGAAGGACTTATCTCAGGAAGGCCTGAGGGATGTGGGTGATGACACCTGCTCAGCCAATAGAATCAGTGGAGTTCACTCATCCAAACCGCTTCAATCTCCAATCAGAACAGAGAAGAGGTTTTTCTAGAATGAGTGGATGAAAAAGAACCAGAACCAGAACGTGGGTCAAACCCAGACCACCGCTCCTTCCATCTGCCCGTGAGAGTCTGCAACAACAATTATTTACTTAGAGAACCACTCCCACAGGAGGTCAATATGTCAAATAAAGTCATTTCCTGCAGCAGCTGGCAGTGAACAAAAATGCTCCAGAGGAAAGTAAAACATGCAGACGGAAGAATTTAAAGAGAGACTGGAAACCAGACACATGTTTCTGCTCCAGAGAGACAAGCTAGTCTCTTGGTTATGGTTAGGGTTAGGGTTAGGGTTAGGTTAAGGTTAGGTTAGGGTTAGGGTAGGGTTATTAGGTTTTAGGGTTAGGGTTATTAGGGCTATGGTAAGGGTTAGGGTTAGGTAGAGTTAGGTTAGTTAGGGTAGGTAGGGTTAGGGGTAGGTAGGCTTGGGTTAGCAGGATTAGGGCTAGGGAGGGTAGGGTTAGGTTAGGTTTAGGTTAGGGTTAGGGCTAGGGTTGGTTAGGGTTCTTCGGGTTAGGTTCGGGTTAGGGTTTAGGGGGAGAAGGGTAAGGGTTAGGGATAGGGGATAAGGGTAGTAGGGTTAGGTTAGGTTATTAGGTTAGGTTAGGCTAGGAGGTAGGGCGGGTAGGTTAGGGTAGTAGGTTCGGTCGGTTGGTTAGGTTAGGTTATGGCCTAGTTAGGGTTTTCGGGTTAGGGTTAGGTTAGTTTAGGGTAGTTAAGTTTAAGGTTTAGGTTAAGTTAGGTTAGGGGTTAAGGTTAAGGGTAAGGTTAGGGATAAGGGTAGGTTTAGGTTAGTTATGGAGGGTAGGAGTTAGGGCTAGGTTAGGTTAGGGTTAGGTTAGGGTTAGGGTTAGGTAATTAGGTTAGGGTTAGGGCAGGTAGTTTTGTTCGGTTAGGGTTAGGGTTAGGGTTAGGGTAGGGTTAGGGGGTAGGTTAGGTTGGTTTGGCTAGGGGTTTTGGGCTGGTTAGGGTTCGGGTTAGGTTGGATTAGGGTTAGGTTAGGCTCGGTTCAGGTTAGGTTGGGTTAGGTGGTTAGGTTAGGTTAAGGGTTAGGTTAGGGTTAGGTTAGGTTAGGTTAGGTTGGTTAGGGTTTTAGGGTTAGGGTTAGGGCTTACGGTTAGGTTAAGGTTAGGGTTAGGGCTAGGTTAAGGTTAGGTTAGGGTTAGGGTTAGGGCTAGGTTAAGGTTAGGATTAGGGTTAGGGCTTGGTTAAGGTTAGGTTGGGGTTAGGGTTAGGGCTAGGTTAAGGTTAGGTTAGGGTTAGGGTTAGGGTTGGGTTAGGGCTTGGGTTAGGTTGGGGTTAGGGTTAGGGCTAGGTTAAGGTTAGGTTAGGGTTAGGGTTAGGGTTAGGGCTAGGGCTAGGGCTAGGGTTGGGGTTAGGGTTAGGGCTTGGTTAAGGTTAGGTTAGGGTTAGGGTTAGGGTTAGGGTTGGGGTTAGGTTAGGGTTAGGTTAGGGTTAGGGTTAACCATACTGTTCTTTACTGTCCCTGGACAACTAGACATCAGCCACCAAGAGGAGCAGCTGAAGCTCTAAGAGGTAAAACAGCAGAAATCAGGCATCAGGTTTCTCTGAAAGGTAGTTGGTTAACCAGAAACACTCTTCAGCTTGTTAATAAACACCCCAGCTGGAACACAGCTGGATGAACAACAACGTGTTCATGTGGCTTTTCATTTCCTGCTGACCAGAGCACTGATTCAGCACAAGCACAGCTGTCTGCCAGTCTTCTAGAAAACTCTTCTAAACTTCTAGAAAGCTCTACCTGTGACTGACAGTTAAACACAGACGCAACAAGGCAGTAAATGTGTTTAACACCCAGGTGTCCCTGGATGAAACGAGGCTCTGGAGGCTCCTGGTCTGAGATCTGAAAATGATCTGCATGGAACGTAGAGGAGGTTTCCACTGGAATGTGATTTCTGATGGTGAAACTGCAGATAAGACCGGATCCAGAGCTGGTCTGTAGAAACTGAAGCAGTGTTTGTTGTTCTCGGGGGGGGTCCATCTCATTCATTCTGACACACTGGCTGCGGTTACATGATGTTTTTAATTCGGAATTAATAATTCTGCATTAAATAATTCCGAATTAAACTATTTTCCTTCGAGTTTACATGGAAATAGTAATTCCGAATTGAGGTTTACATGGAAAACACGTTTGTTCAGCTTTATCCAACTCCGCTTTAGGTCTGGGGGTTGGGAAGGGTTCTGATTGGATGGGGGGGGGGGGACGTCTTTACGTCTACCGAAGAAAACAAACTTAGCTAACTCGGTTTAGCAACAACATTCCACTTATTTTTGACCTGGGTGGCGTCTCTATCTGTTGAAACCTCCTTCATTTAACCTGGCCGCTTTGAAAAGCTCACAATTTTTATGTTTCCCTGCCATCTGTTCTTTTAATTATTTCCAGTTTCCTCCAAGATATTTATTAAATAAATCGTCTCTGCTCTTGACCACCGTTTACTGCGTGCTGCCATCTTGAAACTTTGTTTTGAAAACAAGCCCAGCGCGGAATATTAGCGTCATGGCGACAGACGGGCAAGAGAACTAGCAATGCGCAGAAAGACGGGAATTATTTAAAAAGGAATTGGTTTACATGACCGCGAATTTAATTCGGAATTAAAATGGGAATAAACCAGCCACTTACTTCGGAATTAAGTTTAATTCGGAATTACATGTTTCATATGGTAATTAATGTTTACATGGTAACTTTTATTCGGCTTTAACTTTATTTCTGAATTAAAGAGGAATTAAACTTCCCATGTAAACGCACTGAGTGAAGATGACGATTCAGGTTTGACGTCAACACTGAAGTTCACGCTCAGTCACACCAACATCCTTCACTGTGTCTTCAGAGATGTTTCAGCTCTAAGGTCATGATGGTCTTTGGCGGGTCAGATGAGGTGAAGCGGTGGACCAGGTGTGGCCCGTTGGTCTGGAGACCCTTTGCTGCATGTCTTCCCACGTTGTCTCTGCCCTGTTTCCAGTCTCTGTTTATAAAGGTGGTGCCAGAAAAAAGTTTGTTCCTCGTAGAAACAGAGCTGTCGTTTCACTGGAACAGCTTCCATCCCAGCGACGGAGATCCTTATCAACAACGATCGAGGCTGCGACGTTACTGGACGAGAGCTGACAGCTGAACAGATGGTTCTGCTGCACCTCCTCAGACCTGGAGACACTCTGAGCTCCCCACCGTCCTCGCTGGTCCCTTTAGTAACAACTTCACCTTATTATCCCTACCTGAGGTTACGGGGATCTACTGGGGCCGATCCCACCTGTCTTCCTGCTCTCAGAGGTACCTGAACAGGTCACCAGGTCACAACCGCACAATCACAATCACCGCTTAACCTGACGGACATTTCTGGACTGCAACAGCGCTAACAACCAACACACCGAGCTGACCACCGAGACACCGAGCAGACCACCGAGACACCAAGTTGACCACAGAGACACCGAGTTGACCACCGAGACACCGAGTTGACCACAGAGACACCGAGTTGACCACAGAGACACCGAGTTGACCACCGAGACACCGAGTTGACCACAGAGACACCGAGTTGACCACCGAGACACCGAGTTGACCACCGAGACACCGAGGTGACCACAGAGACACCGAGTTGACCACCGAGACACCGAGTTGACCACCGAGACACCGAGTTGACCACAGAGACACCGAGTTGACCACCGAGACACCGAGTTGACCACCGAGACACCGAGTTGACCACAGAGACACCGAGTTGACTACAGAGACACCAAGTTGACCACCGAGACACCGAGTTGACCACAGAGACACCGAGTGACCACACCGAGGACCACCGAGGAGTTGACCACCGAGACACCAAGTTGACCACAGAGACACCAAGTTGACCACCGAGACACCGAGCTGACCACCGAGACACCGCTTGACTTGAAACTTGAAAATATCAGAAACGTTGACAGAGGAGCTGTGGTGGCTCTTCACATGTCCATACCTCCATATCCGCTGTACATGGTGGCTGAGAGGGATGAGGCTCCTTCAGGGTCCTGGAACTCCTGCCTGGTCCTGGTCCTGGTCCTGGTCCTGGTCCTGGTCCTGGTCCTGGGGTCCTGGTCCTGGTTCTGGTCCAGTCCTGGTTCTGGTGATCTCAGACAGAGGAGGAGTTTCTGTCATGAGTTTCCTGCTTGTTGTTTGCTCAGAAATCCGGCCTGTGGCTCCGTCCTGCTCTGCTCTCGGTCATCTCCACTAATCTGCCCTCTCTCCTGCTGATCCTCTATCTGACACACTGATAAGAGCAGGGGAGGGAGGGGGGGGGGGGGGGGCAGGAAACAGCAGGGCGGTCCTCCCTCCTCTCTGGCCCTGCTGACATCATCCTGGTTTCCTGGCCCTCCCTCTCCCCTCTGGACTCATTGTTTTGGAGAAAATGACCCCTCCCTCCATCACTGCTGGCTGTCTGATGGAAAAAAGAGTGTCCTGCTGGAGCCCAGACCCCCCCCCCCCCCCACAGCCCAGACCCCCTCCCCCACAGCCCACCCCTCCCTCAGAGCTCAGCCCCCTCCCTCAGAGCCCAGACCCTCCCCTCAGACCCTCCCTCAGAGCTCAGACCCCTCCCTCAGAGCCCAGACCCCTCCCCCCCACATCCCTCCCTCAGAGCTCAGACCCCTCCCCCAGAGCCCCAGAGACCCCCCCTCAGAGCCCCTCCCTCAGAGCCCCATCCCCAGACCCCTCCCAGACCCCTCCCTCAGACCAGCCCCTCCCCACACCCCTCCCCTCAGGAGCTCAGACCCCTCCCCACAGCACAGACCCCCCCCTCAGAGCCCAGACCCCCTCCCCACAGACAGAGACCCTCCCTCAGAGCCCAGACCCCTCCCCACAGCCCAGACCCCTCCCTCAGAGCTCAGACCCCTCCCCCACAGCCAGACCCCTCCCCACAGCCAGACCCCTCCCCACAGCCCAGACCCCTCCCTCAGAGCCCAGACCCCTCCTCAGAGCTCAGACCCCTCCCCACAGCTCACACAGACCCCTCCCTCAGAGCCCCTCCCCAGACCCCTCCCTCAGAGCCCAGACCCCTCCCCACAGCCAGGGCCCCTCCCCCAGACCAGACCCCCTCCCTCAGAGCCCAGACCCCTCCCCAGCCCAGACCCCTCCCCACAGCACAGACCCCTCCCCACAGGCCAGACCCCTCCCTCAAGCCCAGCCCCTCCCCACAGCTCAGACCCCTCCCCACAGCCCGACCCCTCCCTCAGAGCCCAGACCCCTCCCTCAAGCTCAGACCCCTCCCCAACAGCTCAGAACCCCTCCCCACAGCACAGACCCCTCCTCAGAGCCCCCTCCCTCAGACCCCTCCCTCAGACCCAGACCCCTCCCTCAGAGCTCAGACCCCTCCCTCCCCAGAGCTCCCCACCCCTCCCCACAGCTCAGACCCTCCCCCACAGCCCAGACCCCTCCCTCAGCCCAGACCCCCCCTCAGAGCCAGACCTCCCCTCAGAGCTCAGACCCCTCCCCAGAGCCCAGACCCCTCCCACAGCCCAGACCCCTCCCTCAGAGCCAGACCCCCTCCCTCAGAGCCCAGACCCCCCCTCCCCACAGCTCAGACCCCTCCCCACAGACAGACCCCTCCTCCCTCAGAGCTCAGACCCCTCCCTCAGAGCCCAGACCCCTCCCCACAGAGCTCAGACCCCTCCCCACAGCACAGAGACCCCTCCCTCAGAGCCAGACCCCTCCCCAGACAGCCCAGACCCCTCCCCACAGCCACAGACCCCTCCCTCAGAGCCCAGACCCCTCCCTCAAGAGCCCCTCCCTCAGAGCCAGACCCCTCCCTCAGAGCTCAGACCCCTCCCCACAGCAGACCCCCCTCCCCAGACCCCCTCCCTCAGAGCCCAGACCCCTCCCTCAGAGCCCAGACCCCTCCCTCAGAGCTCAGACCCCTCCCCACAGCCCAGACCCCTCCCTCAGAGCCCAGACCCCTCCCTCAGAGCTCCCCCTCCCCAGAGCCCAGACTCCCTCCCTCAGAGCTCAGACCCCTCCCCACAGTCAGACCCCCCAGAGACCCCTCCCTCAGAGCTCAGACCCCCCCCTCCCCAGACCCCTCCCCAGCACAGACTCCTCCCTCAGAGCTCAGACCCCTCCCTCAGAGCTCAGACTCCCCTCCCCAGTCCAGACCCCTCCCCACAGCACAGACCCCTCCCTTCAGAGCTCAGACCCCTCCCTCAGAGCTCCCTCAGAGCCCCTCCCTCAGAGCTCAGACCCCTCCCCACAGTCCAGACCCCTCCCCACAGCACAGACCCCTCCTTCAGAGCTCAGACCCCTCCCTCAGAGCTCAGACCCCTCCCTCAGAGCTCAGACCCCTCCCCACAGTCCAGACCCCTCCCCACAGCACAGACCCCTCCCTCAGAGCTCAGACCCCTCCCCCAGAGGTCAGACCCCTCCCCTACAGCCCAGACTCCTCCCTCAGAGCTCAGACCCCCCCCAACAGCACAGACTCCTCCCTCAGAGCTCCAGACCCCCCTCCCTCAGAGCTCAGACCCCTCCCCACAGTCCAGACCCCTCCCCACAGCCCCCCTCCTTCAGAGCTCAGACCCCTCCCTCAGAGGTCAGACCCCTCCCCTACAGCCCAGACTCCTCCCTCAGAGCTTAGACCCCTCCCTCAGAGCCCAGACCCCTCCCCCCCAGACCCCTCCCTCAGAGCCCAGACCCCTCCCCACAGCACAGACTCCTCCCTCAGAGCCCAGACCCCTCCCTCAGAGCCCAGACTCCTCCCTCAGAGCCCAGACCCCTCCCTCAGAGCCCAGACCCCTCCCTCAGAGCCCAGACCCCTCCCTCAGAGCTCAAACCCCTCCCCCAGAGCCCAGACCCCTCCCTACAGCACAGACTCCTCCCTCAGCCCAGACCCCTCCCACAGCCCAGACCCCTCCCCACAGCACAGACCCCTCCCCACAAGCCCAGACCCCTCCCTCAGAGCTCAGACCCCTCCCCACAGCGCAGACCCCTCCCCCCAGTCCAGACCCCTCCCTCAGAGCCCAGACCCCTCCCCAGAGCCCAGACCCCTCCCTCAGAGCTCAGACCCCTCCCTCAGAGCACAGACCCCTCCCCCACAGCCCAGACCCCTCCCCACAGCCCAGACCCCTCCCTCAGAGCCCAGACCCCTCCCCACAGCTCAGACCCCTCCTCCACAGCCCAGACCCCTCCCTCAGAGCCCAGACTCCACCTCAGTAACTGGACCCCTCCCTCATCAGGCCTCATCAGGGTTAAGGTGAGGATCAGTCCCATCCTCTCATCTGCAGCTTCCCTCCTGTGTTTGAAATAAAGAATGATGGAGGTGGAAGTTCTCTGGATGGAGACACCAGGAGGTCATCAGAGGTGCTGCACTTTAGCTCTGAGATGCTGAGAGGAGGAGCTCAAATAACCAGACCAATCTAGATGTTCTTCAGGAGTGTTAATCAGTGACACTGACAACATCTGAGATTAGACATCTGAAAAGACCAAAATAAAGTCACTCCTGGATTTCAGCTGAACCACAGCTCAGTTTATTTCTGGTGTTTCATTTAAAACACTTAGAGGAGACGTTTCACACAGAAACTGGAAAATTAATGAAAAAAGAAGCACTGTGGTACCCCCACAGACCCAAAACTGACCGTCAGAACATTCTGGTTCCTCTCTCAGAAGAACGGTGGCTCGGGTACCAAAGTTCAGGAGCACACCGCCACCTGCTGTACAAGAGCATGTAACATCAGGGATGTATGCACCTCACCTGTAGAACAGGAGAATCCAGAACTTCTGTCCACATCAAAACCAGAAAATCATCACTTCCTGTTTATGTTTCTACATCATCTCCATCAGGAGTGGCCAACCCTGGTCCTCAGAGGGTTGAACTACGAAGCAAGTTCAACACAGCCAGGCTTTCTTTGGGTGAGCTGGCTTAACAAACCTGAAACTCTCCATCAGAGATAACTGGTACCACGACGGTGGTTATCAACTATCTTGCGCGTTCACATGAAAGGGGGCGTTTGACGCGTCATTTGACGCCTCTTCCGGATCAAATGGATAGATGGTCCGTATATTTCAGTCAGGAGGAGCAGGTTTTAATAATGCAGGGCTATGAGGATTTCAAAGAAATCTTTACGGCCAAAAGCAACACTGTAGGTGAGAATAAAGCCAGAGAGGAGTGCTGGCAAAAAATTGCAGATCGTGTAAATTCGTAATGTGACAGTGTGAGGTCCTGTCACTGACCTCCGATTGATCATGTGTCCTGGCTACATGGTTAAGGGAATATCCCTTTGGCTGACTGGCAATTGTGCGTGACTTTCACCCGGGAGTCTGGGGATCAAACCCCGCCCGGGCCCTCCGTAGTGTCTCTTGCCACAGTAAATTATATTTATTTCACCACTTAATGCACCTTAATTAATCTCCCTCCCTCTTTTAGAGCGCTTAAACTTTAAACTTAATGCAGCAGATTTAAACTTATGTAGGTCTGACTGTCCCCTTATGAATGATAAATGAAAATCACTTTAGTTTTTTGCTAAATCTATGTGAAATTCATTTAAGATTCAATATTATCTGTGATACTAATATACGTTCACCGGCCACTTTAATAGGTACCCTATCACCCTGGGGAATCTATGAATTATATTACAACATTTCACATGAAATTCCACGTCACACTGATTATCAATATAATGGACTATTAATTTATGTTACCTGATTTAGTAAAACGCTTCTTTTATTTGAAGCGTGGGCAGATGGCCAGGGAATACTACAAACATATTCAGCAGTTCAGTAAGAGCAAGTACAACCTTTATTCCAGTATTCTGGCTCAGATTTTCTGTATCACCAACTGAATGCATGTAGGTTCCCGCAGCAAAGAAACGCAAAGAAACGCAAAGAAACGCACACCGTTTGCGCTACTGTGAGCGCACGGCTGCGTTTGGCGGCGCTGCCAATATCTGGCTCTAGCAGATTACAAATGTAACGTATCAATATCTGGCTCTAGCAGATTACAAATGTAACGTATTCCCTCAGCTGGAAATCTCTAGCGTTCATAGAGAATATGGTCATGGGAAGCCAGCGGATCAGTCCGGTCTCTGAATACTCTCCCTCCATTGATCCTGGCGCTAAAGTCAACAGGATTGGATGAAAGTGAAAGGGCGGCGCTTTTTATCGCCGATTTGAGCCTAAACTCTGCACATAACCTGCTCCGGACCAGGTTAAGCAGAGTAAGTTACCATGGTGATCTAGCCAGGTTGAAAGAGAGCCACCTTCGTGGTTCTGGAAATCCTGGTTTTAGACTCAACATACCTGCTAACCCTCTAATCTCGCTTCGTAGTACACCCCTCTGGAGGAGCAAACCTGTGGATTAGTGAACTCCCATTGATTCTGCTGGCTGAACAGCACACCTGATTCACCTGAATGAGTCATTAACAGACCTGTGCAACCTGGATGACCAGCTGATGATGATCCATTCATTTGAATCAGGTGCGCTGAAGTAAAGAAACATCTAAGACAGTTGATGGTTGTCGAGGACCAGGGTGGCCACCCCTGATCCACATCTACACTCTGACTCCCTGCTGTCGAGGTTGGAGGTATCTACTGACTGGGTCAGCTGCAGGTGTGGACAGAAGGACAGCTGTGAGACTTGACATCACCTCTGAGACTCTGAGACAGGACAACCGACAGGTAGATCAGTTCTGAAACCTTCAGATCAGTTTTTCTAGACTTGTCAGGTCCTGGTCGGCCATGACAGGAGTCCTGTCTGTCTCCAGTTGGCGTCTCTCCCTGTCTCCAGTTGGCGTCTCTCCCTGTCTCCAGTTGGCGTCTCTCCCTGTCTCCAGTTGGCGTCTCTCCCTGTATCCAGTTGGCGTCTCTCCCTGTCTTCAGTTGGCGTCTCTCCCTGTCTCCAGTTGGCGTCTCTCCCTGTCTGTGTCCAGTTGGCGTCTCTCCCTGTCTCCAGTTGGCATCTCTCCCTGTCTCCAGTGCTTCCTGTTTTACTTTGAAAGGTCTGTCTTGTCTTCATTGTTTTCTTTGCTTCCTCCACCTTGTTATCCTGATCATCTGCACCTGCCTCTCGGTTGTTCCCCTGTTCATTTAGGTCTTGTCATCTCCCCTGTCTGAGTGGGTCCATCAGTCCATGTGAATGTTTGCAGTCCTGCCGGTTTCCCTTCTCGACATCCTGCTCCTGGAATATAAATTAGATTCATATTTTTGGTATTTTTGGATGTTTGTGTTTTTGTTTCATTTTGAACTCCTGCTCTAGGGTCCTCCCTCAGTCTGCAAACCATGACAAGACTCTTGAGATCAGTTATGGTAGAAGCTTCAGATCAGTTACTCCAGAACCTTCAGATGAGTTATGGTAGAACCTTCAGATTAATTATGGTAGAACCTTGAGATTAGTTACGCCAGAACCTTCAGATCAGTTATGATAGAACCTTGAGATTAGTTACTCCAGAACCTTCAGATGAGTTATGGTGGAACCTTCAGTTTAGTTACTCCAGAACCTTCGGATCAGTTATGGTAGAACATTCACATTAGTTACTCCAGAAGCTTCAGATGAGTTATGGTAGAACCTTCAGATTAGTTACTCCAGAATGTCCAGATTATTTATCTTAGAACCTTCAGATTAATTACTCCAGAAGCTTCAGATGAGTTATTCCAGAACCTTCAGATCAGTTATGGTAGAACCTTCAGATTAGTTACTCCTAGACCTTCAGATCAGTTACTCCAGAAGCTTCAGATCAGTTATGGTAGAACCTTCAGAAAAATGATGGTAGAACCTTCAGATTAATTATGGTAGAACCTTGAGATTAGTTACTCCAGAACCTTCAGATCAGTTATAGTAGAACCTTCAGATTAGTTACACCAGAACCTTCAGATGAGTTATGGTGGAACCTTCAGTTTAGTTACTCCAGAATGTTCAGATCAGTTATGGTAGAACCTTCACATTAGTTACTCCAGAAGCTTCAGATGAGTTACTCCAGAAGCTTCAGATGAGTTATGGTAAAACCTTCAGATTAGTTACTCCAGAATGTTCAGATCAGTTATGGTAGAACCTTCAGATCAGTTACTCCAGAATGTCCAGATTATTTATGTTAGAACCTTCAGATTAGTTACTCCAGAACCATCAGATCAGTTCCTCCAGGACCTTCAGATTAGTTACTCCAGAACCTTCAGATCAGTTATGGTAGAACCTTCAGATTAGTTACTCCAGAACTGTCAGATCAGTTACTCCAGAACCTTCAGATTAGTTACTCCAGGGCCTTCAGATTAGTTACTCCAAAACCTTCAGATGAGTTATTCCAGAACCTTCAGATGAGTTATGGTAGAACCTTCAGATCAGTTACTCCAGAAGCTTTAGATCAGTTATGATAGAACCTTCAAATCAGTTACTCCACGACTTTCAGATCAGTTGTGTTAGAACCTTCAGATTAGTTACTCCAGAACCTTCAGATCAGTTACTCCAGAATATTCAGATAAGTTATGTTAGAACCTTCAGATCAGTTATTCCAGAACCTTCAGATGAGTTATGGTAGAACCTTCAAATCAGTTACTCCTAGACCTTCAGATCAGTTACTGTAGAACCTTGAGATTAGTTACTCCAGAACCTTCAGATCAGTTACTCCAGAAGCTTCAGATCAGTAACTGTAGAACCTTCAGATTAGTTACTCCAGAAGCTTCAGATCAGTAACTGTAGAACCTTCAGATCAATTACTCCAGAACCTTCAGATGAGTCATGGTAGTTTCTTCACATCAGGTACTCCAGAAACTTCATATCAGTTATGGAAGAACCTTCAGATCAGTTATGGAAGAACCTTCAGATCAGTTATGGAAGAACCTTCAGATCAGTTATGGAAGAACCTTCAGATCAGTTATATCTAGATGGGATCATCTGGATATTCTTCTGTATGAAGGTCCTCAACCAACAACAACAAAAATGTCACAACTGCTACAAACAATCTTTTGCCAACTTCAGCCACGTTAGTAACGCTGCCCTCAGACTCCACCCACAGAAACTCCACCCACTGAGGACCTGTCCACAGAGACAGCAACCACTGAGGACCTGTCCACAGAGACAGCAACCACTGAGGACCTGTCCACAGAAACTCCACCCACTGAGGATCCACCTACAGAGACAGCAACCACTGAGGACCTGTCCACAGAGACAGCAACCACTGAGGACCTGTCCACAGAGACAGCAACCACTGAGGACCTGTCCACAGAGACAGCAACCACAGAGGACCTGTCCACAGAGACAGCAACCACTGAGGACCTGTCCACAGAGACAGCAACCACTGAGGACCTGTCCACAGAGACAGCAACCACTGAGGACCTGTCCACAGAGACAGCAACCACACATCCTCATGCTCCACAGTCTCCAGGGCCTGTTCCTGACCTGCTGGTACCAGATCCTCCAGGACCCCTGAGGTGTTCCTGATTCTGGGCCTGACTGCTCACAGCTGATTGGCTGCAGGCGGAGGACCTGCTCAGATTCAGATGGGTGGTTTTAGTGTTCTGGCTGGTAATAAAAACCAGCCCCCTGCTTCAAATCCTCCTCCTTCTCGTCATCACCACCTTCATCCAGAATGGTTTTCAGATGTACTCACCTCAGACTGAGTCCAGCAGGTTCAGACCTCATCTGGAAACCATTTTAGTTCCTGAAGCCCATCACTGAATCATTCTGCTGAAGACTAACTAGCCTGCTAACAGAAAGACCGTCCCTGCTTCGCTAAGCTCCACATGACTGTGAGTGTGAACTGGGGAGCTCCCCGTTAATCTCCAGCTGGCCAGTAAGCAGCTTAGCCGTCAGCGGCGTCCGGCAGGCTGATGACTGCAGTCTGAACAGGTTCACAAACCAGGACCAGGCTGAAACTGGATTCTGGCTGCCCAGGGGGAACCAGAGTTCAGCAGGAAAATGGCCTCATGTTGACCAACAACAGAAATGGTTTCAGAGATGATACAGTTTCTGGTCCAGACCATGAAACGGTGTCAACAGGTCGACCCAACAGGTTGAGCTGCTGCTCTAGAGAGACATGATAAACTGCTGGTAATGGCTCAGGCCAGACCAGGACCTGTCCACAACCGTGTCTCTACCAACCACTAGAGACCATCAGTCCCTGAAGAACCGACCATCAGTCCCTGAAAAACAACCATCAGTCCCAAAGAACCGACCATCAGTCCCTGAACTGACCACCAGCCCCTGAACCGACCATCAGTCCCTGAATCGACCATCAGTCCCTGAAAAACAACCATCAGTCCCAGAAGAACCGACCATCAGTCCCTGAACTGACCACCAGCCCCTGAACCGACCATCAGTCCCTGAAGAACTGACCATCAGTCCCTGAACTGACCATCAGTCCCTGAACTGACCATCAGTCACTGAACCGACCATCAGTCCCTGAACCGACCATCAGTCCCTGAACCGACCATCAGTCCCTGAAGAACCGACCATCAGTCACTGAACCGACCATCAGTCCCTGAACTGACCATCAGTCCCTGAACCGACCATCAGTCCCTGAACCGACCATCAGTCCCTGAAGAACCGACCATCAGTCCCTGAAGAACCGACCATCAGTCACTGAAGAACCGACCATCAGTTCCTGAACCCCATCAGTCCCTGAACCGACCATCAGTCCCTGAACCGACCATCAGTCCCTGAAGAACCGACCATCAGTCCCTGAACTGACCATCAGTCCCGAACCGACCATCAGTCCCTGAAGAACCGACCATCAGTCCCTGAACTGACCATCAGTCCCTGAACTGACCATCAGTCCCTGAACCGACCATCAGTCCCTGAACCGACCATCAGTCCCTGAAGAACCATCAGTCACTGAACCGACCATCAGTCCCTGAACTGACCATCAGTCCCTGAACCGACCATCAGTCCCTGAACCGACCATCAGTCCCTGAAGAACCGACCATCAGTCCCTGAAGAACCGACCCATCAGTTCCTGAAGAACCGACCATCAGTCCCTGAAGAACCGACCATCAGTCCCTGAACCGACCATCAGTCCCCTGTCCTGAACCCCGACCATCAGTCCCTGAACTGACCATCACTGCATCAGTCCTGACCAGAACCATCAGTCCCTGGAACCACAGTCCCTGAACTGACCATCATGACCGACCATCAGTCCCTCCCTGACTGACCCTCAGTCCCTGAACTGTCATCAGTCCCTGACCACAGTCCATCAGTCCTCAGAACCGACCATCAGTCCCTGAACCGACCATCAGTCCCTGAAAGTCCTGAACCATCCCCCAACCGACCATCCCCTGAAACCGACCACCATCAGTCCCTGAAGACCGACCATCGTCAGTCACTGAACCGAACCACCATCCCTGAGTCCCCTGAACCGACCATCAGTCCCTGAACCGACCATCAGTCCCTGAACCTACCATCAGTCCCTGAACTGAACTGACCATCAGTCCCTGAACCGACCATCAGTCCCCGAACCGACCATCAGTCCCTGAACCGACCATCAGTCCCTGAAGAACCGACCATCAGTCCCTGAACTCAGTCCCTGAAGAACCCCAGTCCCTGATCAGTCCCCTATCCTGAAGAACCCATCAGACCATCCCCTGAACCGACCATCATCCCTGAACCGACCATCAGTCCCTGAACTAACCATCAGTCCCTGAACCGACCATCAGTCCCTGAACACGACCATCAGTCCCTGAAGAACCGACCATCAGTCCCTGAAGAACCGACCATCAGTCCCTGAAGACCATCAGTCCCGAAACCGACCGATCAGTCCCTGAACCGACCACATCCCCTGAACCGCCATCAGTCCCTGACCGACCATCAGTCCCGACCATCCCCTGAAAACCGACCATCAGTCCCTGAAAAACCGACCATCAGTCCCTGAACTGACCATCAGTCCCTGAATCAGTCCGACCATGAACTGAACCGACCATCATCCCCTGAAGAACCGACCATCAGTCCCTGAAGACCACCATCAGTCCCTGAACCAATCAGAACCTCAGTCCCTGAACCCATCAGTCCCTGAACCGACCATCAGTCCCTGAACCGACCTCAGAACCGTCCCCAAGAACCGACCATCAGTCCCCAACCACCATCAGTCGCCCTGAACTGACCATCCCTGAGTCCCTGAACCGACCATCAGAACCCATCAGTCCCTGAACTGAACCGACCCACCATCAGTCAGTCCTGAACCGACCATCAGTCCCCTGAACCGACCCATCAGTCGACCGACCATCAGTCCCTGAACCGACCATCAGTCCCTGAAGAACCCGAACCATCAGTCCCTGAACTGCCCCCATTCCCTGAAGACCATCCGAACCATCAGTCCCCTGAACCGACCATCAGTCCCTGAAGAACCGACCATCAGTCCCTGAACCGACCATCAGTCCCTGAAGAACCATCAGTCCCGAACCGACCCATCAGTCCCTGAACCGACATCAGTCCCTTGACCCGACCATCAGTCCCTGAAGAACTCAGTCCCTGACCATCAGTGAACCATCAGTCCCTGAACCGTCAGACCACCATCAGTCCCTGACCGAACCATCCAGTCCCACTGAACCGACCATCAGTCCCTGAGAACCGACCATCAGTCCCCTCAACCGACCATCGTCCCAACCAACGACATCAGTCAGTCCCTGAACTCAGACCATCAGTCCCTGAAGAACTGACCCATCAGTCCCTGAAGAACATCCCTGAACCGACCATCAGTCC